>JAODKT010001782.1:214032-239986 GCA_027576195.1 Cossypha heuglini | reverse complement strand
ATAAAATAAAATAAAATAAAATAAAATAAAATAAAATATTTTTTATTGTCTGGAAAGTACATTATTAGTTTTTTAACTAGTTAGCATGAGAATTAAGAATTTTTTTTTTCTTTTTTACAATGTTTTTACATGTTTTGGAGTGCAAAATTGATTTTAGACAGGTGAATTTGAAATGTTTTTATTTAAATTAATGTTTTTATATAAACAGAAAATCTGTCTTTGGGAATATGAAGGATTTTATGAATATCAGGTACTGTCAAAGAAGCAGAATGACTTTATGTCTGGCCCATTTTAGCAGCATGGTTGCATAAAATTGAATGGGGGATGGAATTTGATATGCATGATTATAGCAATAATAAATATTGTTTAATGTAGACATTTGAATTATAAATCAAAGGATAAAATACAACTGTTATGTATAATGTATAGATCTTCTAAAGCAATAAATGGTAGCCCTTGCTTTCATTGTTTGCATCTTGTCCTTACAAACATATGATGTAAATCTGAACATTTTTTAAAAATACAAAGAAAACATTTATTTGGAAAAATCAAATACTGTTTTTTAAAGATGCATCTATAAAATAAGCATTTTCTATAATAACTTTTTTAAAATCTGGTTGCATAGAAAAGGTCATATTTAGAAATATGTTCTATATAGAAAAAAAGTGCTTCATTCATAAATAAAAATCTCTCAACAAATTGACAAAAATGAGACAGTTTGTATTAGCAAGAAAATCCAATTCTATTCACACAGTGGAAATGTCATTATTATATATAGGGAATAAACTGTAGCTGAAGATTTTTAAAACAAAGTTATATATTTTCAGGCCCTTTTTCTATCTGAATCTATTGAGAGACTTCATAAAGAAATGGTTTTTATTATTAAATATAGAAATTTGTTGTTGTTGTTGTTCTTAAATCTCCCTTTTTATACTAATTTTTTTGGCAAAAACTATTTTTATATTCAATAAACAACAAATTCAAATTGAGTTGTCTTTCATGTGTTGCTGGAATTGAATTTGAGGTATGTATTTGAATGAGGTCCAAAATCATAAATTTTAGAAATTCAAATATCGGTTTTACCTTTATTCTTAGTGCTTCACGCCACTGCTGCTGTGCCCAATATGATATTCTTCCTCATGTGTTGTCAAAGTCTTTCATTCTACTTCCTTTTCTCACAGGCATGTTTCCTCAAAGAACAATATTTTTCATTTTCTTCTGGTTTCTAAATGTCTTTTTGCCTTGTCCATGTGTAGAAACAGAGTTCAAAAGTGTATTTTCTGACTACCTCAGGTGGACTAATAAAGGATATTACTGTTTACTCCTTCATGTAGGATTTTCCAAGTTTTAATGTATTTTATTGTGTGAAAAATTAATGCTATACCAAGCACAGAGTAGGAAGACCAAGAAGTAAAGTTGAAACAGTATTAAATTCCATTTTCACTCATTTAGTTTTAGTAGATCCATTACAATCAGTTGTCTGTCCTAATTTTTTTTTATTTTCTTCGCTTTATCTTCCACTTTAGTAAAAACTGCACAGTAAGGGAATTGGCATTACTTCTTTTTTCTGTCAAGGACTAAAAATGAGATGATTATTTGAGGGTCTGTTCATCAAAATCTAATTTGGAAGTATAAGACATACCATTTTCAGGATACATAACTCTTTCATTACCAACATAAAAATTCATCTAGACAAATAATCCAGATGCTGTTAAGAAAACAAAATAAGACTTCTACATAACAAACACGAACATCATGACACCAATGCTCACAGCTTACCCAAATATTCTAATTTTGCTTTTGTTCATATTCATCATTCAGACACAAGAATTTACTGCAGCAGATGACAATCCCCCTTCCATAAAGTCCCATCTCAAATCAAAGAAATCCTTTAAACTTCACTCAATCACAGCCCATATTGATCTATACACTTTTCACATAATAGAGACTTTATAGTTGAACCTGGACACGGAGACTGGGATAGGAAAATTTTGTGGTTTAATTAAAATCTAACTGCTTAAACAGAGCTTCTGGGAAATGACTGGAGAAAAACTACCCTCAGCCTATACCATGCATAGGAAGGACAGGTACTGCTGCTATTATTTCCATTGCTGACCCATTAATTGTTGTGCCTATTCGATGGTTTAAGCCCTGGCCCCCACCCCTGGAATACACTGATGCATGCACACAGGTACTTTGCACACACTAACATACACACTCATATAGAGACAACTGCACAAACACCTGTCTATCTGCTGGCTGTCTGAATCCAAAAAATACCTGGAACTTTAGGGCTAAATGCTTCACTAGAAGCGCCTAGACTAAAGCTCAATATATAGAGGACAATTAATTGAAGTATGTTTTGAATTAATTCTTAATTTATTGAAATAAATCTCTTACTCTGAGGTGCTAATTTTTTTGACTCAGATTTTCAAGAAGTTTTGTCACCTCAGCTGGCCCAGATGAGAATCACATATTTTTGCAAAGTCTACCAGAAGTGCAGCAATAGGTGTGCTTCTCTGCACAGTGAGTGATGAATCACCCTGGCCTCCTGATGATGAACCAGAGCATAGCTTCACAGCAGCAGCATTTCAGGCACTCAACAAGGTTGCTGCCACTAGAAGCCAAAAGGCTGCTAAGAATGTTTCTCTCCTCCATTCAGAAAAATTTTAAATTGTTGATCTTGCTCAGGAGGACATTTTCCTTTTCAATGCTGTCTTTCATTATTAAGCTTTAAGGGTTAAGCTGTAATTCTCAATGAATACATGCTTTCATTTCATTTCACTTTTTTTCCTTTCTTGGAAACTAAACTCATCAAAATGGTGGTACTTCACTCAAGTCCATGTCCAAGGCAAACTAGAAACAGCAAAAAGTTTTATGGACTGTAATGAAAGTGTATTATTTTCAGTTATTTTCTGAAAATTAGAGCTAATTCTTTTAAAGAAGTCTTTCTATGTCTACATGACTTGCTTTCATGCTTCTTTGGAAATATACCTCTCTGTTCTGTTCTGAGATTAAGAATGTTACTAATATGCTTCAGAAATAGAACAATGGAAGATGGGAATTTGTGGCATTTAACAATGAATGATAAAGTCTGTATGTTCTTGTTTCTGAGAATACAGAACCAATTCCATCATTCATTTAGGGCACAGCAAGGAACACAATTCAAAAAGAAAAAGGAAAAGGGCTGCAACAGTAATACTGGTCTGGCTATTTCTTTTTCCAGCAAAAAAATAGCAATAATTTATAAGGATGGGCTGTATATGAACATAAGAAATGCCATATCAGAGCAAATAGATGTTCTGCCTAGGACAATAATGTTCTCTCAATGACAGTAGATGCCAGATGTTTCAGAAAAAGAAGCAAAGCCGCTACAAGGCAACTCATTCTGAAAAATGATTTTTTGATTTATGTAGCCTGAAAATGTATGTTGCTTTCAGTGCATTCCATCTTAAATTTTGCTGTTGTGCTGAGCCAGCAGCATTCTGTTTTGAATATTGCTGTAATTTGTTACAGAATATGCATATTTTGATCCTGCTAATTCTTGCTGTTTTCTTTATTATGATAGCAGATTGTTGAAAATCAAAACAAATCTTTTGATATGTTTATATGAGACAGCATTATCATAGAAATGTCTGCCAGATTTTTGAAGACTCCAATATTGAAAACACTGGTGATTGATATAATCTGAAAAGGATGGAAAAATTTGCCATTTTTATCCCTCAGAATTGCTAACAGTATTCAGGAGAAAAAAAGTTATACAAAAGTAACACAAAATGAAGAAATTTTACCTTGATACGAGATAGAATTTTACATTTTTTAAAAAAAGATTCGATGCAGTTGGATTTTAAGCCAAAAATACAAACATCTTTAGTTCAAGATGCATGCAGAGGAATACAAGATGATAAAATATAATTTTTTCTTAAACATGACTAATCAATAGTCCACAAATTGAGTACTCATATATAGTATTATTAATATAAGATATAAATTATAAGTATAGCTATAAATTTTGGTGGAACTACAGATTAATTTTTAAATAAATGTCATGCTGTATTTTCATGGAGCTCAAATTCTCAAATTTCTGCATCTAAAATCCTCAAGTAGTTTTCTTCCACTGAAACAAACCCAACTTTGTTCTGTTTACATATAAGGAAGTTTTCTTAAATTGCCTGCAGGATTTTATGAGTATCAGTCCAATTGAGACTTCAAAATAACATTCTGATATACTCTTCTGTTACTTGCACCACATTTCTAGGCCAGTTCTTTGGGAATTCCTTTAAGCTTGGAGGAGTTGGAAAGTATAATACATTGGATTTAACTGCAAGACATATATTAATATAAATTATCTAAACCAGAACAGGCAATTCTTTAGTAACTTGATAGCTTAAGTACCAAGCCAGTTGGATTACATGAATTTATACACACACAAATGCATTTTTGACTGTTATTTGGTTGGGTGATTGTTTGGTTGGGCTTTTCTAAATGCAACCTCTTACAAAAGTCAACCAATAAAAGACTGACTAGCAAAAAAATGAGCTTACAGTTCTGCTCCTTCCAAAGCTACAAATTGAGACTTTTTATAAGGGCCATTTCCCCATTGTTACTTCAGTTCACTGGTGTTAACTTGGCCAGTCTTTCTACCATTCTGCCTAAAAGCAGAATATAATAATTACAAAATATATGAATTGTCTTTGAAAGCTTCTTGCTATCAAACCACTGATTGAAGAAATGTAATTATAAATTGTTACCAATGGCAGTAGCATAATGGTGGCTATTTGACACATCAACCAGTCCATTTCTGAAAATGGAAGCACTTCTTTTTGTGGGATGATGATAAATTCTTTGACTGTGTGTAGTACTTATTAATAAGACATCCCATATGATTCACTGTGCATAATTTATAAATCTCGTTTTCCTGAACTGAATTTTATTGTGATTTGCTAGCTTTTTTTCTCAGTAGGAAATACATTGAGTTGAATTGAAATAACAGTCTTCAAGCAGGTCATTGAAATTCTTGCAGTAAGGAAGAAATACTATATTTTCTTGTTTGTTTGTTTGTTGTTCATGGGATAACAATTATGACCTTAAATGGCAGCAAAGGACACTTCAGGCCAGACATAATGAAAAAAATTCTAATAACCAGAAAGTTAAACTGGACTAGGTCACCTGGGAAGAGTGTGAGCAATCTACTAGTGGAAGATCTTAAGGCTTGAAGCAAAGTTCTCAGGATTTTTTTAGTTTGTTCATAGTCCAAGGTCACTATTCTGTTCCATTGTCCTCTGAGATGACTTCCCAAATTATTTTCCCATTGATCTTTTGAACATATATTTCAAACAGTGATTTTAAGGTCTGAAATAAATATGCTGTTTTGGTTTTTTGTTTGTTTGTTTGTTTGTTTGTTTTTTGTTCTTTGTTTTTAATAAAGTTCCAAAATTTAAAAGAATAAAGAGCATCCAATTTACTTACAAGTAATTTTTCAGATAAGCACTGCGTGCCTTATTGAATAATATTAGCACTTAAAACAATTTTTACAACAAGAATCAATATTTATATATAGTTACATTACGAGTTTCATATCAGTTGTGAGATTATTAGAGCAAAAGTTATTTTGTTATAATTTTAAATTCTGTGTTTGAATAATGTGTTGAAAAAAAATATAAATAAATATTGAATAGAACTATAAAGCACCCAGAAGACTGGAATGACATGAAAAGTTTAGAAGAACTTAAATTTTTTCTTAAGGGCTAATCACTCTTCTCAAGGTGTTAATGAGTCACATGACTGATTCATTTTTGTATGGATATTAATGACTAAAAAAAAATTTAAAAACCAAAGAAAAGCAAACAGGTAAAGAAAGACAGGGAAGTTTTAATTGATATAATTGATGTAAAAGATGCAAGGAGGAAATATGAATATTAAGCCAGTAAGCAAAAGGCATTATATAATGCAGTAAGCTGCCACTTGTCCCATTATTTCAAATTGTTTTCCAGATCTTGAAACAAAGAGTTTATCATTTAGAACCTCTGAGAAAACAGAATTAAAGTTTTAAGAATGTATTTGATGAGATTTAAAATTATCATTTCATTTCCTATGTGAGAAATAACACATTACATTTCCAAGTAGTAAAAGACACTGAAGAAAAATAAGACAGGAAAACTAGTCATGGCTACCTTTTCTGGGAAATAGAGAAACTGCATTTGAGACAGAGGAGATGTCAAAATATAATGAGTACAGAAGGAATGAAAAGTCATGGGCACAATGAAGAATCCTCAGGAATAATTTACAGCTCTCTAAAATTTTGAAACTGACCAATGTTGTCAGCTGTGCCAGATATATACTATTTTCTAGACTATTTTTTTCTAATTAAAAGAAGTACTTTGGAGTAAAATAAAAAATGCAGCAGGGAAAAAAATGGGAAAAAAATATAAAGTTTAAAAAAATCATACATTTCTTTATTGTAAATTATTCTTATAATAAGTAGGCCATGGATATATTGTATATCTCCATTTCAACTCCAGTTGTGATTCTCTCTTGCAGGCCAGATGGTGTTTGAATCAAGTACTTATGTCACAAGTAAATTAAATTAGCAAGTTTTGCCTTTTTAACATTACAATCCCTAAAGTTTGAGGAGCAACAAACACATCATGAACTTGAATTCAACCCTGAATCTTGTGTTTGCTGTATCTGACCTTGAGATAGAAGAAATTGGGTGTGGAGGCATTATTTTTATTTATTGAATCTATTTCTTGGTATTGCTATTCTTTCTCACCTGTTAAAAGCAAACCATAAGTCATCCCTACCCCTACAATCATGAAATATAAAAGTGATTTGTGGTAAACATATACCTACACAAATACACACATGAATGCAAAATATATGCATATAAATATCTACCTCTTATCTCCATAAATAATTTGCAACAACAAATAACACATTTTCCCAGTGGAATTTGAGGAATTAAAGGAAAAGTACTTAATTATTCTTTTATATATAGCTAGGCTTCACCTCTGGTCCTGTCCATGTAACGAATGCCACAGTTTGGCATACATAATCTATACCTCAACACTATGCCTTAGATGGCACAATCTTTTAAAATATATTTTTAAGTAACAATAATGAGTGACCATTTTTCTGTAACAGCTCTAGATTTCACAAGGAAATTGTAATATATTTGTGACTTTCTCAGTCCCCTGATGTAGCAATCCATCCAAGTAGCTCACACTCCACTACCCTCCAGACAGGTTGTATTAACAGGCTTGTCTATTGATCTTTTGAATGCAAAAAACCTGCTAATGATATTGCTCAAATTCCCTTATGTAACATTATAACATTATATCCTACGTTCTTGCATGGAAGTTCTGAACCTAAGCTTATAACCTAACAGTGATTTTCGTTGATTGTATTTCAAGAACAGACAAGAGCTCAGCTCCAAAATACTAGAAAACAAAGTCAGAGTGGAGATATAGATACTTGTTATAAATAAACTAGGGGGTAAACACTGGGGAAAGCCAAAAACTAATTAAGCTGAAGGACAATGCTGGCGCAAGAGTGCTTGGGTATAAAACTGTCATGAATAAATTTAGAATTGAAATTAGTTTGAAGTTTCTAGCCATTAAAAGACTAAAACTAAGGACCAGCATTTCAATTAGAATAATAGAGAAAAAAGGTCTAGCTACTTTTGAAATGGTGCTAAGGGGGAGAAACACTGTCTAGTTGCCTGCATGAGCAGAAATCTAAATCCAGTATCCAAATAACTTTCTCCCAGTTATCTGCCTCTAAATTCTCTGATTTTATCCATCAATACTCAATCTGTTGATCAGTTGGTGACAGTTTCAAAGTTGCACTTTGCCCAACCAAAGTTTGGCAGTTAATTAAATTCTGTCTCTCAGAAGAATTTCATTTTCTGTTTTTCTTGAAATCATAAATAAATTATCAACTGAATTCATTAATGCAGAGGTAAGCATGAAATGCTGATCATCTTTCATCGTATGTACACAATCTTGTTTATAAAAGGACGGGATTTGAAGAAAAAAGTTAGTTTTACTTCCTATATTAATGCTGATTACCACTCTGAAATATTACTGCTATTATAATATTCAAAGAACTAGAAAAATGTACTTTTCCATTGATTTTTTTATTGTTGGAGTAATCCAGTGATAATGACTATCTGAAATTTAACCTAGACACTATTGCTTAAGCGTTTGTCAAGCAATACTTAGAAAAGAGGGCAGCTATAGTATTGAAAGTGTGCATTGCATTGCACAACTTCCAGAAATCAACAGAGAGACAAACAGGTGGGAAGAAGAAAAAAAAAAAATCATAAATATTTGGACACACACAAGCAACTCTGGTACCATTCTTATTATTGAAATGTTGTATTCTGTAAGGTCTGATACAGATTATTAAAGCCTACATTTTCCTGTATGTAGCAGAACTCTGAAATATGAACCAGATCTGGATAAATAAGTCAATCACCTGATAATTCATACTTTTAATTAGCTTATTTTACATATATTTATACCTCTTTCTATCCTGGTTTCTAAGATCATTTTAATTATAATTAATTAACCAGTTAATTAAAATTAATAAATATATTTACTATAATTGGTTTATGCATCTGCTCCAAATTCAGTGAATTTTCTGGAAAAATCTCAATGTTTTCCAGAACAGATCTTACAAGATCAGAGTTTTGAACACTCATGGGAGCAAAGTTTTAAACAATTTACCCAGAAGTCTTCAATTCATATCCATCTACACAAGTCATTTCATCCAACCAATCAGCAAAATAATAGAAAGGATTCAATTTAATCAACCATAATTAAATAAGGCAATTAGCAATTAGTCTGAAAAACTGAAATAATGAATCATAGATAGTACCTTTTTAATGAGAATTAAAGCTCCTTAACATGGACTGTGAGCATTCAGCCCGCATTCCTTGTAAAAATAAACCCCTGCACTTTTTTCATGTACATCTTTCTGTCAAGTGTTGCCAGAATGATTTTTGCTTTCATATATTCTCTATATTATTTCCACATATAGATGCTTGTAGTAATGCTGAACAAGTCTGGGCCACAGTGACATGTCTGAGCAAGTCTAGGCCTTGGTCTGTATCGTATGCACCAGCCAAATTATACTTAGCTGTTTTTCTCCATATTTTGCTGCCTTGTTGTTTTTCTGCGTATTTTGCTGTTTCTTCACATGCTTAGCTGTTTTTCTGTATATTTCTTAGTTTAGACCAATGTTTATAACAGGTGCATAGGATGAGCCATTTTTAGGTGTTTTTCTGCAACTTGTTGAGACCCTTCAAAGCCACTGAAACATTGTGCTAAATCAGGAGAGAAGGAGCTGAAAAACAGAATACCGAGATTAGAAAACCCAAGATAAAGGTGGGTGGTGAAGTTCTGGACAGCAACCAATCATCGTACCTGAGGGGCTCATGCCAGGCATGTGAACAGCATAGAGACACCAATCAAGAAATGTGTGATCGCTTGGACAGTAGTCTTAGAATGTATAATTAGGGCTAAAAGTAAACAATAAAGAGGCTTCTGCTAATCATATTGATTTGCCGTCCAGAATTCTTGTTTCTCCCGCATTTGCTGCTCTGTAGCCTATTACTGTACTTGCAGCTAATCCCAGTACTTTTCCCTACCTTTTCCCTAGGCAGAAAGACAAAACACATTCCAGAGCTCCAGGCCTGGAGGGTACAAGGCCCTTATCCTATCTTGATTCTTCCTGGGAGCCAAGGTTGAAACCACCTCTTCAAGACACATATCCACAAAGTTTAGTTCCTATCTGAGGGGTATGACTTAGAAAGAGGTTGAACCTGGAAAGATTACCTCACCACTTATGTCTCCAACAGGGGACTTTTGTTAGTTATGCTAATCTACAAAACCTATAGAACTGTATTCACCCTATGCGGGGATGTGCATTTGGAGATTTTCCACATCTGCCCATTGGAGGCATCCAATAAAGACCAGCCTTTATGTTACCTTCTATAGTAATATTATCTCAAAAGAGTGTTGTTTTATTTCTATGTTCTTCAAGGCATCACAAGCTACAGAGATATATCTGTCTATTAATAGAATAGAGCAGGTACACACTGGTAAGCAAGAATACAAAACTCTGATTATATAGCCTTTCATCCCACCAAATGCAGTGCTTATCAGATTCCATCAAAGCAATTGGTATCTTCTCAAGATTATGCCATAAGGAGCTCCCACCACCACAGCAAATTTCATGTATGTTGCCATAAAAAATATGACTTAGGCACAAGTCAAAAGATGCTTTAGACCTATATTTATCATAAGCTTATCACAAGCCCTTATCACAAGCTTTTTTTTTTTTTTACCATGACAGCTAGAATAGCTTTTTCAAACTTTCAGGTCTTTCATAACTTGTAGGCATCTACATTTTTCTTCAAACTCCACTTGGGAACCATTTTACGGTTTAGTTAGGGGTCAGAAAGTAGGACCAGTTTTTGTAATTACCATTTTTCTTTAAAATCCTGAACAGAAAAATATCAACAAAGTCATCATTTATACGATGTGGAAAGAATATGCAAAACAGAGACAAAACAATCTGAGCTACAGTTCCATTAGATTAGTGTGTCACAGAGACCAAGAAAAATGAAACAAGCTCCCAGCTGGGAAAACTTGTAATTGCAACCAGCCAGAACATTGAAACTGAGATAGCAAAACCACTAACAAGGGAAAAAGAAAATTTAAGAGACAAATAAAGGAAGTATTCTCATATGTACAACATGAGCTCGAGTAAATATAACAAAAATGTTATTCAGTAGCACAATGTTAAACTGGCACTAAGAAAACATAAAAGTGATTATTACAATGACAAGTAAAACAGATAATGTAATAGAAGAGAAATCTACTTAAGTGGAAAAAAGGAAAAGAATGAAAAGAAAAGGAAAAAAAACAGAAGGAAAGACACTAGAGCAAAATTAAGAATGAAAATGTAAATCAATAACAAAAATGCCCAAAGCAGCCCATTCCTCAAATTTAACCCTCAGTAAATGCAATCAAGACTGCTGGTAACCACACAACAGAAGAATTCATACTGCTCCAGGGATTCCATTAATATGCCTATCTATGCCCTCAGCATGTGTGACATTAAGACAATGCAATCTAAAAAAATAATACTCATTAAAGGAGAATAAAAACAAAGCTATGCAGTAATTTCTGAGCTAAGTCTGATTTGTGTCCTAGGACATTCCATGTTCTTTACCAAAGAATGCCATGCACCCTGATATTAGTTTCCCATATAACATTGCAGTCACTTTTTAATGCTATTAATTTATGCTTTTGCTAAAGGTAGGCAAGTGAAATGTTAATGAAAATTCGATAACTAGAAGTGCAACAGACCTATGACATTTCTGAAAAAATCAGAATGTATTTTCTCAAAAAGGGGCTCAGTCAGACCAAATGATTTGTAAGTTAACAATATCATTGGATGACGTAAAAATAGTTTAGACTTTCAGTATAAGCTCACTGGACTTGGAGAAATTACTTAAACAATCTCTCAGTTATCTGCTCTGCCAGTTCTGAGATAACTGGCTCAGGAGCATCATGAAAGTCAACAGTTCAACAGCACTGTTTTCCTATTTTTTTTAATTGGATATTTATTGATTTAATTAAATAAATAAATTGATTTAATAAGCATAAAAACACATCCATGGTTCGTCTACTACTTTTAGTTACACTGCGGAATTGCACAGTCTGCTAAAGAAATGGAGTCATAAAGTTTGAAAAACAATTGTAACCATTATTTCATTCTGATCAAATGTTCCTGTGGTTACTGACAGGCTGCTTCTCCTATGATCTACGAAACTGCCTCTTAGACAATTCAAGATTTTCTTTAGCATTTAGAATTCCAAGATAAAAGTTTCCCAATATGTGGGAAACTGCACTGTCAAACCACAAGACACTTGTCAATGCAAAGGTTTCTTGAGGCCAGGAAATTATACATATGGTCAGTGGAAATGAAGAACTTGGGACAAGACTGTGGTAAGGGACAGAAGCACAGAAGAGTCCTAGACTATAGGTGTAGATGATACCTTGAACTAAAAAGATGGGTTTCTAGGTGAAGAGACAGTAGTTTTTTCCATATTGTACACTGAAGAAAAAATCCTGAAGAAAAAGTCAAAGAAAAGGAGTATGTAAATGAGGGAACAAGAAAGTTCTCAAACTGCAACAAGTAAATAAATAATTTTACAGACTGTGTGGTGGCATAGGAAAAATAGAAATTTAAACTGACAGACTCTCAATGGTGTCTACATAGTGCTTACTGGGGTTTTAAAACTCACAGAATCACAGGCCTTGTGATGTAAAAAAGATGAAAAATACATTTACATTCAAATGTAATTGAATTTGAATTCAGTTGAATTTGAACTTATATTCAAATGGAGGTGTTCAAACATTAGATCCTTTTTCACTGGATATCCTCTGTTAAATATACCTTGTGAAGCTACTGCAACCAGTCATCATTAACTGCATACAAACAGATGTCTTAGAAGAGCTAATTTTTTTTTAAAAGCATACTTGTTACTTTGCTGCTACTCTATTAATTATTTTGCTTAAAAGCATTAGAAAAAGTGTCCAGCACCTTGGTATCCAAATACAATGTATGTTTTGCAATACAAAAAAAAAAAAAAAAAAAAGCAATTTCTAAATATAGATTTAGAGTGAGCTAAGCAGCAACTTCTCTCTAAAACTTAAGACTCTCTTGCTGTTAATTTCTGTATTGCAAAAGTAGAAATAAAGACATGAAAACTATTTAAAAATGCAGCTCCAAAAAATGGAGT
Source organism: Cossypha heuglini (assembly GCA_027576195.1). NCBI lineage: Eukaryota > Metazoa > Chordata > Aves > Passeriformes > Muscicapidae > Cossypha > Cossypha heuglini. The sequence goes on along the minus strand of JAODKT010001782.1, from coordinate 227,169 downwards.
TAATTACTGAAAGGGTAGAAAAATAACGAGTTGGAATTCCCTTTTAATCTCTGTGTTAGAGCAATAAAAAAATTTTAAAACCGATCAAAAAAACAAAATTTAAAACACTTTAAATTTATTTTTGGGTGGAGGAAGTGATGGTAGGAACAACATTCTGTGGGAACCCAAAACTAGGTAATGAAACCTTCATGCCTAAAAACATACCACAAATGCTGTCATAAATAATTAACAGGAAACAATGCAAGTTCGTAATTGCTTATTATTTGTTTGTATAAGTACACAGGTAATAAACCTGGAGAAAAAAACAAGTGAAGTGACTTAGGTCATTATTATTTGAACTTATGCAATAACAACTGTGAGACTGTTGATTAGAATTGATGTCTACTTACTTAATACCTGCTTTCTATTTCATCAATCTAATTTTTTTAGTTTATCTGATACTCTCATATGTACGGAATTACATGCACTGTCTCATAAAGATCTCCCTGATAGACAGATTTTCAATTTTCCAGGCAGCAGTGGAGCATGTTAGGGCTGAGCAGGAAGGTTACTCATGTCTGAAAAATAAAAAAAAAATAAAAAAATTAAAAAAACATAAAATAAAGATGAAAATCTTTGACTAAACTCATCAAATATTTGAAGGGTGGATTTATTTTAGCCAATGAAAGTTTTCAATTGCAATTCTTTAAATTCTATGGATAATAACCCAACATCAATTTTTATGAAAAGCAACTGAAATAAGATAATAAAACTTCTCTCTTTGATTGCTTGAAGTTGTAGTTCTCAAACTAATTATTTTTTTCTATAATTAAACAACATTTAAAATGTGCCTATGTTTTTCTCTTTCAAGTTCCTCACACTTGAAAAATTGGTATTTCTGAAAGACAGGAGTTGAAAGATTTGCCAGGATAATATTCCTGTGTTTTCTTTGCTTTTAGAAAAATTGTCTCATTTTGCTTTTAAAGTATTTCAGATTTCATATATATTTCACCACCTCATAAACCAGCCTCTTAACCCCAGACAATAATCAAAAAGTACCTCTTTGCTGGCTGCCATAATAACTGGCTCTCTGGAGGACTCTCTGTGCACTACCTCATCCAAGAGGTATTGCTGCTGCAATGACGACTTGAAACAAGGGAACTCTAAATAATGGATTAATATGAGAAACAACAAAAATGTATCTTTCTATTAGACTCATGTTCTCCCATATTTTGTTGGAGCTCTACCTGTCCTTTGAATATCTTTAAAAAATATTTCTACATCCTACATCCATATTGCTGATTGTGATTTGAGACCAGCTCAGAAGACCTGTGAAGGTGTCCTATGTCTGCTTCATTTTGAAATTATATTGTTCATGACAATTTATAACAGCAAAAATCCTTATTCACCTGCATGTTCTGCATCTCTCTGTTTTGTGCTCATGCTTTCTTAAAAGCCAGAGCAAGAAGAAAATAAAAATTATCCATGAAATAAGAATCTATTTTAAGTAATCAAACATCCATGAAAATGACAGAACACTCTTGTCTTTGAGAAGAATAAAAATGAACTCTAGCTAAATAAACTGCAATTTGGAAAATCTGCAGTGTGAATGGAGGCAGCTGAAAAGCATGAATTTATTTATTGTATATGTTATTCTATATAAAATATATTGTGCTGGTTTTGCATGGAAGTCACCTAAGAGGAGGCACACACACACACACACACAGAGGCTTTTCCCTATGAAAACCTCCTCTATGAGTTGATGGGATCAATTAGAAGCTGATTTTATAATTGACAGACTGGGAAACCAATTAGAGAAGTTACTTTGCCTCCATGAATCACATTGGTAAAAGCAAAAAACATCAAAAAAGTTCTCTTTGACTTCTGGCTTTTGATGAGGTAGCACTGGCCTGGCCCAGCCTGGTCGGCCCGGGCTGGCCCTTCCCGTGTGGCCTGGGCAGCGGTGGGCTCGGGAGCTGATGGGCCCCCTGTTTTCAATCAGGGGTCCTGATGGCCAGGGGGCAGAGAGAGACGGAGAGCCCTTGCTGCCAGCTTGGAGCAGCCATGGGGAGGTGAAGCCTCCCCCAGCCTAGCCTGAGATCCTGGCATGGCTCCTGTGGACACTGCTGAAGGCTAGTGGAAAAACTCAGCTGGACTTTCCCCAGGCTGTTGTCTTTCTCAGCTTCAGCTCGGACTTTTCCCAGGCACGGGATCTTTCTCGGAGACAAAAGAAGGGAAGGAAGAAAGAACAACACAGATAAATACCTGGTGTTGACCACCGAGCCATGTGGGTGTCTCACGATGTTTTTGCAGAAAGCAGTTTTCAAAGAGGTGTTGCTTTCTTTGACCGATGGGTCTTTTCTACTCTGTTTTTCACGATCTATCCTATATATATGCCATGGCTTTTCAATAAATCGCTTCTTCTTGCTGTATTGAAGGAGTCGTGTTGTTGTATTCTTTTGCTGCTTCCTAGCCTTGCAGCAAAAGGCTCCAGCATGGCCTGGCCCAGTTCCCGCAACTATTGTGTGAAATTTTAACTCTTCCAATGCTCGAATAAAACTCGTAGACCTCCTATCCTCCTCCTTTGAGTAAGAAGTAATAGACCAGAAAGAAATACACTGAAGTCAGTGAAGTAAGAGCCAAGTTTCCAGATGGGAAGAGTTTGAAACGATGCCATGGAAGTTGGCAGAGAAAAACTTTTTGTAAACTGTGAAGTGGACTGTACTGCACTGAAGATTCCTATAAATTGTGGAGAAAACATGGCGGAAGGGGGCGGGGTGGGGTTTGAAGTGTTTGAAAAAAAGATCCTTTGCCCCGAAGGAAAGGGAGATATCTCTTCTTGAGAATTAGGTATGAACAGAGGAATTTGAAGAGAGAAGAGATAAAGAGAACTCTTACTTTTGAACAGTTTACCCCTAAAAGTAATACCCCATGAGTTTGACACAGACCACAAACACAGCTCTGGAAAGGCTGTGAAGATGGGAGGAGTTTCACGATTTGCAGATTTTTTTTTCCTGGGTGGATGCAAATTGTGAAAGTGAAGACACAAGAGAACTTTATTTTTCTCTTGGGAAAATCCCTATAGCCAAACAAAAAGAAACTCCTCTCCCTGAAGTAAACTGAAACAATTATTTAAGTGACTGAAGTGTCTCTGTATGTTGTTGTTAAAAAATGTGGGAGGTGGCGGAGGGAGGAGGGAGCGATCTGAAAATCTTATTCCGAATTTCTTATTTTCTTTGTGTTGTTAATAAATTTCATCTTTGTACCCTTTTAACTTTTAAGCCTGCCTTTTTTCTCCTAATCCTGTCTCACAATGGAAATTAAGTATATTAAAATTGAGAAACCTAAACTAAACCAAAACATATATATATTCTATGAACCCTGCCTAAAAAAATTGCATTTTGTACATTCTAGAGATGCTAGTTTTATAGCAGTTTTATAGTATATATATATGTAGTATCAGTCTAGTAAAATAAAGAAAACACTTAGAGGCTATGTTCAGTGACAGCTATAGGGGAAGTTTGGGATACCAGACTTGCAAAATCACATTAATTACAATTTAAATATGGAAGTTCTTTTATTTCCTTTCCCGATACAGCTGCAACCATATTGAATTTTACTGCAGCCTGATCGAATCAAAGTACATCGTGCCAGTTCCCCATTCATAATTGTATTTAAGACAGGTAATACTTCCTGCCTTTTCACTCCATTAAAAACACACTGTGTTTTGTAGCAACAGATACTGAGGCTAAGTCTCTCAAGAAGGCCATTAGGGGAATTTTCCAAATATATTCGTACAGCCTTCATAGAACAAAAAATAAAATTTTATGCAGATGTTTGCATTTTGTTTTCCTTGTATGTGCGTGGCTGTCTATACACTCTTGTGTAAGTGACTTAGCAGATGTAGACAGATTTTTTTTTTATAATGGGAACAGACAAGGAATCAGTTGCGTTGCAATGCATCCTGCCCGTAGCTATTTACAGGAAAACCTACCAGCCCTCAATAATGCGAAAATCTTCTTGAGAGGAGCAATGCTATAGTGGTCACTGAACCAGAGAAATTCAAATTGCCTACTGTAAAGTCTGTTTTGTCTGTCGCAGAAACTAATTCAATCCAAAATTACTTACTAGATTCAGCCACACTAGTCATGGAAGGGTGTCCAGTACCTGTCAACAGAGTGGGGCTCATAGGTGGGAACTGCCAGAAGCAGTCTGTGTTGTTACTCTATCCAGAGCCTAGATCTGCTCTTTTTGTCAGAGTTGGAGCTCACATTTAAGACTCAATTCCAGCAGGTTTCCCCCTCACACTGCAAGATTGAGTTCTGTCAAAACAGCATAACCTCTAAATCATTTTTGGTGCTAAAACTGATTTTCCAGCAATATACAAGGAGGAAAAGGGTAAATGAAGAAGAAAAATTAGACATAATAATGTGTAGGTGTGAAGTAAGACATTTGTTGCATTCATCAGGGCTAAATTTGCAGACAAAAATAAGCAGTGAACATCAATATGTTCATATGTTTTGAATAGTTTTCCGGGATTAGTCTGACAGAGATATGACAATAAATATCACCTTTGGACTGTTTTTCCCCCTTCACAGTATGGAGTTAAGAAGATCCAGCTCCTAATTTTTGAGCAGACTCTTCATTTAAACAACTGAGAATATAGACCCGTATTATTCTTCAGTGTTGTCCATGTCAGGTTAAAGTAAATACTGACACAAGTTTCTTCTGAAACGTAAGTTTAATTCAAAGGGTTGTAACTCACCTTTCCCCACCTCCACAAAACAGGGGGGAAGAAAATAAGATGGAAAGCTTGTGGGCTGAAATAAGATCACGGAGAGATCATTCACCAATTATTGGTACAGCCAAAGCCGACGTAACTTAGGGAAAGTCAGATAATATATCACCAATTAAAACAGAGAGGATTGTGAGGAAAAAAAGGCAAAGCTGAAACACCTTCCTCCTACCACATCCTATTTCATTTCTTTATTCCCAAGTCCTCTACCTCCGGCCCCTCACAGACACAGTTCAGGGGAATGGGAAATGGGGGATGTGGTCAGTCCATAGCAGCTCCTCTCTGCTGCTCTTTCTCCTCCCATTATTTTCCTGCTTCATCATAGGTCCTTCCCATGGATGGTTGTCCTTCAAGGTAAAACTGTTCCAGCATGGGCTTTCCATGGGCTGCGGTTCCTTCAGGAAATATTTCCGTGTTCTAGCATTGAATCTTGCATGGAGTTCAAAGTGGATATTAAAATCTATTTTGGCTCTGAAGTTGCAGTGATTTACTATCACAGGAGTTTATTTTGCTGTTAAATCAGATGTTTTGTTTTTTTTTCTCCTGTGCAGATGACACGTGCAGCAACAGAGCCTCACTTGTCCGTCTTCAATTTAACACCAAGTATATGTTTCCAGTGGCTATTTTGTCGTGGTAAGTTAACAATGCATAGATATAAATCATTATTCTGCTAGTGCAACAAATTAGAGGAATTGAATTACAGAGTTAATTTAAAATTTGGAAATAGAGTTTTGTTTATGTGGTTTTAATATATTTGCCATAGACTATTTCACCAATTAACATTTTTGACTTGTTATCAGAGTGGCTTTGAAATTTCAGGAGGTCCTTGACCTCATGTTGAACTTGCAGAATTAAATACATAAAACACTTCATGCTGCCATCTTGCTGGTCATTGTCCATTTCCACTTAACCTTAAAATGTGTTTATGGTTACTTTTTTGAAAAACACCTTGATATTGTTCTATGCGCTAAAGCATTTTATGCTTCAGAAAGGTCAAGTGAGATGAGGGATACAAACCTATTTTTCTTTATTTTCTCTTCTGGCATTTTACATTATTTATTTTATTTTTCCTTTGTGGCTTTATTAATTTTATTTGGTCACCTTTTTTTTTCTTGGGTCTTTTTTGACTAAGTACAACTGTCCAGAGGAATTAGATCAACTTTACCCTATGGTAGAAACTATATTCAAAATACTGTATTTCCTTTAAGAAATGAAGATACTTGTCTAGTTTTATGGAGAATACTTTTGCTGATCTTAGCCATGTCAGAATGTTGTCGCAACAAATGTATTTATCAAGGAGATATCAGCTGTCTTTCCATACCTTCCTCCTTTAATGATGAAAAAACAAATACTTCACAAATACTTCATCATATGAGAAACAAATATGATTATTGTGGGAGTAGGAAAACTGTTTCAGCCACCAGTAAATAAAAAAAAATTATAAAAAGCAGTTCAAAGTTTTAGGAAATTGGCCAGATAATTTAAATGAAAAAACAAAACAAGTTCTGGGGAAAAAAAAGAAAAAAGGGAGAAATATTAAAGGACTGTGAATATTAAGTTAATTAATATAGAATATAATATTCAATTTATATCCATTTATGTGTATATATAAAATGAACATTATAAGGCAGCATTGTAAGAGGCATTCAGCAAGGAGTTCAGTGACAAGACAAAGGCCCAAAGGTTTAAACTGTGTTAAGGTATATTTATGTTGGACATACGAAAGAGTATTTTCTAAGATGAGAACATCTTAAAAAACATCAATCTTTTTTAAGATGAGAACCAGTGACACACTGGTACAGACTGCACTGAGAAGTTGTAAATGACCCATCACTAAAAATAATGACGATGAGGAGAGATGTGACATTGAGTACTGGAAGCACCTAACCTTTGAACTGGACAATTTCCAAACCCATTACAATATTCTTGCTCTATTTCAGTACAGTAGGTTGGTTGTCAGTTTGTTGATTTTTGTGTATAAGCACTGATGAAAATACTGTTTAGAAATTCAATTAAGATTAACATTTACTAATTGATCTAAGACAGAGAGAACTTCTGGTAATATCATCAGCACATTACAGAAATATTTCTATCCCAAAAGCAGGGCTAACAGACCTGGAGACACCACCATTGTGACAAGGCTAATGTGAGGACTCTGCATTTAACAAGAGTCCAGGACCCGCAGCATTAGAACACTGATCACAAACTGCTGATATCAAAGTGACATCATGATATCCTAATTTCTGTGAGTGGTTCTAAGATCCTAAATGATGTTTCATCACCTTTTCTTTAAATTTCATTTTTTCTGGCATTAGCTGAAGCTCTTTTCAAACTTTTAAGAACTATTGAAGCCATATGCTTGTCCTTTTTTAAGAATGTGTCTCTACTTGAACACAGAATTATTTTTTCTAGTTCATCCCTTTATTCTCCCTTCTGTTCTGCTTCAAAGAAATAAGAATGAAGGCTATTGCAAAGATATAGATGGGCCATTTTAACATTGCACGACTTGCCAAAGTAATTCAGGCCAGTTTTAGCTGAAGATGAAACAAACTGAATACTTATGGGTGCGTTTGGGTAGGGTCTTGATTTTCAAACTATTTTTCTAATAGTCTGGTTTCTAATATATGGCTTTTTCCACAATAAAGAGGATTTTTTTATTTTTAACTACTCACAGTTTTAATATTTTATGGTATTTAAAAAGAAAATTAGGTATTGTTTGATTTATATCTTCTTTTGGTATCATTGTAGAACATGGATAATTTACAGATGTAAATTCCATAATCTCTACACTATGTAAACTTCCCCTGTGTCAGTAGGTAGACTCTTGTCTTTCAACTTTTACCTTTTTTCTTTGGTTTTCCCACTTTTTATTATACATTTTATTATATCATCCTTAACCATCTGATTGTCAATGTGCATTGCACCTCACAACGTAAATTTTTAGTCTCCAAATGCAACTGCATTTTGAAATTAAAATCCTTCTTTCAGTCCTTGTTAAAACTAATTGTTATATACATACAAAAAAAAATATTTGTTTGTTTTTATTTGGACTCACTTGGTGGCAACTCAAGCAAGAAAAGAGCAAACAAAATTCCCTGACATTTCATTCATGAACTAGTTTCCAGAGAGGTGAGATGCGGTTACTGCTGAAGTCCAGTAGGTCTTCTGATTCTCTGACCTGAGGCTGCACTGAATCAAAGTTTAGTTCAGCTGTGTGTAAATTCTTCTCATAAAAAGTGATGTTATAAATGCAGATGTAACCATCTGATTGTCTTATAGGTTCAGCATACTAGTATGTTTTCTTTTTTCTTCCTGACTTTCTTTCACAGGTAATAATTTTTTTTGTCATCTCCTATACAACATATATAAGAAAGCCTTGATCAGAAATTCACCACTTAAAAAGTAGTTAATTTTTCTGCAACCTAAGGGTGCCAGCAGCTTAAAAACTTATTCTGATCCCTCTTTGCTGTAATCACAATTTATCTCCCACATAAATTATTGATTTTTTTAGCACATAGTGATAGAACAGTGGGCTCTGACCTCATCCTTTTCCTTTGTCTTTTTGGAGTGTAATCACTGCATCCTTCATTAATGTCAGAATTGAGAATTTGAGTTGCTGTCTTTCTCAAGTGACCACTTCACTGATAGAAACAGGAAAGTATTTAAGCAGTGTGTCTTGAATTGTAATGCAGGATGTGACCAAAAGTATGTGTTCTATTACCATCTGTTGAAACCAGGTGGGACAGTAATCTCTATCTCTTCCATGACCCATCCTGCTTCCAGGGAGATATCTTGTTTATGGGCTGTTGAGTCCCACTATATGACTGATAAAATTACACCATCCCATTGTGAGATGTTTCATCCCAGGGGAGAAGCCAAGCATTTCCTACCTAGACAAAAACAGATTTTGAACATCAGGGCAGCCTTTTTCCACTGGATTCCAGAGGATAACCAGACCCTTCTACATCATCATTGGACATCCAGAGGAAAATTGCACCCTTCTACAGGACCACTGCTTCAACAGGACCACATCTGCCACTCCAGGAAGACTCTACCCACCATTTGATGGGACTGCTACCAACACCCTGACTGACAGAGTGTCAGGTTGTATTCCGATGCTGTCAGTCTTTTGGTTTTTTGTATTACTGCATTTTTCTTCTAATTTTCCTAGTAAAGAACTGTTATTCCTACTCCCATATCTTTGCCTGACAACTCCTTAATTTCAAAATTATAATAATTTGGAGGGAGGGGGTTTGCATTGTCCATTTCAAGAGAGGCTCCTGCCTTTCTTGGCAGACACCTGTCTTTCAAACCAAGACATAGTGGTAGCAGGTTCTTCTGGTAACACTTTGGAATGTAATCTGACTTTTTATTTGACGGATGGTGATTTGCTTCCCTTGTGGACTAGGGACTGTCAGCCATTTAAAATGTGTCTAGCGAGATAGAAAGCATTAAGGACAGTGTAGACAAACTATCTCTTTTTCTTCATCTTTCCCCAGATCTAGTGTGTGATGTCTTGTTTTCTTCAGACTATCAGGAAGAAGAAAGAAAAAGAATGGCTGAATCTCTGAGGAAAGTCCCCTATTTCTTGCTGTGTTTGAGATTCATCCACAGCATCTCAGCACGAGGATTTGACAATGAACTGTACCCCATTCATCAACTCAATGCCAGTTTAGTTATGGGAAGCAATCTTTTCCTTCTCATAAACAAATAAAGAAAATAAAATTAAGGGTAAAGGAATGGAATGGGATGTGAAAGGAACATGTATGTTTTTGGTGCTTCCAGAGGACACACTGAAGTTGTTACTTTAGGAAGGAATTGTCATTCCTATCCAATACACCTCATATCATTTAATCCTCCTAAGTGTATTAAGATATGTTATTCTAGATGAACTTAGAACTAAAGTCCCAGCTAATACTATTATGTGGGTCAGTCATAAAGTTTTGTGGACACCCTATAAATAATGTTACTTTACTTCTTTTTGCTTCCCTTATATTTTGTATCAAGTTTTACAAAAATGTACCCATACATGAAATATGTTATAATAAAAGATATACCATGAGGAAAAGTAGTTATTGCAGGAGAAAAGCATTGACTCTTTCTGTTCCAATCTATTCTATTCTATTCTATTCTATTCTATTCTATTCTATTCTATTCTATTCTATTCTGGATCACATATTTATGTAATTTTGTTCTGCTTTTGATAGTGATAATAGAAATACTTATGTCTTGCACATAGTCTTTTTAATTATTTTTCAACTGTTTTCTCTTCACTCATACTAAACAGAGAGTCCTCTGAGCTTTTTAATTTATTATTCAGAGTATTATATGTGTCATGTTACCTCAACACTGGAGTGTAAGTATACATTATACAGCATAGGACAGGATCTATTTAAAAGTTTTTGAGTTTTGCATTAAAAATGGCAGGAATAAAGAAAAGTGTTTGTGTAAGAGCAACAGAGAAAGAAGAGGCCATGTAGAGCTTTTCTGCTTTTTGAGTAAACATGTATGCAATTAGGCATCTAATAAATGCTTAAATGCTTGTCTGGGCATTTGGTTTTTTGTTGTGTTTTTTTGGCTTCTTTTTGTTTGTTTGTTTGTTTGTTTGTTTGTGGGTTTGGTTTTTTTGTTGTTGTTGTTGCTATTGTTGTTGTTTTGTTTTAGCTTTTTTCAGTTATTTGTTGGTTGACGTTACTTTTTTTTGGGAAGTGGTTTGCCTCTTTAAAAAGCTTTTTCATTCCTATCTCAATAAAAATTTGCTGTTCTTTGGCACCAGGAATAGCTATGGAGTTTATAAAGGTCTTTATTGTTATACAGTAACTAAAGGCTATAAATGAAGAAAAATCCTATGTAAATGTCCCTACTTAAGTATAAGAATCTCATTTTTAAAAGCATGATTTCTATTCATTGTCTTCTCTATTCATCCTCGTCAATCCGCTTAAAAAACTTTACTGCACAACTTCAAGCATATGCAGCACTCTTCCTTCATGTGAATCTGCGAAGCCGTCCTTTTTGTGCATGTATTCCAAAGTATAAAAGAGAAACACAGGGTTGTATAGATTTCTTTTAATTATGCCAAAATTATTTCTACAGGTTACTGTAGAAATCTTCTGGTATTTCCAAAAGATATTGTGGTGCAGGTCTTTAAAAAAACAAAAAGGCTATCACAAACCACCTAGTCTCTGCTACCCTTCCTAGGCTTTCCAGGGTCCATGGTGAAATGAATATAAGGATCACCAAACAGAGTTACCAGGATTTTAAGGGAATAGTTTTCTCTGACCAAAATTCCAACTCTTTCTATTGGGAAATTATGTATTTGGCTTGTGAACTTGCCATATATGGAAGCCAGTAAACAGCTGGCTTTCAGCTCCTGAAAGCTTACTGAAATTCCCTTGCCAGCTTCCCTTCCCTTTCCAGATTCTCTTCCTTTTGTTGGTTGAAGTCTTGGCTACCAAAGCCCACCCCAGAAACCACCTGTCTCTAAGATTTCCTTTTGGCTATGAAAGAATAATCACGTGGACTATTTATATAAAGAATTAAACAGGTGCTCATATGTATTAAAAAAAAATCTCCCTAAAAATGTGTGATTGTTTTCCTGCAGTTCTATAATCATTATTTCAGATGTGAGTTTTCTCATTTCCCTCCTAGTACCTGCCATTTTATATATACCTGTATAAGTACTGCTTCCTTTAATTTTTGTTTAGCTCACTTATCTGCACAGCTACTAATAAAATCATAGTAAATTGTCCACATATTTATGAAAACCAATATTAAGTGTGAAGAGGTTTTGCTTTTTGAATAACTGAGGGCTCTTGGCTTTTGGTTGCTCTCCAGGTACCACATAGTCCAAGCTGTAATACAGATGTACCACTCGTTTGTATTAGTTCAGACAAGTGCAATCCTTCTTTACCAAGACAACCTCGAAATTGCCATGACATGAATTTTTCTTTCTCAGGTGACACACTTTTCATACAGAAGCAACATTGATGACAGCTGCATTGATATAAAACTGTGTAGGACCATCTGCCTCAGAAAGCTTAGTTTCTTCCTGGGTAATAATTCACAGCAATAATTTCTGAACTATTTTTCTGTTTGTTTGGGCATTTTGAGAGTCATTCATTCTGTCTCTTCTCCCTGTCTCCCTCTCTGTGCAATATTTTAAGTAATATATGTCATGCCTTCTTAAACCTCTAGTAACAACTAATCCCCTCAAATCTGAGGCAGGACATTTGCTGGCACCAAATAGCTCCACACCTGCATTATCAAGCAAGCATATAAAATACTCCATGATCAAAGGCAGGCAAGAATCAGGGTGCCACAGACTTAGCTAAATCTTGAGTAGGAACTTCAATGTCCTCCTAACTTCCCATATTCTGTGTGACTCTAACAACTAATAATTATTCCAATAAGATAGTTTTTAACCAGACCTTTTGGTATTCCTTAACCTATATTTTCCTAGTTGGTTATGAGTAGTGTGAATTCTGTTTTCGTTTCCAGCCCACTTCCCTTTTTCAGTGTCAGCCCTCAGGCCTTTGCACAAGGTTGATCACTCCCACTGAGGCATTCTTTTTTTTTCTTCTTTTTCAGAAAACACTAGTGTATAAAGGAAATTTAAACTTTATTAAATCTCTGTCTCTTAATTTTCCCTTTATTAATGAGACTTAAGAGACTAATAATGAGACTAAGGAAGGAACTGACTCAAGATTATCTCTATAATTATGGAGCTGATTTTTTAAAGCTTAGTTTTGTATTATGTGAGGGCATATATATGGTCACATGGGATTCAGGAATTAATAGGTGGTTGGTGATCTAGAACTTCCCTGACCATTAGTTAGCATCCACTCTTGACAAGGGGGTGCTTAACGGCTTGCCTTACCTCCCAACCTGACCAAGAAGCTATATTGACTGAGGTCACTATATTCACCTTCTCTCTTACAAGAATCTGACTGAAAAGAGCAGTCTACCCATTCAGAGTATTCAGCAGAAGTGCTCAAAATATTGCACATTAAAGACTGGACATATTATCTACATATCTTAGTCTTATAGTTTGGTTATTAAATAATTACAAGTGCGTCTGCCCGAACTGAGGGCCAAATGAGACCATGTGCCAAAGTCAATAGTGTGGGTTTTATTTGATACTAAATATAAGAGAGAGAGAGAGAGAGAGAGAGAGAAAGAGGAAGAGAAAGAAATAAACAAGAGTTGTGGGGACAGAAAAGAGTGACAGAGGCAATATCACCCTTCTGTGGATTCCATCGGTGTCACTATGATTTTCTGTAGCTGGTCTCCTTGGTGGTGAGGGTTCCCCCAAGAGCATAGAATCTAATGGATTAATATATGCTCAGGCCAGGTGGGAATGCCCA
>JAODKT010001782.1:197411-213628 GCA_027576195.1 Cossypha heuglini | reverse complement strand
CTAGTGGATGTATTCTTTTCCCTCAGACTTGTTTGTTTCTCCCTAGACCTGAGATAATCAAGCATTAATGTCCCCTTTATCTTACCTAGGTGGCTTAATTCATGGTCCAAAGTTCCTGTTGGGAAGTGTCAAGGAGGGGTGGGTTTCTGTGGTTGTAGCTTCTTTGTACAGTTTTTGCTATAATGGGCAAAATTCTTTTATAGCAATGCTTAAGGTATGAACCATTTCTGACACTTAGAAATATCTATTTCATTTCTAGAAATTAGACAGACAGACTGAAGACGGTTGTATGGCCATAAAAGAAGTTTAATTTAGGCCATGGGTAAATCTACAGTCTTTTATTCCAAGTGAAGGCTTTGCTTTCCTTATAAAAGTTAAAACATTCTGATATTCAGGTCCTGCAGTAAATCTGCCAAAAACATCAAATTCCAATTCATGACACCATGGACTGAACTGAAAGTGGGGCCACCAATCCATAAAACTGTGGATAGGGCAGAATTAATCCAGAAGGACAAACTGAACTGTGATGTACCAGAGAGATTTTCTGGCAGCACATTTCAGCTTTATTTTTTTGTTTATTTAATCAATGTTTTACTTTTACCCCTTCTTGTCCTCTTGAGATGCATTAAGAGAGATAAAGAGAGTGAAGTATTTAAATAATAAACTCTTAAACAAGAGGAACTTTATCTAATTAATCAAGTTTCTCTTATAATTGAGTCATTTTGTCCTAAATTTTGAGGCAGATACCATTAAGTTTTTCAACAGTATGCACCATAAATGTGAGAATCTTTCTTAATAATACGAATCACAACTTAGGCTTGATAAACAAATTAATCAGCTCTGTAAAGATACATCAAAATATGCAGCTTGCAGGAAAAAAACCTACTTTAGGATGAAAATCCTTACCCAAACTAAAATGATTACTACAGTGCTGTAAATATTTTAAAACTACTTCATCTATTGTAAATCTTCTCACTGATTTTACAAAACAATTCTAACATTTATAAGGATGGATCCACATCACAAAAATTGAAACCAAGCATATTACAGCTTGAAAAATGAGGATTCTGTGCATTGCCAAAACAAATTATTTTGTCTTGCTTTGAAAATACATGGGGGCTCCTTCAAGTATTATCATGTATAAGTTCATACATCACTGCTCCTTGCTGTCAGTATGAAAAATAGGACTTTTTGTTTACTTAAAAAACTGAAATGCCATGATTCTGCTGTTGAAAAATGAGGTGGGAAAAAAGAGTGTCCTCCCATTTTTGAAAAATGTACTTTTTATTGAAGCAAAAGAGATAAGAAAAGAAAGATATTATGTATACTCAGGGAAGCAGACTTTTCTCTATTGACACAGGATAAAGGGCAGTAATAATTATAGCTGGGTCATTGAAGACAAAGTGTCCAGAAACAAGTGTGGAGCTGATGACAAGAGTCAAAAATTAAGGTTCTCAGCCTACAGTAGACCCCCCTTTGAAGCCCCAATAGATACATAATTAATAAAGGCATGATGAAATAAGATTCATGTTTCATGATAGAGTGAGACTCCTTAGTTAGAATGCATCTGTTAATAATATAAAAATCCCTTCTGGAATGAGAGTTTAATAATCCTCATTCATGCTTAAATAGTAGATCACAGCAGTAAATCAGCATTATGATTTTAGAGGGTACACCTTATGAAATATAATATATGGTTTCTGGCATTTAATTTATTTTAAAATAATTTTTAAAATATTCTGCAATATTCATTCCCAGAGGGAGACTGATCAAAGAATCATGCAAATACCAAAGTACAGCCTTAATTAATAGTAAAACTTTTTTTATTATTTTAAAGTTATGTAAAATAATTTAGCTGTTGTGATGGGAGGAGACAGTATTCTGACAGATTCCTAAAATCCATGGATAAATATGGGATGAGCATGTGTGTGCATTCACTACATACTCTTAGAGGTCTCACCCTGCAGCTACAAAACTTTTGTATTTTTCTATTCCCAGACCTATAAGACTAGGTCCATTTCATTGATACTCAAAACCAGCTTACTGCATAATGAGTTTGCTACATTGTGTGGTAGTAAGAGTTGAATTTTGATTCTTCTATTCTTTTGTTTGTTATCAATTTCCTGTAGAAAACAATAATTAATACAGATGTTGAGAAAACCTCATTTGTGTTGCTGAGGTAAAATTGCCAATAATATTAGAAAAATATCAGAGTTACACAGTGCCCCTGAAGTTTTCCAGGCAAGGAGATCTTTCTCTGGCAGCCTCAAGTGCAGACAGGAGTGACAAATGTCTCTATCAGATGCCGGACTCTCACTAAAAGCCTGTGAAACTTTATCTCCTACCTCATGAAGAAAGATAAATTCTGTGCATGCGTCTCCTCCAGTAATGAACAACTGTAATTTTAATATCTACTAAGCTCACACCTGTATCAGAATCCAAAGATAAGTCAGTTTATAAAGTTATACTATTTATTGTCCTCCAACGGGATGATGGAAAGTTAACAAACCAAAATGATAATCAAGTTCTGAAACACTGCAAAATTGAAGGAAAATTCCAGAAAAATTCAGCTCTCAATTCTATTATGGGTCAAGAAACAATTATTTCCTCTACCCACCTTCTTCTCTAGTGTTATTCTTCCATTATTTAAAAATGAAATTGATATTTCTAGAGAAAAGTTCTTAGTCTAAACATTTAAAGAAAAGTGACATTTACAGAATTCTGATTATCATTGTAATTAGCCAGAAATATTGACTAAATTTGTCAAAAGTTTTATAAATTTTCCTTAAATTAAGTATTTTTCCTCCATAGTTGACTTTGTTTATAAGATTAAGTAGATGATGAAGTTAAAGACACCTATTTTTCTGTGACTCACCTGTTACACAATGAACATGAAGCTCAAACGGGTGCATTAATGAAGATTTAAATAAAAATTAGAGGGGCATCAAAATTGTTTCCCATGCTTTTCTTCTGTTACACTGTGTTGAGGCATTAGTAGGCTGAAAACCTTTGTCCAAAGACATTATAAGAAAAAACAGATTATAACAAAACTGGCCCAAAGTTAAACACAAAGAGATATCTCAATTTTTGGCTAAAAAATTAGTGTCTAACTATTCTTACCAGGTCACTAAGGTGGTTAAATTAGATTTTTTTTTCTTTTATATATGTCCTGAAGGAGATCCTCCTTGAAATTCTGACACCTATCTCAAATATATTTTGTGACAGTAGGAAATTGGTAAAACTTGAAGCAGAGCGGTAGTGAAAAGTGAAAGGAATTTTCTATTCACTTTTCTTTGCCTGGCAAATACTCCACAGTCAACGGAGACCATGCTTGTTTGTGGCAATACAAGAATTCAGACAGACAATATTGAACCAACCACACACTCTAGCAGACAGTTGTGGTGAGTTCATAGAGCATACACATTTTGCTGTTTAAATACTCAAGAAAGTTTGGGGTGGGGGGAAATATAAAAAATTAAACTACATACTACAAAATGGTTCATTGTCACTCAACAGCATGCCATAAACTTACTACTCAGGAACTGTGGAAATGAACCGAGGGAAAGTAACATTTGTGCATCAGGGCTGAGAACAGGTCCTTTAAGGCCATGAGAATGGGGGCCTTAGTTCTGGAAGATAATCAGGCATAGGCGTTTTTAGTTTCAAGTCAGAGGCCAGACTCATACTCGGCAGATTGAAAATTCTCATAGCCTGGAAGAAAGATGAGGAATATGTTTAAATTTTCTTTTAGATGGAAAGCCTGTATGAAGGAGAGGTACACAAAATACCTGTCAATATAAAATTTGCTGTCCTCAAAAAAAGCACAAGGAAGATGCTGTCTCCCTTTAAGTGTTTATATTGATTTAAGTGATAGTTTCTTCTTCTGGAGAGCTGGTTGTGATTTGGAAAGAAATGCTGTAATGGGTAGGGTTGTGGGTGGCCCTGAATGCTCTAGCTCACATGAACCACACACCTCAATTTACTACTGTATTTAACATAAAACTAAGGCTTATGAAAATTCACCTCTGGCTTTTCTTAAAATTCTAGGGGTCTGCACAGGTCCAGAAAACTTCCTATCTATATTAAAATAAAAAATTAACAGCAGTACAAAATGCTAGCAATGACTGACAATGACTATTTGGTACATGTGCACATATTCCTTAAAAACCATGTCAGCTTCCTTTAGGTAATTTCAGTAATAAGTGCAAGTGAACGGTATTACTTTGGCTCAGACAGAAAGAATGAAAAAAACCCAGACAGGTTCAAAACTTCAAAACAGACATCTTCTTGTATTACAGAATTTTCTTTTATAAGGAAAATGAAGCCTGCAAAATCATTCAAGGAACTATTATACTTGAAATTTCTTTCCTAATCATTAAACAATCATATTGCATATGGCATCAAGAATGATGGAAAGGACTTCAAAAAAGGTAGTGTTTCTGAAATACTAGACCAGAGCTATGCAAGTGGAATTGAGAATAACAATGGTGATCACAAGAGAGCTCTGCAGATTTATCCTTCATGACCACACAGTTGCCTATGTGATAACTTACATATCAAAGGAATATTAGACCTGGCAAAACTATTCTTTACTCATCAAGAAGAGCAAGAACTTTTCAATTTATCTGCATTATCCACTTCAGTGCTTCTTCACCCAGAACTCCCAACATCTAAAGGGACATTAAGTTTATCTATGCTATTCTTTTATCCTAGTGTTAGCTCAGTAAACAGTACTTTATGTTGTCAAACCAATTGAACATCGTTTTACATTTTACTTTATTGTACCCAAGTGTTTTTCTTACTGGGATCATGATCCTAATTTGAAACAGATACTGGGTCAAACTTAATGACAAGTTCTTTTAATTTTCCATTACCAAAAAATACTTTATAAACTATAAATACGTTGTATCCAAATTCTCAGAAAGGAAATGATAACTAACAGATTATTGAGATGTTACTAGAAAGAGCTAATAAAAAATGGTAAATATACTATATCTACTTTCACCCTCAGTATAAGACTCATGACTGTACAAAATCCTCTTCCTAGGCCAGAAATTGTAACAGATGAATAAAAAATTGTTAATGTATGTGTTTTAAGCAATAAACATAATTAATAAAATTAATTCCATGTTCACATACTACTGCTGATGAAGATATTTTTATTGTCGCTGTTAGAGCAAAGTAGTACAATTCTTAAGTACCTTTTTCAGCAATTGTAAACAAGTGACACTAAAATGGCTGTATGTGTTTTTTTTGTGTACACTATTGTTTGTTCTTTATGGCATCTTCTACTGTGCAATAAACACTATAATTAGCCAGACTTAGTTTTGGCTATGAGGAATAATGCTGTATACCTGTAAACCAGAGCAAATACAAATATGTAAAATGTTCTCCATTATAAGCTGAGTAGAACACCATGTTTAGGAAATAATCATCAGAGATCCACCTTCAAAGTCCAGGACTGAATGTCAGTGGATATTATGTTAAGTTGATGGAACTCAATTCAAAACTAGCAAAAAATGCAATACCAAAAGAGGAAGTCATTAAGGCTCAATGCCCAGTGGTTGTACTGCTTGTGAGAAATCACCAAGGTTGTGAGGGGATACATATATAATCTTTTGTTGTTTTTGTTTTGTTGAATACGTGAAAAATGAAACTGCTGAACTAATCCACAGTATAGCACAGACATAATCATATGTACAAGTACCCTGTCTTTCTGTGAAGGCAGTATGAACTGATTAAAATATGCAAATTACTATTGTTCCTGAAAGATTTAAGACCTGATTTGTGGCACAATATTCCACTATTATTTTACTGTGATTTTCTAGTCATTAAAATACTGTAGTCTGTACCACATCTTTCTTAAACTTTTTGTTTTATAAACATGGCTACATTTATAAAAATGCATTATTCTGACAGTATCTAGAAAGATGATTTACAACCCAGTTAATTTTCAGATATTTGTGTACCCTGCAACTTAGACATTCCCTAACTTTTTCTGTCATTTTGGTGTCTGTGGGGTTTAAAGAGGATTATTAAAGATAATCAATTTATCATCAAAGAAAGGACAATTTCCTGGTAAGACTGCATTTGAGGAAAAATTCATTTAGTTGTCTTTGTTTCATCTACAATGCAGACGTTTTTCTCAGTTCTGAGAATCAGCAGTGCCAAACAGGACAGATCAACATGTTTCTTCTCAGTAATGTCATCAAGTGTTTGACTCCAACCTATAGAGAATTTGGGGGCTGATCTGTTAAACATAAAACATCTGCTTTTTATAGACTTTTTGAGCTTTTCTCTTCAAAAGGTATAATTGTGGAAATGAGATATATAACTGTTTAGATAAATTTCCTTGAGATAATCAGGGACCTCTTGTGAGGCTTAATTTGTCATCTCCAAGCCTATAAAAAAATAAAAATTATGGTTTCATTGATAAGGATCTTTACATTCTAGTACATTCTTTCTTGTGATATTTAAAGAATGAGACAAGCAAAGTTTACTTGTCTTCCTGCATTACTGCTTGTGTGTCCTGTGTTGTACAGTGTGACACCAGAGACCTAGAATCCACCATCCTCTTTGCCAAAGGCATTTTACCATATTGAAATCAAACACACATTTTTAAAAGATGGGATCCCGCTGTGCATGTAGATCAGTTTCTTGTATGTGTATACCTAACTAGCAACTTTGCATATAGGATCACCTTGAGATGCTTACAAAGTCACAATAGAGTTGTCCTGAGATGTTTGTTTTACTAAAATTTGTCACACAGGCATTTTGAAAAACAAAATTAAATATAAGGGAAATTAAGTTTTAAGGCTTTGTAGTAATGCTTGGCAAATGATGAAGGACTTTCATATGGTAGTGATGGTCCTGTGTAATTATTTAAGGACCTGCCTTCAATGAAATGTCAGGGAATCTGTTAAGCAATTATATAGTCTTTTATTTATCTATACAGGGATCTCAAGCAGTAATAACATAGAATTGCAACACTAAGATTTGAAAAAGAAAGATTTTTCCAGATCCTAAACCTTTTATGTTTTACTTTAATTTATTGACCATTTCATGTCATAGCATTTTGACATGAAATCTGCAAAATATTTGCCCAGATGATGAGAGATTATATTTCAGGTTTAGTGGATTCAAGCAGGATTCACCCAGCAGAATATGCCTTTCTTTACTATCTCTCTGAAATATCCAATCCCTACAAGAAAAGTGGTCTCTATCCAAGTTGCAAGGTTGAGAAATTATTAAATAATGGGGTTTTAAGTTCATTATGAAGGTTTTCCTTTTTTTTTTTTTTTCAAATTTGTTACATCTCTAACGAATATTGCAAACTGTAGAAATACATTAATGTTGATTTCTGAACATTATTTTGACTTTCAGCTTCTTGAATTTGTCTAATTTAAAAATAAAATTTAAAAAAATTATTGTAACACCTGGATATAAATTTTATATTAATTATTTATCTTATAATCTCAGAAAAGTAGAGAGGTCTGATAAAAACTGAAGACAGGACAAGGTTTCAAAAATGTTAGGTCTTTAAAATGTATGGCTTACTTAGTTATGTGCAACATTCTTTAGACGTTCTGTTATTCTTCAACTACAGATGCTTCTGGTTGTTTTGTGGGGACACGAGTTTGGTTTTTTGCATGTTTGTTTGGGTTTTCCTGGTGAGGGTCAGTGGTGAGTATTAAAAATCTCAGATTAAATTTTAAAAAAGAAATAGAGACAGCAGAGAGCAATGTTAATTGCTCAATGTTAATAGTAACATTTGTGTACAATTGTGTTATTTTGTGTTAATTAATAACACAAAAGATAGAACTGTAGCACTCCCACATTTACTGATAAATATCCAGTGTAAGTTGAGTCTACACAGTTATTATTTATTCCTGATTTGTGCGTACTGAGAAACAGAAGATATTTCTATTGTTTCTATTTCTTCCCACGCTGATATAGACTGTTAGTTCATTCTTATATTTGATATTGTTTTGTTCTTTTATCATCAAAGACAGGATATTTGTCGATGCTTCTCTTACTTAGCAGAAGTGAAGCAGTTGATTTTTTTTTTAAACTTGGTCACCACTACGTTTAGCAAAATTGTACTATCATCTCAGTATTCTTAAGCTTGATGAATATCTGACCTAGGAAACTAGGGTATACTCAGGGTCTACACGTGGCCATGGAATAACTCAGAGTCATGGAAGATGCAAAGTGCAGAAGTTGAAGAGGCAGAAGCCTGTTGTCCTTCAGGATCTTGATAGCTCAAATTTTAATTTCATTCTTGCACCGGGTTGCCTCCTAAAACATACTAAAGTTGAATCCTTTCAGGGAAAAATCATACGAAAGTTGAATCTTTTCAGGGAAAAACTATTTTAAGATCAAGAAAGTTATCTTATAGAAATGCTTAGGTCTTTTTTCTCTGCAGTGTTGCAGTGTAAGCTACAAGCACCTAAATACCTGCTCTGTGAAACAGGGTCCTGAGCACTGTGTGCTGTGTCATCACTCAGACTTGGCACAAGATATATTATGCAATATTTGGTGTATGCTTATACTGCAACTTGAGCAAAAACAAGTCTCAAAGTTCTGGTTTGGAAGAAAGGACACTGTTCACTTGTGAATATTCTACAACTACAGTGTCACACATTGAGCTAAGGAAAGAATTCATTTTTTGTTAGCTTTATTAATTAGATATGAAATAGTTAGGGAGAATTACACTTTTTTAGAGACTTTTTTAATGTTTGTCTTGGGATTTTGGGGGTTTTTTTAGCTTAGTTTTTTGGTTTGGGGGGGTTTTTTGTTTGTTTTGTTTTGGGGTTTTTGTCTTTGGGGTTTTGGGGCTTTTTGTTTGTTTGTTTGTTTTGGTTGATTTGTTTGTGTTTTTAATTATTTGTATGCCCCTGGAGTGTGCTTAATTAGGGAGACAGAAACACAGACGTTGCTCATGACCCAACACCAGTGCCTCACCTCTCAAGGTAATACCTAGTAAGATAAACGTTTTATCTTTATGTCTTTTACCTATTTTCTTTATCACCAGACAGATGAGTTCTTGGCAAACTCTTGTCTGTTTTTATTGCTTTTGCTTTCAGTAGTGGTTTTGTTTTATTGTTTTGTATTTCTCTTCTTGACCAGATATATTCTGTAAACAACCAAAATAATAACACTTCCTGTTGCAACATGTATTGTCTACAAATGAGGAAGATAAAATTTTCCTCCCCAGATTAAGAAAAGAAAAGAAAAACAAAGGTTAAATTATTATAACACTTAACATTTTCAACATCAGTTACTAGATACTTGCAGGAAATGGACAGAAACATTTGGAACAAATTTTATGAACTGACAGCCTTATATAATGCAATAATTAGGGGGTTTGTAGAGCTTGAATTTATACATGTTCTTGGTATTTGAATACATAATGATGTTGAATCATTAAAACTGCTGACATTTAAGAAAATAAACTTAAGCAAAATATTGTCTGTCATCATTAGTAATTTTTCCCATAAATCACTTTTAAATAAAATATTCAGCATATGTTGAGCTTAACAGTTTGGCAACAGCTCACAACAAGACTATGCCAATTTTTTTTTTATTTTATTTGCTTTAATTAGGAAAGCAATTTGGATTCAATATTTGCAAACTATCACAAACTTACCAAAAGAACAGTGAAATTTTTTAATTGGAAAGTCAATTTTTGCTATCTCTTTGAGAATCTTGAAATTTAATATCAAAGTAGAGAAGTTAAATAGCACTATTTCAATATCATTACTACCAATTTGAGAGCTTAAATATGTCTTAAATGTGCTTAAAATAGACTAATGAATAGAAAATTAAGTTGAATTAGATGCAACTGTATTATTCTAGTTAGTTTTAACTACATCCTTCTTTTTTTTCGTCTTTAAATTACTGTTTTGTCAGATCATAATTCTTAATTTCACCTCATGTGCTAATTAGCTATTTGGTTTTATTTACTGAAATCCATATATTCCTCTTTTTAAAGAATCCTTATTTGGTTGATTAAGATAAGTACAAATGACAAAATCATTTTCACCCTTCCCCCCCCCACCAATTTAATAATCAGTAATCAGAAAAGAGTACAACAGGACAGAATACTGCAGTGTACTGCTCTAATTTAACTAAGCACTGCACATGGTTGCAGAGCCATAAAGGATTACACAGATGATGCTGCATGAATGACGTGCCTAGTTTGATAGCACATTTGGGTGGTAAATGTTGTGATGCATATTCTTCCATTAAAAATATGTAGAAGCAGATGACTGTGTCGACCTTTTATCAGCAAAGTGCGAAAGTAGTATTTTAGCCTCTCTAGAGGTGCCTTGATTATCACTGAGATTTTATTTTAACACTGTTGTGCTTCTAAGGAAGACTAAGTTATATCACAGTTGAGTGACTACAATGGTCTTCTCCTGGTATATATGCAATTGAACCATTCACTCAGGAGCTTAAGTAGACAAGAACTAAACTAAATCAAGTCCATCCAGAATTGATAGTAAAGTCAGAAAATAGCATAGACACTACAAAACTGTCATGCAGCTATTTGTCTTAAAGCCTTAGCATATGCTATAACCCTACATAACCATATCTACCATGAAGCAGTTGCATATAAGTATTTGCAACCGTATATTTTGAACTCTATTTTCAGATTTTCTCACAAACCTCAGGAATGACTCAAGTGTAACAAAGGACCTCCTGCTTATTTAGATACCAAACGATGTGTACTTTTCCTTCATACCAAGAGCTGAGTTCAAGGTATTGAAAGGGGTAAAGCTTAGCATGTAGGCAAGTGCTCACAAAATGAACCCCGGACAAAGACAACGTATAAAGTATTACACTATTAAATGGAGACATTATAAACATCTATTTTATTATCTATGTGCATGCTTGAATAAATCAAGATGCTATTTTTTTGTAAACCAAACTATTTGTCATGAAGCCAAAGCTGAAAATGACGAAAGATGTGGAAACTTTATAGGGTTACCATTATAAATAAACCGCACACCAACTGGCTACATTTCACTGCAAGACTGTGGAAAATCTATTTTTAAAACTGAATAAACATTATCTGGACTTAAAGGAAAAAAGCATATTATTATTCTAAATATTTTCACTAACGGAATATCCCATATCAGCATTCTAAGGTGAATTCATTTAGTTCAGTAGTGCAGCATGGAGAATAATGTATCAAACATAAAACTTGAAAGATTTTGTTTCAAAGACCTCTAATAAGTCTCAGCTTTCTGCTAAAGTTTATGGCATAATTCAGTACAGCTATTTTTCTTACCTTTTTCTTTACAATAAAAGTTTTTAAATGGAAAAGTCAAACTGTTTGCAACTGGAATGATTAATTTAGCTTGAGCTATAGTATGCAAA
Source organism: Cossypha heuglini (assembly GCA_027576195.1). Lineage (NCBI taxonomy): Eukaryota > Metazoa > Chordata > Aves > Passeriformes > Muscicapidae > Cossypha > Cossypha heuglini. The sequence continues at coordinate 202,243 of JAODKT010001782.1, read as the reverse complement.
TGATTTAAGAAGTATTACCACGCTATGGAACAAACCCAAATAAATTTGTCTTTTTATATCTGCAGTACTTTTTCAAAGTCAACTAAGTCAAGATGAAGAACAGAATATATAGAAGAACGATTAAAATTTTGTATAGGACAGTAAGAGACAGACACAAAGAAAACAAAGTCTTTCAGGAGCAAATCTATGTATTCTAAGACGCATATATCATATGAGAATACATACGTAACCTGGAAAATTTTGTCTCTCAGGAAAAAAGTACATAATTATGGCAAAATTTCAAATATTTGTAACTTAAATAATTTTTCTTTTCATCTGTGAATTCTCTCCATAAAAATGTTTTTTAAATTTTTTCAAAGTAACCAATAATATTAGGCATGGTGAGGAAGAAAGTTTTTTTATATTATGCAGTGTGTCTCAGTCAAATCATTCTGCAATTAATGTAACAACTTACTTTCTTTTCTTTTTTGAATAATTTTGACCATGAAGGTTTCTCATCTCTTATTTATGCAGTAGAAAACCATCTCTGGATGCTTCAGCATCGAGTCTTCTGTTCCTTAGTGTTCCTGCTGAGCATTGCACTGTGATTTGCACTTGCCTCCAGCAAAAAGGGACCTTCTGCTGAGGTGATATGAAAAACATCAATATTCACACACCTGCTTTGTAAAGAAGTTTGAGACTTCAAGCCCATAAGAACACCAAATGCATATTTATAATGAGTGTGTCAATGTGAGCACAAGTTCTTCAGAAGCATCGTTTAAGACACAAAACTATTATCTACCTTGTCCTTCTACAAAACAGCTGGAAAATGTTGAAAAAATGTATGGATGCTACAACACCCAAATTTTATCCTTACTATTATGAGGCAAGATTCAACAGACAATTTATTCCAAGGGCGTGAAATTAAACTGCCTGATTTTCAAAAGAACTAAAGCCCATAGTGTTCATTAAGATTGAATTTAAATAACTGTAAGATATTGCTGACATGGGAAAAGATTCTTTGTGACGTGGAGGAACCAAGGAACCACACTCTTAAAGTTCTTTGGTTGAAGAAAACTTAAAATCTAATAAAGTTCTAGAGCGTTTATAATTGAGGGACTTATTTTTGAGTCAATATTAGAGTTACATGAATCAAAATAGGTTACCGAAATTAATTTTACAAATTTGAGCTTAATCTGAAAGTAGTTTCATAATTTCAAAATTCCTTTTTTCAGATCTACTCCATTGAATTTTACCTTTAAATATTATTGCTTCATTTGAACTTTGTTTGTGACTGCACAGAAAAAAACATTGAAGACACCATACTTTTTACACTGAATTTTTCTCTCCATTTTATTTCATTTTACACATGAAAACTCTTTAAAATCTTAAACTTTGTAACAAGTGTATATAGTTACAGGTGTCCAGATTTATACATTTTGTTCTTATGGCTTGTTATATCTAAAAAATTAAACACATTTAAGAGATCCCTGGAAAAGCACACAATTGATTAGGATTAGACAGGGACTAGGAAAAAAAACATTATTATATTTGGTTCTGGACAATCACCAACACTTCTTTTAGTGTCTGAAGAGGAGGCAGAATTCCTCAGCTTTTTAAATTATTCTCAGCTCAGACCAGCTTAAAAATTACTTTGAAAATACCCTGATAGCTCTTTCTCACCATGAACATTCCTCTGATGACCATAATGAATTTTTTGTAATCCAAAATTGAGATTCATGAATTTGCAGAAGAAAAGTCACCATTACAGAATATATCACCATCACCTAAGGGAACTTGAGATAAGATAAATGTAACAGGATTTTCCAAATTATCTCAGGTCTGGAAATAAATAAACCAGACTGAAGGAGAAGACTGTGTCCACAAAGAAAGCCAAATACAGCAAGTGTCCTGAAAATCCCCTCTGGCTGGGACCAGGGTGGAGGAGGAGAACTTTGGGGTATGTGGTGTAACCTCTAGATAGAGGGAGCTAAATCTAGCTCAATTATTAGCTCCCCTCTACCGCAGGAAGGCCACACACACATTCACTTGAGAAGGTCCCATAAGCCACCAGAGACCCTTGCAGCTTCTCCATGACTTGCTGCTGAGACCTCGCACCAGAGGACTGTATGTGAGGCACAGCAATGCAACAGATGCAAAGTCTGTCACAAGGGACAGTGCCAAACTTTCACCCCCTCAGGAGCAGTTTCATGGCCTAAACTTATATTGATCCATTGAACTCTGTGTTTTGTGGGATGGTCAAGAAAAACAGAAGAAAACAATTAACAAGACACTACTACTAGGATCCTTAGATCCATATTTTCTACTTAATCTGTCATTCTATTTCTCTCCCACCACCTATTTTTTTTATTTTCTTCTATCTCTCTATGTACTTCACATCTACATTTACAGTTAAAAATAATCCGTAATGAGACTCTGCCATATGGCTTTATTTGCACCTTAATTAAGCCTGAGGCCTCTCTTTAATATTTTTAATAGCTGGATCTTAACAGTCACTTATTTCCAGAATAAAAAATTAAACGAGTTTGGGTTCTCAGCAAGCAAGACTCCCTGTAAAAATGTGTATTAGTCTGCTTTTCTCCTACCATTCAGTGGGGTGCTGTGAGCCAGATGATAATTTCATTATTGAAATAAAATAATTGGACTGCTCTCAAATAAAGACAAGAGGAAAGAAAAGCAAAGGAAGAGAAGAAGGGAGGTTCTCTGTCTTCTTGGAAATGCTTTTACATGTGTAAGTAGTTCTACCCTCTAAAACCCTAAACCATTAAAAGTGTTGGTGTCCACTGCCTAGTAGTGATCTGGTTCAGGTGTCTGAGCCAAAAAATACCTCCAAATTCTCACCAGTCTCCATAGCAACAAGCTTACCATAAAGCCAAACAAATCTCAAAAAGAAGGAAAGAGAAACAGGACTGTTGTGTCTGGTGGCAGTCAGTTGCTGGACCAGCTTATATGACAAGGGAATTATTTTTACTGAAGCACGCTGAATTCAATATTCAAATACTGTGAATATTAATTTGGCTTTTTTAAATCATTTAACCAAAAAACATAAAAATTGATCAATATAATAATTTTCCAAATGGAAGAGATATATGTTATGAATTTAATCTACACTGTAGATGTGGGTGGAAAAGGCTGTTAATATTTAAAAAAACAAAAGAGAGAACTGTGAAAATTCAACCCAAACATAGTATATTGGTTATATATGATGCCAGTACACTTGTACAAGAAGAGCTGGGTCAGGATTATGCTCACATCCATGGGACTAGCAAAAAGAAAGAAAATTAATTAAGAGCAAAATTCCATTCAATTCTACAGAATTGCTAATAAAAGAAACAGCATGGAAGTTCAATAAATTATGGTACAAAAACAGAAGTATGGAAGTATAGAACTAGAATTAATGCATATGTAATTTTCAAAGGATGATTAAAGTGTTCTTATATGTTGTAAATATGTGGCAGATTTTTGTTTCTTTGAAGACACATTGATGAATAAAATGTTTTTTTCTATATATGTATATGTAGATAAGAAAACTTGCAAAGGATTTGCCGGGATATGGAACCCTAGAGAAATCAGATCACTTTCAAATCAACAGAAAATCTTCCATTTGACTTGATAATCTACATTTTTTTATTGTGTCCTATGCTCAGGTTTTGCACCCTGGAGGTCTCTCTAATCCTTGACTATTCATTGGTGCGCTCACAAAGAAAGTATGAGTTACCTTCAAGCAACATAATCTGAGAATGGAAAGTAGCAGAAAGGAGCAATGTTCTTTCAAACCTCTACCTTGTCTCATCCATTGTTTGCTTCCTCAGCATTGTACACCCTAAAGTTTTAAAATTCAAGTTCATTCATGGGAACAGCGTCACAGTATCTTTTTGCAGCAACCCAACCAAACTACTGTCATCTCAAAAAAGTTATTGAAACAAAAATTTATTCAAGGCAGGCAAAAGATATATATGTCTCATTCTACACTATGATGAAAAATAAAGCTATAAAGCTCTTAATGTCTCTTTTCACTCCCAAATTATAAGTAGAACAGCAGTTAGAGACAAAGATTAGGGTTTTTTTTAAAGACTCAGTAATATGACACACTTTTTCTCTCTTAATTACTGCCCTATAATAACAAATACAATTATCCACACTAAGCAGGCTAAGAGAGTATTAGTGTCACAGTAGACCTGCAGCACTGATGTTAGTCATGATGAGTTAAAACTTCAACATTAAAGTATTAATTTTCATATCATTCTATTCAACAGTCAGAGGAATCAGCATTTGAGCACAGAATATCTATGCTTGCAATGCAAAATTTCCATTTCTTGAGAGATGCATGAAATGGTAGACTTAATCTTGTGTTTTACATGTTTGGAATAGGGTGAAACATCCATCATTGTTTTTCAGCTATATTTAAATGCTAAAATAGATAACATCTCTCAGTTTATGGAACAGAGGTATTTTATTTTGGAGACCTTACCTTAGCAATACAAAAAGTATTCAAGAAACAGACCTAATATTCTGTGCTCATCTCAGCTTTTTTACTGGCTCAGTTATTTTAATGTCAAAATGACTAGACATTAGATCATTGTTTTGAGCCCTGTTTGAAAGTTATGAAAATATGGCAGCCTGTTTTCTTAAAGTAAATAATAAGACATAAATACAAGGCATTTTTATGAACAGGAAAGCTATTTTCTAAAAATACATAATTTATATTATGTAGGATAAAATTTTTTCAAGAAGGTGTACATATGCACTTATGTGGAAAGGGGAAAAGGGAAATTAAGAAACATTAGCAGCAAATAGATAGTTCCCACATAGTTCCAAATTATTTTTACAAC
>JAODKT010001782.1:173854-188194 GCA_027576195.1 Cossypha heuglini | reverse complement strand
AAGGAAGGAAGGAAGGAAGGAAGGAAGGAAGGAAGGAAGGAAGGAAGGATTTTTATAATTTAATTTCTTCTGTGGGTGTGATGCCTTAAGCAACAAACAAAAAACAGACAAACAAGGTGTTCTTTCAATACTGCAGTTTGTTTTATTCTGAATTGTATTATTTTGACTGCCTCTGCTAAGAAAAGTGATCTGGGAGCTGTGTTTTGGCCAGGATGCCCAGATAGAAGGCTTTGACAGCTTTCTGCAATAGAAAATTATTTTGGGCTGGATTAGTGTCTCCTCCTGTGAATATATCGGGTCAAGGAGATCCAGACAGAGACTAGCAGAGATATCACACAAATGGCAAAAGGAAATTAATAGTAGACAAAGGTAAATTACTGGGTATCCAATAAATCTGAATCCTAAGATTCACCATATTTAAAAGAAGAAAGAGAAATCAAGGAAAAGGAGAGGACATGTGGGGTATATAAATCAAGAAGATGGCTGCTATTAAAACTAGTAGATTAAACTCAAGTTTTGAATATTGAAAAATTGGTAAGTATACTGAAAATGAAAGGAAGATTGTGCAAGACAAGAGGACATATAATGAATGGTTTTACAGGCTCATCAGATATATAAATCAGAGAACACTGTACGACCATTAAGGGAGGAAAAGACCTTTGTAAAAAAGAATGTGTGCAGCCCTTAGGCACAGTGATGTATTTATTTCAGTTTGAGCCAAAGAGAGAGAGTAACAGATATAAACTATTGCATCAGCAGCATGATCTGGTCCTATCCCTTTTACACATTCTTGGTTTCAGCACCAGGAAAGTTACAGTGACTGCAGATAAATATTCAATAATTGAAATCATGTTGTTAGCACTGTACTTCTTCTAGCCTCCAAGCTAGTTACACTAAAAATCCATTTATATATGTTGCATCACATTTTCTTTGGCATAGTCCTACTTATGCAAAACAATCTATGATTTCTGTGTACTAATTTTTACTTAAGCATATTTTAAGCTCAGGTTCCAAAGGACCTTTGAATTTAGGAAAAGGATCTTGCAGACCTTGTCTTGAAAACAGAAAAAATATATTTGAACTAAAATAATTTTCAGAGTGCCCTTGGTTATACTAAGTAATGATATATAGTCTATATGAATGACTATAATAAGTAGAATGTATTCATTTAATAAATAATTTAATAAATTTTATCAGTTTATCATCCTTACCTTTGGAATACTAATCCAGATATGTAAACTATTTCTACATTTCAGAAAGAGCAGCAGCTCACAATTTCTCATTTTCAGAATGTAGATTGGAGTAGAAGTCAGTGAATATTTGAAATGAACTACAATGGTTGGCTCAGTACAGAGGAAAACATATTTTTAAAAGACACATTTTGACAATTAGAATTTACTTTAAAACTAAACTTTGGCGAACACAAATTACACTAGCACGTGCAGAGTTTCTATTTCTAGCTGAAGTAAAGAGTGACATGAGAAAAAACACTCTAAGAAAATTGCAGAACTGGGATTAAGATCAGAATATTAAACTGAACTCACATGATAAATTGTTTTCAGTGGACTTGGTGTTTTAAGGTCAATCTTGCCTTTCTAAATTACATGAAATTTAATTTTTAAAAAGCCTTTCCATTACTTTAAGTAAATTTACTGTAGGTCAGTATGTTCTAGCTGAGAATCTAGCACACAAATCACAAAAATAAACAAATACCCTTAAAAAACAAACAATAGCTTAAAGATCTTAATTGAATTACAGTGGGAAGAACATGATTCAAAAAACACTAAGAAAATAGAAACTTCTAATATAGAGCCATTTTTAAAGTAAAGTCCATCAAAATTAAAATATTGAGACAGAATTAAAATTTCTCCAGCTTGATGAATACACAATGACTATCTGGGAAAAATGTCATGACACATTGTTTTAATTAGAGGTCAAGCCGTGATGCATGCAGTCACATCCCAGCATGCAGGCTTAGCAAACAACTTAACTTTATTTGATCACTGTTTTGTCTTTTTCCTCACAAAAGAATGATGTATAAAAGAATGGTAAACGTTTTGGTGGTTTAAGCCACAAGCACAACAGGAGTACTACATAACATATATATAATCTGCATGGGTACAAGTGCTTTTAGTGTGGATATTGCCTTAGTTGTTCTGGATGAGGTTCTTAAGTATGTAAATTAAAAGCTAGTGTACTATTTTCCTGTAATAGAACAGGAAATGTATCAGCAAGTGGGTGAAAAAACTTAAACACTTAAATTGAAATGCTGCTGGCATCATGAAGCACTTTCACTGCACTCTGTGGCTGATCATGACTATCAGAAGTTAAAAAAATGCACCTTGTGGGCAGCCTGTTACAATTCACAACTGTTTCTTGTTTATGTTCCACTAAACAATCTGGACTGTTGAATATACCTTGCACAGAAAAAATGAATTAAATTGGAGATCTAAAGTAAGTAATGTCTCAATATGGTACCTATGAAGTAATACAGCTGTTACCAAGATATATATTGTTTCTCTCTGTAGTTCACCTTTCAGTAACTAACTAGACTGTAAAACAACTTTTCACTAATGCTGGCCAGGAGACAGGCTTACCTCATTAGTTCAGATTTGTTAATTTATTTGTCATAGGACTTCAACACTCAAATTGGACCCCCAGCCTCATTCTGTTCCTCGCATTTCCATTCCCAGGGTACAGATATTCTGTGCTTTTATAATTCATACTCTTGGAATAGGAAAGCAGTGTCATCACTTTCCTATGTTACAATCTGTTGTGGAACACAATATGATAATGAGGAACAGTGAATAAGAAAATTATTAACTCCTTGTTGATCATTTTATAGAGTCAGGCTGACCCAGTTTATTATTTGTCTCCAGAGACACTGAGATTTCATAAACATACACAACCAATCCTGTGCTGGGAATGCGAAATCTAAACTGTAACAAGGAACCTTTGCTTGAAACAACCCCAGAGAAAATTGCATAATCTTGGTCAGCGTGTCAGCGTGTCACCTGCTCAATTATGTATTTGCGATGCTGTGTCTACATCTTTTAGAAGAATAAACTGCAAAGAAACTTTACATTTTAGGAGGATGCTTTATAACTATTAAAACATGTCTGTGTATCACATTTAGCAGACTATTTATTCACACTTATCTGTGTTCTCCCTGTTTTGAACTGCCCTCCATTTTTCACACAACGGACAGCAGTAGGCATTATTTCTACTTTTTTCCCAAACAGTTCAGGACCTATTCATAGTCACACACAAGTATATTAATAGTTCACAATTCTCCTGTATCGCACTTGTTATTTAGTTACAAACTTCAGGGCAATATTCACATCAGGATGATGTTACGGTGTTTCCTGGAATTCTCCATTTTTACTTTTTTTTCCATGGTGCAAAACAGTATCAACCCATGACAACTCAATGCCTTTAGGATGGAGATGACTAACCACACTGTGAAGCCTCAGACTGTGCTTTCAAGAACTTAGCTGGGAAATTCTAAATTCCTGAGGTGCAACTCTCTGCCTGAGGTGATGACAAGTATTGTTGTGCAAGGGTTTAATTGCAGCAGGTGAAGCTACAATGATTTGGCATGCTTTCTTCTTACCAAATTTGAGAACACTTTCCAAGAGTTTGTTATTTATAAGTTGGAAGATTCTGAGTTATTATGTGATTATCTTAACCATTTTATTAGCTACAGGGGCTAAAGTAAATGGGCTCAATTACCTAACATGATTACCATGTGAAAAGAATTATTTATTAATTATTAAATAAATTAATACTATTTATTATTAATACAGTAATACATAGTAAAGGATTCCATAGCATTGTAAAACATTAAAGCAGATTGCACATGAGTTTGCATAGGTGTTTACTGTGTTTTCGTGTGAGACTATATTACCATGTATTCTTTGGCAAAGTGGTCTGAAACAGACTTTGAGGGATTATCTGTGCTTCCAATAAAAGGCGACATTTTTGCATATATTTCCAGCTACCCAAACATCACAACTCACTGATATCCAAAGATAATATGCATCAGAAATCAAATACTTTCTGTTTACAGATGTGTGTCAGACAAGGGAATATAGTACTAAGATAAATAACTGTGGTAGTATGACAAAGTAGTGAGAACTTCAGAGGCTGACTGAGATCTTCAACCATCATTCATAAACACCAAATAAGGAATATTGGAGGGATAGCCTCTGATTTTTAAGGATTAGAAATATCTTTACTCAGACATTATATGGACCTATATTCAGAGAGGTCTGAATTCTTCTGATATCTAAATCAGAACTTGCCACTTCTGAATCTACTAGGCTTGTTTGCCCAGAGTAACATTTCCCAAAAGTTTGCATAAGAATTTATTAGTAGATTTTGCAAGTTCTCCAATTCCACATTTTGATATACATGAACTAGAATTTCTTTTCTGTTGAAAGTTTTCTACATTTTTCGCTCCAACTTTGTACCCAGCAGATGATTAAGTCTGGTGAATCATATGATGGATTTTCATACACAAAGTTTTTCCTTACTAATCTTCTGGTGATATTTCCATCTTCTGTTGTTTCCTCTTATAGATATAATCTGATTTAGTAAATGCTTTGTGCTACTATTTTGCAAATAAAAATAATTCATTGCCTGCCTGGAACACTTTTGAGTCACAGTTTATTTGGCATGGAGGAAAAAATGCATCTTCAGTTTATCTCATATCAGCAATAGGCAATTGTTACATTCATGTAAGTAGGAACATGGTTATGCCTGGTTGGCATTTTGGCCCAAATGAGAAAAAAGTTCGTTTTTTTAAATAAAATCCCAAACGTCATCCATGTAAAAATCTTAATAACAAGACAATAACTTTTAAGATATTCTTCTTCTTCAAAAAAAACCCAACAAAAACCCAACAAACCCCAAAACCACAATAAACAAACAAACAAACAAACAAACAAACAAAAAAAAAAACCAAAAACTACCAAATATTTTCTGGTTTCTTACTCATTTTTCAAAGCACAACTTACTTTTGCAATGGGTGGCCTGTAATCATTTACCCCTTTCAGTTCAGTAAAACAAAGCAAAAATATATTAGCAAACAAATAATACAACCATGGCAGGACATATTCACCCAGTGTTATTCCACACATGGCTTACAATTGGTATGCAATTTATCTACATTTTCAGTGATTCTTACTGTGCTTCCAGACTCTTATTCATCTGCCACCACAATCATAGACTTTGTTTCTATGCTTATGTGGTGCTGATTTCCCCTGTTTTCAGCTGCTTTATTTTTGATAGGCTCATGGAATTCTTGGAGGTTGGGATAATAGAGATAAAATTATGACAATAGAGATAGATATACAGGAACTTAAAACCATGACGTTAAAATATCACAAAAATAGAGATAGCAGATGAATATGTGAATTAAAATTTTGCCTAAAAAAGTAGTATGATATATTATCATGGGCTATAAATGCAGAAATAATGAAAACAGCTGATCCCATATGCTCTTTGTACAATGTGAATAGCCTAAATTTTGGAGACAATTTTTAGAGCAAACACTCTGGAGTGAGCATTTTCTCTATAGAAAAGCAGGTTCTGGCACTCTCTTCACACCTTTATGAAGGAGAATTTCTTGGATGAAAGTGAAAAAAACCTGCTTATTTAACAAACAAAGTGCTTGCATGGCATGGAAAAAAAAATTAATTAACTGTTAAATATTGAACCACCTCGGTGAAGAGTAAGCTGGTGGATTTAGAGTTCTTTCTTTAGCTGGCTTCTCCCGAGGTCCGGAGCGGGGATGCAGTGTCCCGCCAGTCCACGGCGTCCATGCAGTCAAAGTGACTATGTTAAGCTATTTTTTTATTCTACTCTTTTGCAGCTGGACCAGATACTGATTACAGTCTTATTAGCCTGATAGAAACAGTGGTGTCTTGGGCCACTACGACACTTTGCTTTTATAATTTTGTAGGATGAATAATGATCATAATGCAAATATGATGAGTAAGTGAACAGACTTCACAAGTGTCAAAATAGAACAAAAACTAATGGAAGGGAATGTCTCAGTTTCAGTACATACTGCCTTAAACACAGGCTGTCAATCTAGGCTGTGAGAACATAGACTGAGATAGAATCCTAAAATGCTACTAAAATATTAAAATATGAAGATCAATAGTAAGTAAGCATGTGAACAAAATTAACATTGAGCTTAAATGAGATGTTCTTTTGTTTGATAGCCTGTGTATAGAAACACTATCAAACACAAACTGCAATTATGTTTGTATGTGTGAGTGAGTACAAGGATTTTCTCCAAAACTTGAATAATATAAAAAGACACATACACTTTTAAAAATTATTCAGTTTTTTTAATGAAGAAGGAAAGTATCAGATTGACTACTTTGTCCTACAAAAAATTCAGATATTTCTAGTACTACTTAATGCTAACATTCTTACAGAAGACACAAAAAATAATGGCTTCAATGAAATCTTGAAAGGAAAAAACAATTGTTGAATGGAAGACAACATCTTATGTTATGGGATCCTAAAATCTAAAGGTGAGTAGAGCCTAAAAAATCCCCCCACATCATAAATGACCAATCACATACTGAGTAAGGCCTCAAAAAAAATCCATCCCAGAATCATTGCCCAGTCACATACTGCATTAGAAATGCAGAGGTGATACAAGTTAGGTTTCAGAAGCTTAATAGGATTTCTTTTCAGGAATACTAGTTTCAAGAGAGCATATGTTAAAGCTTAGGTTAGAATCACTGCTTGAGCTTATTGTGAACCTCTAGGGAATGTCATCTTTTCAAGGTATAAACAAGGAGAGAGTGGCTTTAATTACCAAAAGAGTGCAGGAACAATATTAACACCCTCGGGGTATAAATTATACTTAATTATTCATAGAACAGCCTAGTTAATTTACTCTTAAAAAAAGGTGATTAAAAAATCTGGAACTGAGAAGGGACTTTCTTTGGCTTCTTCTTGAAGTTACAGCCCACAGATTTTTTCCAGCTTGGCATTAAGAAGTCAGCATGTCTCATGGAATAAATGCAGAAAAAGGCATTTGGTAAGCTCCAGGCAATTTTAACTTTATTTCCATTAAATAAGATAAAAAATAAATGTCTGTGTACTGTAAAGTGCCTTCACATCCAAATTCTCAACTGAGTAGTGAGTTAGTTGTGTCAGGTTTGTCTTGTTTCTGACCCGAGATTCATTGTAGATGGAAAACAAAGTGTAGACAGCAAAATCATGTCAGGATCATCCTGGTCACCAGATAACATGGCTTGACAAAACTTACATAATCCTAGATTTTTTCTTTTAATTAACATTCATCATAATTGTTTAATTTCATCAAAGAACCAAGAACATGCTGAATTGGAAGAGAACCACAAATATTATTGAGTCCAACTCCTGGCCCTACACAGCACCATCCCCCAAGAATTATATTGTTTTTGAGAGAGTGTTAAAGACTTCAACTCTCTCAGGCTGGTGCTGTGACCATTGCCTGGGGAGCCCGTTCCAGTGCCCAAACAGTGCCCAAACACCCTATGGGTGAAAAACCTTTTTCTGATGTTCAAACTAAACACAGCTTTAGGCCATTCTCTTGGATCCTTGGATTCCTTGGATCTGCAGGGCCTCCCTGCCTTGGAGGGAGTCGGTAGCTCCTCCCAGTTTCATATAATCTGTGAACTCAGTATCCCTTCCAGTTCTGCATCCAAGTCATTTATGAAAACATTGAAGGGCACAGGGCCTAATGTTAGGCCCATTGAAATTTGAAGAATGTAACGTGGTGGGTTGGAAATGACTGTAAGAAAAAAAGGTTCCCTAAATAAATGCAACGAATCCCAAAATTAGTTATACAAGCATGAAAATAATGTGATCATCAATAAATACTTATTGATCTATGGTAATCAATACTTCAGAGGAAAGAATTGAAGAAATTTGAATTTAATTATAGTTAGAGTTTAAAAAAATCTAACTGAACTTCAATTAGATCAAAAAGTATTGAAATAAAATTTTCTATATTAAATTATTAGGTTTTTTGTATTATTCCATTAAGAAAAAAGTTGAGATCAAAGGCATATGTTCAGTATGAAGAGTCTCTGAATGTTCATATATAATATGGTAAGAGATTGGTTTTCCTTTCTCAGTATCTTAAAAATTGCAGGCCACAAAGGAATAGCAGAAATAGTTTTGACATGAAACCAACAAATTTGACCTTTGTTCCATAATTTTCAAGATTTGTTGGTTAACACAGGAGAGCTTGGCCATGTGGCAATAGTTAGAATAAATAAATCTAATTTGCATTCTGTGACTTAACAGATGGAAATTCTTTGAAATAGTTTTAGAAAGCGTTAACTCTGATAGGAAAATGCTTATTATAACATTTCTTTGTCTTATTTATTTTCTCTAAGAATTCTAAACTTAAATAATCCAAAGTTTTGAAGTATTTGTATTTGATAAAATCAAGCATTATATTTGAACTAAATATCTAGAAGACGAAAAGCAAAGCTCAACAGAAATTAATTCAGGGTTTCCCCTCCCACCCAATGAACCCATAACTAATGAAATTCTATGATTAATTTCTGCATGTTTTATAAGCTGAGTTTTTCTTTGAGAAAGGTAAGCTACTGTTAGAATAAAACATCTTGAAATCTTGGAATTAGTGGGATTAATATCTCTGATGCTCTATTGCTCCTAACATCTTCTATATCCAGCAGACTAGATTCAGATGATCTTCTTGGTTGAAAGAGAGGAATTATCTAAAAGCTTTCCTTTAAAAACCTGATGAAAACCCACCTAAAAAATTGCTCTATACATATATACATATAGATAGATATATGCATATATTTTGTGCATATTTAAATAATGATTTCACAAACTCATAGAAATTAATAAAATTAGAACAACAATGTGTTTGAATGGGCTCTTCTGAAAAAGAATTCTAGGCTTCTGCTCACCCATTTAAGCCTTAGGAAGTGATTTGTATCTCATCAGTGTACGGGATGAAATATTTCTCATCCTGTACAGAGCTGGATTTTCATCCATTCCTGCAAATCTCACTTATTTTGTCTGTCCTCACCTACAAACTCACAATATTTTACTGCTTTGCATATGTATACACGCTTTCTGGGGAAAAAACGTCAAATACGATGATGATGATGATGATGATGATGATGATGATGATGATGATGATGATGATGATGATTTAAAGTTAATGATTTCAGCATGTTTTGATTCTCCAGAAAGAATTCATGAAGATTTTTGTACTTTAAAATTATTATGCAGATGTCAAAATGTTTTGTGGAACACTCTGATTAAATAAGAGACAATAAATAAAAATGCTTATTTTCATGAAGCAGCAATACTCTAAAATGCTTTGGATTTCTCCTACTTGTGTTTTCTTCCTCATTATCATAAATTTTCACTTAAGTGATTGAGAGTTAAGATACATGCATTGATCAGTTACTCACTGTCTGGGTCTGGAGTAGGGGAAAACTCTTCAAAAATTTAAATAATATTAAAACCAGAATTATAAAAAAAGAAAGTGAAAATACTGTCAAGACACCTGTTGACATATAGTAGCCTTAAAACTCTTTATTACCATAGAATTATGAAACCACTCAACTGTTGTTCAGAATGATGAACAGAATAATGTTGTTATCATTAGTAGCAAAATATTTTTGCTATGATGATTCAGTTTTTATGTGCTCATTTCTTTAAATAATTCAGTATTTTTTAACAACAATATCGGATTTTGAGCCATCATCAATAATCTATTAACACAGCTTTACACAGATAAGCAACACTTGTTTTGAATTGCTTACACTTTAAGCTAAGAAATAATAATAGGAACAGGAACAATAAGAAAAGAAAAAAAAAGGAAAAAATATTAAATAGGTTTTTTGCTTTCTTAGGAATCTTTGTAACTGTAAAATCTAAGAAAAACTATCACGTTGCTTCCATTGTTCTTTTTTTATGTTAACAGCAGTCTCAAATTAAGAACAGGTAAATGCACCTCACAAACTGTATTGGCATGTGGATTAGCAGCACCAAGATTCATTGCCTGTTTACACAATTGTTTTTGAGCACTGCTTTGTATTTTTTAATTCCAAAATTATTATTAGTGAGGCCATTGCTGTTGCTTATCCACACCAGTGACCATGGGCAAATCCCTCTCACTCAGCCTGAAGGAGCAACCTTGAGGGGCATCCCATGCAAGGGAGTAATCTTCACCAAACACCTAGAATGGGTGCTTTAGAAATTAAAAGTAGTGCTTGGCTTTCATAGTATAAAGTGATTCACAGTCAGATGTCTCCAGGCTGGCATCATCAGATCAGCAGCTCTAGGTAACTTATCACTGCTATAACTTTTTGGTTACTTTATCAGAAACTTTGTCTGCCACGTCTTCATCAATGCCAGTTTCTGTCAGGAAACCCTATTCACCATATTCTCAGAAAGTTTAACTTTGGGACTGATGAATCAGGCTGATCTCACCATTCTTCAACAGCAAAAGCAGCATGAGGCCCCTTCCCCATCCACCACTGATAGCTTTGCAATAAGGGCTCACAAGAGTTTTGTCATTGTGTGTTATGTTTGCTATATATATATCAAGTAGCCAAATTCTTTTTTGTATAATAAATGATGATGTCTTTTTTTAAAGGTCAGGTGTACCTGTGGAATGGCTTTCCAAAATCAGAGTGATCTGCTGTGCTGAAGGAAGTAGAGAGGCATCGTGAGGCTGTGCTTATAATAAAGTGTCAGTGAGCCCTCTGAGGATCACTGTTATATTCAGGCTACATTAAGTTCTGTGAGAGTTTCATGGTGGGTGGCCAAGCAGTCTTAGAGATCTGTACTTTGCTTCTCGATGATATTTTTCCCTTGGTAATTCTTCGTGAAAAAACATGAAAAATTGACACAATTTTGCTTCAAGGAATGAACACTGATGAACACCATTCACCAATTTTATGAGGATTTTTAATGAATGTTACAATCAAATTTTCAAACAATTAGTTATTCTGTCATTGCTGCCAGAAACTCGTGCATACATTTTATTTTTGTAGAGGGAAATGAAGCTACATTTAAGGTGAATAATACACTAAGACAGTGTCCATACAAAACTTTTAATAGACTTATCACCAACAAATTTGTTCACTTTGCCTTCTTCCGAGTTTTCTGCATCTTGATGTACTCCCTTGTGATTTCTTCACATTTGTTCTAAAGAATACAAAGTATTACCCCCTGTGATTGAGATATGATTGATGAATTTTTCTGTATGGCACTGCGCAGCCAAAAGAGATGTATGAAACAAGTATCCTCCTGTTGGAAGACAGACACAATGCCATCCCAAACACGTTGAGAAGCTAATCTTGATACACACCTAACACACTTCCCTTAAAATTACAGTCAGTGTACTAATAAACTTTAGAAATTATAATTTTTACAACTAAAAAAAAAAAAAAAAGCAGCACCCTACGGTACTTTTTTCATTTTATTCAATTGTTTCACTAAGTCACAATGCAATTCTCTGTGTGCATCTATTTCTGAATTATCTTTCAACAATATCATTGCTTTACATTAGTCTCAGTAAATCCCTTTATCAGCCTAAGATGCTGCTTTTCTGAGTATTTTTTAAGTTTCCACCTCTATACTTACTGGCTCCATTTTTTCAAGTATGGTAAATTCCACCAGGCAGACAAGATAATCTCTTCCAAACCACTGATTTACAAAGTGAACAAAATCAGCCCTAATTTTAATGCTAATAGTACAATTTCAGTCAAATTCTGTCACAAACTGTTCAATTTTCTGTGTCTAACAGCCATCTAGATTTCTAACTTTTTCAAGATTTCAGCCCTCATAGCATGTCAACTATTTTTGTCCACTTGTCCTGTTTTGTTTCCCAGGTCAACTTCTGGCAGGGCTATTTCACAGAAAGATGTCATGGCAAGCATTGGTAGGAGTGCCGTGACCTTCCCTGAGAAGCATCCTTGGAAGGACATCCTGGGGTCAGGGACATGTCTGCACTCTCACTGGGTGACTAGCTCTTTTGTGAATATGGGCAACACAGAAGAGGAAGACGGGGTCCTTGTGTGGAGTTCCAAGGAGAGCCTTTATTGCTTCCTCCTTGAAGAGATCCAGGAACAAAAGACCAAACAAGGAGGGGAAACAGGGTTTTATATAGGAATAAGCAGAGCAGAACACTGGGACCAATGGGATGAGGGCACAGGGGCAAAGGGGAAGGACCAATGGGGTGCAAGGAATCAACATAAAACAGTAAATGATTCAGGGGGCAATCTTTTTGCTCTCCATAACCACAGAGTTGTGGTTTACAGGTTGGTTCCTCAGGGGAGTATGACAGGATTTTCTTTGGCCGGGTTTCTGGCCCCCACAGAAAGACATGGGGAAGAGAGAGAAACTAATGGGAGATATCTAGGATTAGCAAGAACCAAAATTGTTAATTGTCTTTAAAGATAATTGAAAATAAATGTGTTGAAGGACAAGGAAAATGTAGAGGCTTCATGGATCTTAGATGAGACAACATGCTGTTTTGCTCCACCCAATAAATTCATACTGGCTTCTATATTTTTAAATAAAAGGTTAGAAAAATTCCAAAAGGAAGGTTGAAGATTAAGCATGTGACAATGTCTATCATAAATCAGATAGATGGGTATTTGGAAATAGCAACATAAAGCAAGAAAAGAAATTTTAAGCCACAAGTCACACCCCACACAGCTGTCTCACTCCTGCCATCAGTCACCAGTGATAAGTTCTGCCACACACTGCAGCCTGAAGGTATGAACAGCTCTGGCTGGGTTGCCACACCTATTCTGATGAGTGCAGAAAATGTGTTGTCGGGGGTTGGTTTTTCCTTTCCTCTTTGCCTGTGGAATTTTTTCTCATTGACATGCTAAGGGACACTGATGGATGGGTCCTTGAGACCTTGAGATGGGGGGAGGGAGACCCTCCCTGCTTTTTTGGGAGTTTATCTTGGAGGGTGGGGGGGAAGGAGTGTTAGAAGATCAGAAGCAGGTAAAGGAGGCTGGGAGGCAGTTGCTGGCTCGCTTGCTCTTGCAATCGGAGGAGGAAGGTCTGTTGCTACCTGCCTACCTCCGTCCACCCCGCCATCCCAACACCGGCAGCTGCCTCTTCTGTTGTTGGACCCCACACTACTGCCTTCTTGCTTCAGCCTGCTATTGCCAAGCACCCTGCTGAGCACCGGGACCGACACCGTGAGCAAAAGTCTCTCCTCCATCCCTTTCCCACCTGGGACTCCGCCGCTATCACCCCCAGCGCTCCTGCAGCTGCGCAGGATCTGCCCCTGCCCAGCACTAGTAACTGCAGCGCAGGGAAGGGAGCCTGCAGCCAAGAAGGACTGGAACTGGGTTACTGCTCTGTTTGTTGGTAATTTCACAGTTGGTTTTTTGTTTTTCTTGTTAGATATACTAGGAAAGAACTGTTATTCCTATCCTCATATCTTTGCCTGAGAGCCCTTTAATTTCAAAATTATACTAACTCAGAGGGAGGGATTTATTAGCTCCATTTTGAGGGAAGGCCCTGCTCTTCCCTAGCACACACACCTTTTCAAACCAGGACGTGTGTCCTCTGCCTATCCTATGCGGATACCATAGCTGAGCTACTTCTGGGAGGGTGATGACCAATTGAACAGATGCTTTGGCCTGGTAAGGTGACAATAACCCACTCTTGTGAGCTGTAAGGGCATGTCCAGTTACACTGCTCTATCCACAGCTCTGGTCGCAGTTCAGAGGCTGCTCTGTAGAGTAGTGGGGTCAGCTGCAGCCCCTTAGGCAGCACCAAGTCCTCATCAGTGTCTCTCCTGAGACATGCCTCATTCCAGCAGGTCTCTCTGCTGCCCTGATGCTTTCCTACCAGGCCTTGTCCCAGACCCATTTACCACCATGACTGACTGATTTAAATACACACTATTTCCATTTCGATTTCCTAGCTGTTTTGCATGAAAAACAAAGTGAAACAAAGTGAAACAAAGTGATCAAAAAGAGAGAACTTTAATTCCAAGGCTGGTCTTCCTCAGCCTCCTGAATTTTTCCCAGCACTTGTTCCAGTAACCTGAGAGCATGCAGCTGTTTGAATGCATCATGGTGCGGTGTTGTCGTCCGGCAGAACCAGTCCCTGATGGCTCTGAGGATGGACATGCTGCTGGCCAAAACTTGGTAAATGAGAGAGGCTGATAACACCTCTGAGATAACATATTTAAGAAGAAGATCAAAACAAAGTGGGGTGAAGTGTAATTCCAGCCAGAGAACAGGAGGAGGTGAGAACATGTGAGGGAAACAACATGGAGACACCAGGGTCAGTGGAGAAGGA
>JAODKT010001782.1:104050-114485 GCA_027576195.1 Cossypha heuglini | reverse complement strand
ATTTCTGACTTTTTTTCCACAAATAACAGATTTTTTTTTCATTCACAACATAATCAACTTGTTATTCAGTGCAGAAATTATGGAAAAAGTATTTTTAAAATGTATTATGCAAAACCAGAATAAGTAACTACTGACTAAAAAGCTACTACCAAAGGGCAAATATTTTAGCTTGTTGTTACAAAGACTAGGAATTTATTCAAATCCCAAGACCACGACTATAGCTTGGTACCAAACTGTCATTCATAACAGCTACCATCCAAAACCTATATATTGCAGATGTCAAACAGACCCAGAGACGGAAGTTTTGTTGGAGCTTTTTATGTAGAGCCTTGCTGTAAGTAGAATTACTTATTTTATATTGAACTATCTTTTCAGTAGCAATCTTAGGTATGGTTGAAGGCTTCTATTAATGTTCTTGTTTTCCTATCTCTGTATATAATTTTAAAGCTCCTATGAATGAAAAATCAATAATCTTTTTTTATCTTACTCTAATCTTTCCCACATTTGACAAATGTTGCTCTATTTATCTGCAATTTCAAACACTTTGTGTTTCAAAAGCATTCTGTATTAATAATGTTGTAATGTTTTTAGGTAGTACATGTAAGACTTAGTTTTTTTCATTTTACATTGAAAAATTAGTCACTTACTGTGATATTGTGTCCAGTGGTCCGTATAGGGCTTCATTCCCCTTTGTATTATGGTAGGTTTATGTTTCTTTCATATGTAAAATATTTAACACATAAAAATATTGTAGGTTTCTTTCTGGTCCAAAATACTTTCCATTATGGTATTCAGTAATCCAGTTTAGAAAACAATTAAAAATAAATATACTGAAATCTGAAGAACAAACTATTTGAAGTTGAGCCAAGCTATTTTTATAAGTTTTTAATTTTTGGAAATCTTTATTGCAAAACCTAGGACAATTGTCTTGATTTCACAGACAGAACAACTTTTTCTTAATTTTTTCATAATATTTGCATGTAGAAAGATAGCAAGTAGGCTGATAAGTGAGATGAGACTGTGCAAGTCTTCATCACAAATATACCTATTGAAAAAAGATAAGAATACTGTATGCCCATCTGTTGACTTAAAGTTATTTTGTGAAGCACACACATATCTATGAGGATAAAATATTAAAACAGTGGAAAGAAATTGCATGCAATGCAACAAGACACCCACTGTAGGTCGGAAATGAAAAACTCCTTGAAAGAGCTAACAAGGCAAGGAGGCGGGTGCATATCTAATGGGTAGTGCTTGCTTTCAGGGACTTTTTATAGGACTAGGTAGTAATTTGGTGTACTACTCTACTTCAGGTGCCTTCTTGGGTTCAAAGTACTTGACGGGCTTAATTTACTGGTTACTGAAAAACATGTATAGAATAATCAATACAGACTGAAAAACTGCAGAAAATAGCATGAAATCAGATTCTTCCATCGTTTCTTAATCAACTTTCTTCCACTGCCATAAAAGTGACATGCATCTATGTGTATTTATATATATGTGCATGTGTGTCTGTGTGTGTGTGTGAATGTGTGTACAGAATTATTTAGTGCTAATAATTTTAGTTCCAGCCACTATTAAATGAGACCAACAATAATTCTGATTTTTTTTTCCCATTGTTTAATAAAAAGTTAAGGGTTGAAATCAATTTCTGAATGATCTTTAAATGAAGGATCCTATCTGGTTCTGTTTCAGATGCATACAGGCTCTATAACCAAGAAACTGTGTTGCTCAAGGACATATGGGATTATTTTATTTTTAGTGAAAGGAACAAGCTGTGATTAAGAAAAAAAAAAAAATCATCCACTGTTACATAACATCTGTCAGTTTGGAGAATTGCTACAAATGCCAGTGTATGCATATAAGCATTTCTTATGGTGATACCACTGTCTCTGAAGATAGACCAGCTTAAAGGTATGCAAGGGGGCTTAAAAACACATGGAGTGAAACTCTGACTTAAGCTTGGTCTCACAAACTTGGAGTCATTGTTTCAGTACAAGGGAAATTTCAGAAAACAGCCTACATGTGTGTTCTTCTGCACATATATATGCATGTTGTGTTTCAGGGTTTATTCTGAGAGTCAAGGCTTAAAGTCAGGATAGAAAATCAGGAAATTTTAGGCTATTTATTTAGAACCCATCTGCATTAAATAGGGAATTTAAGGTCAAAGGGAAATCAAGACAGAGTTTTGTGTGTGTCTGAAATAATCTTTCTGGTTTTGACTAACCTCAGAAGATAGTTATCATTGTAGAGAGTCTGTTAGGAAGCTCAGAATAAAAGTTTTTTAGCTGGAGTAGCAGCACATCAAATACGAGGATTCAGAGAGGGTCTTAGAAGCAAAACTAAAACATTGAAATTGTTTTCTGTTAATGTTTCCACTACTTTCTTTAAAAGTTCTTTCATTTATTTGTGTCACTTTAAAGCTTATTTGATTTCTTCAAAGGATCCAGTTCAGCCTCAGTCCCTTACATATGACAATACAATGATTATTCCTTGTAAAATGCTAATTAAAATAAAATTGCGATTTGTCATCACAATGTTACCTTCATGCTTTTTTCACTTCAAGCAAATGTCAAAATAACAGAAATATAATAAATACCTGGCTGTTTTTTCTAGGTTTTGTTCTTGCATTGTTGTTTTAACTTAAGAGATTTTATAACAAGAGCAAAATGAAACCAATTCAAAGAAAATGCATTATTCCATATTTATCTACATGGTAGAAGCAGATGTTTTTAATTGCTCCTTAACACACTCAAAATTGTCCTACAATTTTACCTTACATCCTTTTTTAGGCAGTAATAATTTGAGAACCTATACATGTGAATGACGTTGATCTTGATCCTAAAAGTGAAAAGGTAGGGAAAAATGAATAATTCCTCTGACTATAAAAAGCTTAAAGAAGTCTTCTAGTACCAAAAGTGGCCTGCAAAAAAGCTGTAGAGGGACATTTTGTAAGGGTATGTGGTGACAGGACAAGGGAAACAGCTTCAAACTGAAATAAGGTAGATTAGTATATTAGGAATAAATTCTTTAATCTGAAGCTAGTGAGGTACTGGAACAGGCTGACCAGAGAAACTGTGGGTGCCTCATCCCTGGAAATGTTCAAGGCCAGACTGGTGGGGTTTTGAAGCCCCTGGTCTAGTGGAAAATGTCCCGGTCTTGGTAGAGGGGTTGGAACAAGGTGATCTTAAAGTCCCTTCCAACTCAAATCATTCTGTGATACTACAATTCTATAAAGATGACCGAATTTTTCAGTGCCATTTATGAGGTATATGTATACATATTTACATGCACACATATATACACTATCTCAATATAGTTATATTGATCAACCAGACTCTGATGCCAGAATATTTTTGTTTCTATTACTCATGCCTGGAGGGGCTGGGGACTGCTCAAGAAACATTCCTTTATGTCTAACAAACTGCATGTGCTTAGATTTAAGCATACAATAGTAGTCTTCAAGCACTTATGTTTCTTGTTGCATAAAGTTAAAGCAGCAGAGTTATTCTCTTGTTAGAGGATGCTAAAAACAGTTCTATGAGGGTATATGGAATCTTTAAGATGCCTTCCAAACCAAAGCATGCTATCATTCTGCAGACACTGCTGAAGGCCTAGGCAGATTTCAGCCAGGCCTTTTCTCAGGTTCTGAGTCTTTTTCTCAGGCTGTGACACTTTCTCAGCTCTGGCCAGGATTTTTCCCAGGGTGATAGCTTTCTTACAAATAGAAAGGAATTAATAAACATAAGATTAGCACCTGGTGTTGACCGTGGGACAGTGCATGATGTACGTGACATGGGATGTTTTCTCCTATTGCCCAACTAACTGCTGTCCCGTTTGAGATTCATTAACCATCCTACGAATATAGGTCAGGTTTTAATAAAGTGCTTTTTTCCTTCCATCCAAGAAGTGTGTTGCTATTATTTGCCACTCGTAGCAAACAGCGACATCAGTCTATAAGTCTTTTGTTTGAACTCAGTCTCTTGAGTTTACTAAAGGCAATCAGTCTGAAAGAAAATCTCAACAAAGTATAAAGCTGTATTTTGAAACAAATAAACTTTCAGTCTCCCTGACAGTTGCTTCAGAATTCTTTGACCACCAACATTATTATTGTGTTGTTAACCTGGCTGTACTGACCAGTCATAGACTAAAAATATTGACTCTCAAAAGCTGCAAAAGGAAAATTGATAAAATATATCGATCAGACCATCAGTTAACAGTTTTGCTTTTTATTCTTTATTCAACTCAGGACATTACCTTTGTGAGAATAATAATGTTCATCTGTTAAAAACTTAATGCTTTTTTGTTTTGATTTTGAGGGGGATGTGTGTGTGTGGTACAGAGAGCATCACTACAGAGAGCATTTTGTTTTGGCACAGGGCACTTACCTGGCTTTATATTTGAGAAAGATCAATATAGTACTTTGCTTTCAGGACAATTTCAAACCATGCATGCTAAAAATAGTAGGAGACAAACTGAAATCAATGAGAAGGAAAGTAGACTTTATATAAGAACGTAAAAAATAAATATATTTGCCCTAAAAAACCAACCTATTCCAGTGCCTTCCCACCATCACAGTAAACAATTTCTCCCTAATATCTAAACTTGCTCTCTTTCAGTTTGAGTCCATTCCCTCTTGTTCTGTCACTACACGCTTTTGTGACTTGTCTCTTGCCATGTTTTTTGTGGGCTTCCTTCAGGTACTGGAAGGCCAAAATTAGGTCACCCAGAACCCTTTTTTTCCTCCAAGCTGAACAACCCCAATTCTCTCAGCCTTCCTTAATAGCAGATGTGCTCCATCCCTCCGATCATCACCTTGTTGCCTCCTCTGGACTCTCTCCAGCAGCTCCATGTCCTTCCTGTGCTGGGCCCCAGGGCTGGAGGCAGCTCTGCAGGTGGGGTCTCACCAGAGTGGGGCAGAGGGTCAGAGTCCCCTCCCTCCCCTGCTGCCCATGGATGCAGCCCAGGACACACTTGGCTGGAAGTGCCCATGGCTGTCTCATGTCTAGTTTAAAGCTCTGCCAAGGAGGTCTGCTAGGTCCTATGCAGACTGAGCAAGGGGAGTCCTGTCTGATGCCAAGATTCCTAGAATGGTTTTGTAGGCCATTCCATTGTCAAAAGCACACAATTTTGGTAATGATACAAGCTGTGGAGCCATATATTAATAACTTCTTAACTGATGATTTTCCTATTCGAGGTCTGAGGGGAGCTGCAGGTTGCCCTGTAGGTTGGGCCTGTTTGTCATATTGGGCTCTCTGTTCCTCTTAGAAGGGAGTAATTTATGACTATAACCCATCTCCACTTCCTCTTGGAAGCACATTTGATGCAGGGGATTGATCTTTCTGATTGTGGTGACACCTCTGATGTAGCTGTACCTTCATCATCTTTAGGCTAGTCTTCCATGTACAAAACTTCATACCTATTGTACACAGGCATCTTGTGGGGTGGAAAGATTTTGTTTGCCACTTCAAACATAGACTACCCTCCATTTGCTCCTTTCTTCACAAATTGTACCTCCTCATTTCTGAGGGATGGACAGAGGAACCACTTGTTTTTGAAATTTTTTTAGTGGCTACTCCTCGCTGCTCCTGAAACCTCTTGTTTCCATCAGTCTGTGTCCCTTTCTGAACCTGTAACACTTCTTAACCTTTCTTACATCATCCCATAGCTCTGCTACCAGGCTGAGCAAGTCATTCACCTGGTAACATCTGACAACCCTTCTCTCTGCTACATCGAGTGAAAGGCTTAGGCACTCCCTACAGACTGAAACCTGGACAGCTGCATGTTTTTTGGGTACTCTGTCTAGCTCCCTCTTAGGGAAAAATAAAAAAGACTATATTTTTGAGCTTAAAGTTCTAACATCAATGAAAAAGTCCATAGGGTAGAGGAAATGCAGAATCTTGAGGTTTTTCTCACATACAGTTATTTCAAGATAGCTGATTTAGAGAAACCACAGCAATGGCAAAAAAAAAAAAAAAATCAAGGAAAATATGAGAAGTCCAAAATAACGTAGAAACAGATCTACGTTACAAGCACATATTTACCACCAAATGTTTCCTATTGTTAAAAAAAATACCGTCTTTGGAAGACGTCAGTTAAAATGCCAGTAATAAAATTTTATATGTTCTAGCATGGAGACATGCACACCTGAAGATACCTGTTTCAAATACATGTAATTATTTTACCTTGATCCCTTATGAAGGGTATGGTCTTTACCTGTTTTAATTTGAGGGAACACAAAGTACTTTAAAACTATTTTTCTGTTTCTTTTGATAAGCAGAATAAAACAGTCAGCACTGTATAGATGAACAATCTCCTTCACTTTTGTTTCTTGAAGCTCAAAAGGAGCAACTCACAAGCATATTGCAGAGAAAAAAAAAAATCATCATTTTGGTGAAATTCCCAACTGGTTAATTGGCAAAGACATTAAATTTATTTAAGCTTTTTTGTCTACTTCAAAATATCAGTGGATTCAGGCAGAGGTTTTTATTATTGAAAAGATGTACTAATGCATAGAAACAAGGTAATAATGTCCCAAATCTACACAGTACTATTCTACTTACAATTTGGCAATTTGTGTTTGAATTTTAAAAGAATTCACCAAGTTATACAATTTATCAATTGTGTAAAACTGTGGAAAAATCCCTTTGATTTATTCAAAAGAAGATAAGCAAATAATGGGACACAATAAATTGAAGACTACCTGTCTCATTCAAATAGTTCAAATTATCTGAGCAAATAAAACTAGTGGATGAAAAAATGAGCTGATAAATAAGAAAATTTTAGAATAGTTTTCAGGATACCTGCTTCCTGAGAACAGTCTCTTCTTGTGTTTGTGGCCACTTAGAACTAAGCAAACTAACTTCCTAACACATAACTGAGGTTGTGAATGCAGATACCTTGGAAATTAAATGTTGTTCCCTTAATTTCCTTTAGCATTACTCAGTGAATTACACTGCCCACATGTAACTCAAATATTACAGTCATGCTAATTTAGACATTCTTTATGTTTCTCATTGTTTACCCAGAAGCACCGGCAGAAGTGCTCCAGTTTTGTGCTAATAGATTAGGTATTTTGTGCACATTGAACAGAAAGCTTTTAAGCCAGGCTGCATCAAAGTGAAGTCTTCACTGAGAATCACATTGAGGGAAAAATGGCGATAAACAAAAATGAAGAAATATAGTGCTCCCTCTCTGAAATCCATTTAAGCAGTAATCCTCTGAAATTAGGGCATACCATATGATTTATTAGCTATCATAGCAGTAAACTGTGGCCACTCAGGGTCTGGCCCAGATGGATAGACCCCCAGACCACCCGGGAGATCAGTGAGAGGTCTCCAAACATGGCAATTAAAAATTAAGGACAGGCACAGATTGGTGACCCAGAGATAGAGAGGATTTATTAATACAAAAAAAACCCAAACAAACAGGACTAAGCCAAGCCCAGTACAACAGGGTGCACCAAAAGGGCCAAGGGCAAAGGTAAACACAACTTAAGTAAGGTAGGTTAGAGGTGGAGTTTGAGGGTCCAATAGGAAAGAGGGATTAGGAATATGCAAAATATTGCAGCACGTTTAAACCAATAATCTCACAGAGAACTTTCTGGGAGTGATTACCATGTATGCACAGGGGATGCTGGGAGTGAACCAGTCTCCTCACCATAACCGCTGTGGGTTTTCCCATGCCCTTCTGCTTCAGTCTTGAAGACTTTATTTCACACCAACAGCAAACTGTTTGTTAACTGCGGAAAACAAATTTTCAGGGTTTCCTAATGTAAACTGTTTTAAGTTCTTCTTTTGGCTATCATTATCATATGTGCACAGTTTTCATACATACAGATCTCAACAGAAAGACAGTGACTGAAGATGAGCCAAGGGTCTTTAAATTAATGCAATTTATATGAACAATTGCCTAAACTAGGAAAAAAGTCTGTAATACCTATCTCTGAGTATTATTTCGAATAAAAAGTCCACAGTTTCAGCAATAAGGACATGCTTTCATGAACTTGCTTATGAAGTCTCTTTCACAGAGTTTTGAGTGTTTGCATGGTAGAAATAGCTGCATGATGCTTTACAAACTGAAAGTGTTCTGAATTATTTATTTGGTAAAGTCTAAGGGTCACTAGTGATGTTACAGAAAGATATTTAAAGAAATATTCATCATAAAACATAAGTAGAATCTTGATAGAAATTTTGAGTGCATACTAACAAATGTCACAGTTGTGGGCTATTGGGAAAGAAAATGTGGACATAAATAACCAGCTGTAGTACTATTGCATTCACTCCCTTTTGGTTAGAGTCAGAAAAGCAAAATTATTTGGGCCAGGCAACTGTTTCTTTCTTTCATTTTCATAAGTATCCCTTAACAATATGAAGGTCTGATTAATAACAAGATATGCCACCTGAAATTGTGTGGTTGTGACCAGTCACCTGGTCATGTTCCTGAAGGAATGATTTCCCTACAAAATCATGGCAGCTGATGCATTTTTTTATTTGTTTGGTTAACTAATTTCCTGATGAGAGAGAGTTTGGTCCAACATCAGAGTTTATCAGTAAGAAATTAAAGACAGTGAGCTGCTTTGGCCTTGGAGACAAAAGACTAGAAAGGAATATTACCCAGGCATGTGGGTATCACATAGTGATATCTTGGTGGAGTTACACTTATGGGGGAAATGGATGAGGTGGATAGACTTTTGGGGAAATATAAATATTTGTTTCATAGCGAAGATATATCACCTTGCCCCCTTTATACAAAGTGTGAGGAGGTCAGGGATATATCAGTGATGTCCTATTCTCAGAAAATATGATGTTCTTATGTGGTTGCTGGAACCAAGTAAAAATACTGCACAAGAATGTGAAGCAAAGAATGTCCTGTTCTTTGTCTGTGTTGAAGCTAGCAGCAGTTCAAATTGCCACATAAATTCTTACCCATGTCACTGTTATTTGTCTGCCCACCTGATTCAGAATATTTCAGCTCATGAATGGCCACTCTTAATACATTTTAGATATCTGAATAAGAGTTATGAGAAACAGCAACTAGTATTCCAAACTAAGCTTTGAATATAACTTGTAGAAGTTCTGTTAATAAAGAGAAAAATAATTTTTTCTCAGAAAATTTTTATATAAAGCTATTTTATTGTTAATTTTATTTCTAAAACAATATTAGCTGTGAAGGATATAAAAATCAGTGAAGGACAAAAATCCCCAGAAATATTAGAGGAATTTCTAACTGTTTCTGTTCTTATCTCACTCTTGGAAAGCTTGAAATGTGTAGTTAAGCTGATACATCTTTGCATGTTGTGTGACTACACAATTTTCCTGCCCTCTCTCTGTTACAGCATGTTTTTTTAGCATGATACACAGCTACTTTGCTCTCTCAGACCTAGTGCAGAGCAGTCAGCACTGCAAATATGGCTTTGAAACTGAATCGCTTTATTTTAATTTACTTCTATGATGTTTCCTGATATGTTTCCCAGCTCTATTACCATTCCTCTTTTCTACCTCTTCATTATCTTTACTCAGTCAATTGTGTCTCATTCTTACTGAGTGGTGCTGGTTGCAACTCCGGTCTTTCTCCAACAGATACTAGAAACAGGTTGCTTTCATTTGCCTGCACTTGATACCTCCAAGAATACACATTATACCTGTGGTCAGCCAATCTTGATTTGTTGAAAGCTCACTGAGAATAAAACAGCTTAAATGAAGTCAAGAAAACATTAAAAAAAACAAATTAAGCTCAACTCCACCTTAATAGAAGAATGAATTTCAGAAGTTTAAAAGTAGAAAAATTGAAAAGTCAGAACAAAAATTTTCCACTCAGTTATCTAATAGAAATGCCAGTGCTATTAAAAAAGCATAATTTCTAAAGCTTTTGTCCATTAAGGAAACAAAAATATGTTGAGAATAGAAAAAGCAATTCAGTATCTTCCACAAATTTTGCTACATTTAGAACTCATAGGCTACACATGTAGTAGACCTAGTATACACAAAAATCCCTATGGCTGGAATTCTCAGGAATCTAGAGATAAAGAGTCTGACAGAGGTCAGATGAAAAATAAACAATGAATAAACCTAAGAGTCACTGAATGCTGCAAATCAAAACCACTGAGAATTTAGTATCATAAAGCATAGATACTGTTCAGATCCTGTAGGCTAGCAGAGGAATACTCTGTGAAGTTCAGAGATGGTATACAGGTAACATTTTGTAACAGGTGTTAACCAGAGCACAGTTTCTGCTCCAGTTCATAAAACCTGACAGTGCCCTTTGAAAAACTTCTCTGTTGTTCAGATGCACAGGATAAGACAGAATTTTATTGCACCTGTTCTTCAGATAATCATTGTGAATCTTCCTCTTACTTGGTGTGGAAGTTCTAGGGTCCTGTAAGGCAGAGTTTTCCTCTTTTTTTTTTTTTTTTTTTTTTTTTTTTAATTATTCC
>JAODKT010001782.1:82001-97989 GCA_027576195.1 Cossypha heuglini | reverse complement strand
AATGCCACAATTTTGCCAATATTGTTACAATTTAATTAGCACGAATCACATATATGACAGAAGACATTGGATATTGCCCCAAAGTCATACAAAGGCAGTTTCAGACAGCTCTTAGACCATCCCAACACTGCTCAAAGTTGAGCTACCAGTTATGCTGGCTGTGCTTCTGTGACAATATATTTAAAAACAGAAAAAATTGCTGCACAGCAGCTGTGAGAGAGAAGTAAGAAAGAAGAAACAGACATCAAGATCAGAGGAGAAAGAGGGAAAAGAAATGCCAGAGCAGGAATTCCATGAAGAAGGACATGATGGAACAGATTGTCTCCCTGCACTCCATGGAGGAACATATAGGAGCAGATATCAAGCCTTGAGGTGGAGTTCCCTCAGCAGCCTCCACAGTGCTGTGTTCTGTGTGGGTTCCTAGAAGGGTGTTGACAACACACCTGTGCTTTGGCTGCTGCTGAGTAGTGCTGCACAGCACCCACACAATTCCCCCAACATTCCCCTTCACTAATAGCTAGGGATGGACAAGAACCTGGGAGAGGATCAGACAGGACAGCAGACCCAAACTGTCCAATGGATATACCATTTGTTTGATGGCTGCTCAACAACGAAGGCCAAGGGAAAGGAAGAGGATGAAATCATTGCTTTTCCCTCATGTGAAACTACTTTTATCTTGACACACCACATGTTTTTTTCCATCTTGTTTTGTCCTCCTGCTCTTCTGAGAAATGGAGGGATACGAGAGATTGCTGAGAACCTGGCCTTCAGCTAGGGCCATATTGCCACAAAGCCACACTGCAGCTATTGCAGGACCCCACACCAAAGCAGGTGAATATAACTTAAAGGAAGCTGCAGCCTGTGGACAGCCCATGGCAGAATAGGCTCCTGTAAATGGCTGTGGAGCATGAAGTGGAGCCCATGCAGGACCTGTTGCCCCATGGAGGAGCCATTCTGGGGTAGTCTGTTCCTGGAGGTCTATATGCCATGGGAAGCATCCACACTGCAACTATTCTAAAGAGCTGCAGCCGATGCAGAGGACCCACACTGGAGCAGTGTGTGAAGGTCTGTATCCTGTGAAAGGCACCCCATGCGGGATGTTGGAAAGGGTGTTAGGAGGAGGGTGTTGGCAGAGATGATGAGTGATCACAACCCTCAATCCCCATTCCTCTGCACTTCTTGCTGGGAAAGTGGTAGTAGGTTCGGAAGTGGTAGAAGGAGAGAAGCTGTACGTGGGAAGAAGGGAGAGGTAGGGGAAAGGTGTTTTTACTTTTGTATTTGTTTTACTATCCTACTCTGTTGTTAATTGGCAATAAATTGAGAAAATCTTTCCCAATTTTTGTCCGTTTTGCCCAAGAGTAACTGATGAGCAAACTCCCTGTCTTTACTTCGACACACATGATTCCCATATTTTGTCTCCGTGCCATGCTGAAGAGGATGAGTGACTGGTGGGTGGCTCGTGGATGCTGTCAGCAGGCCAAAGTTAAACTCCCCATGCTGGTTCAAACACATGAATACTTTTCCAATTACCACCACGAATGACCATCCAAAACGCTCGCCTGCCTCCCACAGAAATTAAGTGCTAGAATAATCTAGACAATTAGGAAAAATTTTAAGACAAAAAAAGATTACATTTTTAATAAAAGTGAATAGTTGTGATTATTTAATTCCCCCCCCAACAGATTATGGGACTCTGCTCAATGTGTCCACAAAGTGCACTGGTGTTATTAATCCTTGAGCTAATATTCTGTATACTTGACTGCGAGTAAGGACTGCTTTTCAAGAACTCCTTATTTCCCACTGCCAATGAGACATGGATTTAAAATGCAGTGAAATATCCATGCTTTGCCTGAGGTATTTCTGGACTCGTACATCCTTACAGAATGATGTTTCATGCCATCTAACAAAAGGACAATCTCTACTTCTTCATCTTCATGCAACAAAGCATGTAGGTGCTCAAAGACTATTTTTTTATGCTTAAACCTAAGCACACACAGTTTTTTAGACATGAAGGATTGTTTCTTGATTAGCCATCTCCTCCAGACAAGATTAATAGAAAAAAACTGTTCTGGTAACAGAGTCAGAATCATTAATAAACTATATTAATATAGTGCATACATTCATGTGTGTGTGTGTAGATACACCTCATAAACTGCATGAGAAACCATAATTTTTTGAGGGTTTATATTCATAGTGGCATAGCAGTAGAGATTTTTCCATTTAGGTCTGAGTAAGGCGTAGCACCCACTGAAGCATATGGCAATGAGGAAAAGTAAAAAGTTGCGCGTTGGAGGACATTTGCAGAGCACAAAGAAAGTTTATTGGTCCCACATAACAAGCATGCAAATCCTTGCACATTGACTTCTGGGGCATGGCTAAGCCATCTCCTATGACAGAGCAGTGCCACAGCCAGGAGCAGCTGTGTGCTGCTCCATCATAGCTCTGCACACACAGGCCTGTTTGCCTGCCGCCTGCTTAGGAACCCAAATTCTTCTCAGCAACCCCTTTCCCTTGATTCTCTTTTCCACTTTATTGCAGCTACTTGAAAAACCTAGAGTGGCAGCTAATAAAATGAATGTGTTTTGCTGTATGTATATCTCTGACATAATTTGTATGATCTGGCTGAGAACCTCAGCAAGATTTAATGCCTTAAAAGAGGACTTTGTTAGATTTCCTGGTTATTCCATGATTATGTATCAAATATTACATATTTTTATCTAGACCTGAGTAGAAAACAAAGCCCTATAAAACTTAGAGATGACACAACAGTCTTTGCAAGAAAAAATCTTGTGGATGATAATAGATTATGTAGATTGCTAATTCTCTAGGAACAACATATTCCAGAGACATTATTTGGTGACTATATCATCTCTAGTAGTTACCTCACCCCCACAAACATGACAGGATTTCACCCTTTTTTTGTTTGGTTTTCTGGATGTTGGTTGGATTTGGGTTCTTGTAATGGGTTGGAGGGTTGCATGTTTTTGTTGTTGGTTTGGTCTTTTTGAATTTTTTTTGTTTGTATGTTTGTTTTGGAGTTATTCTTTTTAAAAGATGGTTAAGCAGATATTACCAAATTAAAATGTTGCAATTATAATTGAAGAAAACTACTCTATAGCTACTGGCAAGGGAATTGAGCTGCATATTTCCCATTTCCCTCACCTCTTGTGAGGTGATTGGCTATTGACTACTTTGGGGTAGCTACTATTTAGACTTTACCCAAAAATTCTCTTTTGGAAAAACTTTTATATCAATGATTCTTTACTGTGATTGTTCAACTGAAAAAACTCCCAGCAGTATTCCAATATAGCTCTGATAAGAGTAGGTTTCTGGAATCCTATGGTAATTATTTTGAAACAGAAGAGTTTTCATATTAAAAAAATCATTTCTTGTTCCACATACAACAGCAACAACAACAAAAGGACTATTATTTCACTTATACATGGACTAATCATTTTCTATAATGCACTGCTACCTGTTCATTTACAAAGACAGTGGAGAAAGATAAGATGTCAGTTTTAGAATAAATAAGATATGGGAAGGCCAGCATCAATTTATAACCAAGAAAATGACCATGTAACGAATACGTATAACATAATAGTTCAAAACAACCTCTCACAATGTATGTGTCATTTATTCTTCAAATGAGGCAAAAAGCTGTGATTCAGACTACAGAATATGTTTCCTTTGGGTCTACATTTAAGGCATTATGATAATTCAGTTCAAAGGCAGGGCAGGGGTTTGGCATATATATACATGTGGATAGTTTCAACTATTATGTTCTTAGTATTCTAGAAACAGACTTGTTTATGAGACTTTATATCTATATCAAGTCTAGCTAATCTCTGTATAATCACTTCTTGTGCATCTTTGATTTTATCTATGCATTACAAGTAAAACTCAGTTTAACAGGTAAAAATACATGTGATTCTTACATTTGACAGTATTTTTTAAGTGGTAAAAAATAAGGAAAAAAAGACAGACAATTCAGTTTACATTTGAAAACGTTTACCTCCCATCTACAGGAAAAGTAAGTGAATATTCATTTTTTATTCCAGTATGCTGTTATTTCCAAATCTGTAAGTCTGCAATTAAAGACTACTACTATTTCATTTATAGACAGTAATCTAGAAATAAACGTTGCATTTCTGCAAACAAAAATTGTTTTGCTACTGCTTTTTGCATAAGGTTATCAAGATGGGTGAACTGCACAGATGAGAGAACAAGATGTTTCAAATCTCATGGTTTTTGTTTATTTGATCTAGGCTGATCTCTCAAAGTTTCTCTTCCTATAATTTACACTCTTAAAATTTCAAAGATGATTGAACCAGTAAAACAATGTGTTTTTACAAGATAAGAAAAAGATATTTTGTTAATTAAAGTTGAAATATTACTAAAAGAAGAAGTGCCATGTGTAACTTAATATGCTGCTAAATAAATCTTATCCATGTGAAAAAATTACTGTATTTTTTTCATTGCTATATTGCTTTTTTTCTGCCTTCTTTCTCTTTTAGTAACAAATTCTGTACAGTCATTTATTTTATAATTTGAATATCATCTAGTATCTCATTTTCTATTCCTGAGGAAAATAAAACTTCTCTTCCATTCCTCAGAGGCATGCGCTCAAAATGGCATTTGTCCTAATGGACCTAAACTTTCCCAACTTCAGTTGCGTATTTCCATCTCTAATTATTGAAGCTGACAATCTGCTAACACAGGAAAAAAATAACAGATTTGGGAAAGATTTTACAGATTGTTCCATAATTAAGGATCCAGATTCCCTCCAATCAATGCTTATGCACATGGCTGAAAAATCTGCATTAGAGAGACTGGCATTCCATTTTCCTTTGCAGACTACTGGCTACTCAGAATTCCTCTTGCTTAGTAGATGAGTCCAATCCTTTCAAGTAACATTAGAAAGGAGGAATGGTAATTATACTGCTGATTTGTACAACTGAGTTACATTT
The DNA here is from genome assembly GCA_027576195.1 of Cossypha heuglini. Taxonomy (NCBI): domain Eukaryota; kingdom Metazoa; phylum Chordata; class Aves; order Passeriformes; family Muscicapidae; genus Cossypha; species Cossypha heuglini. The sequence goes on along the minus strand of JAODKT010001782.1, from coordinate 93,022 downwards.
CTAAACATAAATTGAAGTAGATACAAGCTCAGGTCCACTACACCATACATCAATGTGGACAGATAAATACTTGCAACATTTCTTTTAGAAAATTTTTGGCCATATTTGACTTACCAGGTAATCAGCTTCATTCTTATCTGTATTTTCCATTACAAAAGTTATTAATGATATTCATATTTGAATAACAGACATTTTCTTCAATGAATTAATATTTTCCATTTTCACACTGACTTAGAGAAGTAATAGAATATTTAATATAGGAGTTGTAACGAGTTTGTGTTGGCTGGTCTTCACAATATTAATGATATTCATCATATTATTACCCTTATACAATGTTTTTTTAAAGGCTATGAGACCCTGGATTATTTTCTTAATGATATATTATATTGTACAGTGAATTCTTACTATCTATTACCCACTACCCTAAATGGATACATCTGTAAATCAGAACATATCAAAAATATAAAGTAACACTTCTCAAGCTTAGCAAAGAATAATATATGGTCCCAAACTGAAATCTAATAGATAATTAAGGATAGTGTTCAAATTGTTGCATGTAAATGTTGTGAATTCTAATAGAAGCATGATCCATCTGAAAAAATTAGAGGTGTTTCCTGCATCCTTCAGAAATGTAAATATGCCTGAATCACATACTTTCAGAAAGTCTGTGAAATACATCTGTGCTGAGATACAATGGCTGATTCAAAAGTACGAGATGTAAATTCACTGTTAGAGGTATATTTCCAGAATAGAGTATTAGTTGAGCCTGAGCTGGAATCAATTTTCTGATACAAATCTATGTGGAATTTCCAAGTAAAAAATGATGAACATAATCCTTAAATAAAAGGATTCACAACAATTTCTCAAATGAAAAGAAACAACTGGAAAAGCAGGAAAAAGAAGTTGCACACAAACATTGATTTAGTCTCACAAAAGTTATTCAAAGTTCAATACATTAAGAAGGAGAGTAATGTAAATGTAAGGCAGAAGAGAAGAAATAATATCTTAAGATAAAAAAGGAATCTTAAGATAAGTAGGAACAATCAAATTCACTTGTACGGTAGTATTTAAATACCCAAATTGCACTTTCCACATTTTTATTTTTCCTCTGAATTTTGCTAGAAACCTCTTCATTTAATTTGAATTTGTGTAGAGCATAAAAATTCTATCTATGACTTCTACTCCAAATCAATTTTGTTGTTTAGATGTGAGGTGATATTTTATTCAGACTTGGACTAGCCATACAGGGTGCTTTATGAACAGCCCTCTCTATTTAATTTAATATTTATTTAATTTTAAACGCAATAAAAAAAACTTAGATTCATCTGCACATTCTATTGATTTCTCAGATCCTTGAGAGATGTAGTTTGAAAGTTCTATAATAGTTGATGAATGTAAAATAATCCAAACATTTAATACATGTTAGCAAAGGTCTGAAACTGCAGATAATACATGGACACAAGTTTAGGTATTTTATAGGAACCAATGTCAGCCAAAAATCAGTTTCAAGTAATTGTTTCCACATAGACTGTAAAATTGATGTCTACTTCCCTGCTGATTTCACAATTTTTTTTTTTTTTAATTAATTCTCCTGAGAGTAGAAACTTCATTATATTTCTCTATACATGATTCTCCTCAGGCTGGATACCCCTAGTGAATACATTTTCTTTGGTGCCTTTGTCAATCAGTGTAGTACATCATGCAGTATTTATCAGTCACCAACCACCAGTGGCATAATCAGATGCACCTGTGATAATGAGGTGCTCATCTTGGTACATCTTCCCCACACAAGTGGAACATCAGCTTCAAGTAGCCATCACAGTCAGAAGGAAAGGCACTGGTCTCAGAGCAGAGGCCAATTTATGATTCAGAGCAAAACCGGGAAGCCAACCGCTCCTGATCCTCTTTTGTCAGTCAGACTCTCGTTATGATTAGGTGTAAACCAGGTTTCTTTCCTCAAAGGCTTAGATAGCCACTGTATTGAGTTTACATTCAAGTGTTGTCCATTTGTCCAGTGCTTTTTTTTTCTTCCTAACACATTAGAGAACACAATAAATTGAAAACTATGGGTTTGTAGAATTAGGATTCTCATCTTGGCATCTGTAGACAGAATTTTTTTTTCTGAGAAGTTACATGATTCCCAACCTATTTACTGAATAGAAATTAATAAGTTCATTTAAAAAAAAAATTAATTCTATTTCTTATCAAACAAACACGATGCAAATTTACATTTATCTCCTGTATGTCTCTTGTTGCTTAAAGACTGATTTCTTGAGTTTTGCTTTTACACTGCACAGCTGCCTCCATGACTATAAGGAATATAAGATTTATAGTGTTATCATATTTCAGAGGAAGGGAAGCAACAATAACTGGTTTTGAAGAAAGATACCAACAAGCCCTATTACATCATTCTACAAAATCAGATTGATTTTGCAAAAATTTGCCTGTTGTTCTTCTGTCTGGAATAGCATTTCTGCTCTTGCTGGAAGAAAATTTGAAAGCACATTTTGAAACAGGTATGAATTTCCTAAAATATGAGTCTTTTTCAAAGTATTAAGTCAGCAGGTGGTGACACCTAGTTTTTTGTACATTTCTTACATACTTATTGTGCTAGTCCTAAATTTCTTTAAGCTGTTTTACAGATGAGAAAAATTTCATTTTCCATTCATTAGCATTGAAAGTGCAATTCAGCTGGAAAGATCCCTAATACTTAATGTCACAGAACCAACATGGGTAGGTTTCAAAGTTCAAAGTTCTTCAAGCAACTGGTCAAAATTACAGGAAAGGGAAGTTGTACATGGATTCCCTCATCTTCGCTATCTCCTTTGAGTTCTACACTGTGGGAGCACCTACTCAATTTGACAAATATGAAGCATTTTGTCACTATTGGTTCTTTGTGCAAGATTTGTTCTCTTTGCTGCTAAATATTCCATGCTCTCTTGTAACAAAAATTTGAGAATGATTATTCTGAATCTAGTGTATTTCATATGTTTCTCAGAACTGAGTCTGGCCCCAAACAAGAAAACTACTATTATTGACTCCATTTGCCACCATATCTCAAAAATAGACTTCAAGGGGAAAAATACATTATTAAAAAATAAACAACAAACCAGAGCATGAAGAAAAAGCTTTTAAAACTAATTAATGTGTGATCTTAGTCTTTTAAGTGAGTTCTGTAGGCAGAGCTGCTTGAGATGCCTACTTTATGCATGCCATATAAGCATTTGTCATCTCAGCACAACTGAGATTGAAAGCTTATGGATATTTGCTCCTGAAATAGGATCCTGATTCAGGGCACTATAATATCTTCCTTTATTGCACGACCTTCATTTCCACAGGGTAAGCATATTATCTCATATTATTTTTACTTTTGTATTTCTTTCAAATACAAATACATGTGTATCACAACCTTTTCATGACAGAATTTCTACATGCAAAACCAGCAAGATTCTGAATATAGCAAAACCACTGCTGTGAGAGTGGGGGAACAGTCAAGTGTCTGAGTGTTGAAGACCCTTGAAATCTGTTCTTTCAAACCAAGGCAGGAGCTAGAGTAATTTAGATACTCTCTAGGAATTCTCATTTTTTTGTCTCCATCAGGATGTAAACCAATTTGAAACCTCTCTCTGGTACAGTTTACTTGGGTTGGTTTCTCTGCACCTTTGATGCTCAGAGGTGCTTTGCTGTCTACATTTGATCATTTTTCCTTCAGGACTCAGACTAACTGTTCAGTCTTATACCTTTATCTAATGGGCTCCTTTTAGGAAATTCCTTTCTCCCATATTTCCTCAAGGGGATTCAATCATACAAGCACTCTTTTCTTACCTGAAATGCAGACAGTACTGTAGCAACTTTTGCTGCTCAATGAGTGCTTCTTTTAAGTGATTTTTCCATAACTGATTTATTTAATCTATTTTTTAAATTTAATTCACAACATTCTAGTAAAGTGCATGTAAAGAAATGTAATTATGCATTTAATTAATATATCTTTTTTCATAATTAAACAGTGCATTTCTCTTGTGATGCATACATACTTTATACTATTTGATTTTTTTAAAATACTTGTTTCTCTCTTTCAGCTGACTTTTGTTTCTGCATCGTGCACTGTGTAGCTGAAGTGATCATTAATGGCAACTTCTTTTCACAGTAGTTTTTATGATGTAAAATGAGGCACAGGCAAAGAATTTACTGTACATTTGTGATACATATAAGGGTATGTGGAAGATAGGGCAGACCAACTGAAGACATGGAAGTGAACAGCTTTGCATAAACCTCCATTATAAACTGAAGAGATTATTTCTATGGTTAAGTCTGTGTTTCATAACTATTTTAAAATGTTATATCATGTACTTTCGTTATTTTGCGTCAAACAGTGTTTCAATCAGTCTCTGCACAGTAAATACTACATCCCTGAGCCCATGCCAATTATAAAGGAAGTCGAATAACCTCCTCTTCTCTTATGTGCTGCTTTTATTTAAGGAGTCTTTCCAAGTGGACTGATGCCAGCATTTCTACCCTGAGGACTTCAGCAGCACAGTCACAGATGTCTGGCAAAGACAAATTTATGCAGTGATCCTCTCAGCAGTTTGAGACCATATTCACCACAATGTCCAGCTACTGAATGGCCAACTTACATGACCACTAGGGTCCCTTATAATGTTAGATATCAAAGAGTCCCTTCAAATTCTGGAAACACCAGCATAAGATGTGAGACTCCTCTTAAACTGTGAGACAAGAAAAAAAACAAAAATTAAAAAGCAAACAGAAAACCACAAAAACAAACAAACAAAACCCCCAAAAAACACTGAAAAGAGCACTACCACTAATCCCTTGGTGACAAGTCTTATATTCAGATTCAATATACTAGATAAGATTTACACATCCTGTCACCAGCCACCCCAAGCTGAAATGTGCTTATCAGCTAGTAACAGGTGTGCCTCCATCAAGCTCTCAACTGCACAGGAGGGATGCGAGAGAAAAATTAGAGAAGCCCCTGGCACAGAAGAGGAGATGCTTCTGTGAATCAGCAGGCAGCCTCTCTCCTGACATTAATGAGAGTGTAAACTTGAATCTTGCTCTTGTCATGTGTTTTAACATTTGTCTCACATGTGAGTCTGCACATAGGAGCCACCTTCTTAATAAAGAAGGGTATTAGTTGCCAGGGAAGCCAGATCATTCCCTATAACCTAGAAGTATTTTCCTGGCATGTTTCCTTCCTGTTTACCCCTGCCAGCACGGAAAGCTGCACTGTGAGGATGCTGGACGTGAACATATGGCCAAAAATGGTGTCTCTCTAGTGAAAAATATGTGCTGAAGATGGCCAGGTGGCAAATAATTGCAAGAATCTCCCTTCAAACTCTTCTGCTCCAGTGTTGTTTTTTGTTGTTGTTGTTGTTGTTGTTGTTTTTTATTCTCCAAATCTTGGTTCTCTTAGTACTCCTGTTTGAGGTAAAGTACTACATCAGTCTGCAAAAGTTAACATCTCCTTTTCAGGGAACAATCTGAACAATTACTAAAAACTTCACTCCTGAACTAGAAGAGCTGCTTCTGAATTAAAAGAAGGTGACAAAATGCTTCTAAGTGCACTAAAACAAGTCCCAGGGAGTAGGGATTGGAGGTGGGGATATGGGTTACATGAGCTAAAAATTAATATTCTTGAGATAATTAAAGCCCACATTCTGCTTTCAGAAATTTGCATTATGATCCCATTTGACTCTAACCAGATCCCACTCTTTAAATGAGAATTGCACCATTAGCTTAGGATCAGGTCCATTGACTTCAGAGAATGTAAGTCCCTGACACATGACAGCAAAGAGAAGAAAAGCTTACCAAACATCAGTAAAAGACCAAACTAAATATAAATTTATATTTCCATAATCTTTCAAATATGTAAATTTCAACTGTACAAATATTTAAACTATGCTTTTTCTTTATATTAAATTGTCCTGGTGGTATAGGGTTCATTTGCTCTTGAACATTTGAGAGGGGAAAGTGCTGATTTCTAATAAAGGAAGATGTGTTCTGAAATAACTGTGTGAGTCATATGATACCAAATACATAAATTTTAATTAATAAAACTAGTTTTAAATATCTTCAATTTAGTGTGTGACATTTTATGTATGCTGATGGAATTGATGTGTATTTTAAAATTATTCATTGAAAACTACTTGCATTTTCATTTATAACTTACACCGAGCAAAATTCTTTCATGCTCATCAACCAGTTCAGCAAAACCCACATCAGATCCTTTCTTTTTTAATGGAACACCTATTTAATTAACAGTTGTCAAAATCATTTGCCTTGCCCATTCCACTGATTGGATTGGGTAATTTCTTTGGTTTAATCCACTATATTGTCAGCTGCAGGAAATTAAATCTTTGTGCTCTGGCATGTCAGGTTTTTTTCACAGTGTCATTATGCTCTTTAGAATATTGTCTTTGTCAGCTCTGCTCTTCTGTCATAACCAACATCTAAGCCAGTGTGCCAGTTTTTAGCCAGAAATCTTTCCTAGATGTCCTAGATTTTTTCCAAACCTTTCTCTGTGTGGTTTAGGCAGAGATTTCCTTCTACGAGCTGATCTGCAAAGCTACTCTTAATTGTCCCATGAAATCATTGCTCCAGAGAGGAAATTGACCAGGTGACAATGGCTGGGCTGAATAAGAGTTATAGTTCAAGAATTAACAAGATGCAGGTGATGAATATATGAGCACTACTGATTTATATGTTTAACTCACACTTATCTTTCTCCCTCTCTTTCATTTCATTGCAGTGCAGTGCCTCAAATTATTTTGAAAGAAAGAGTTTCTATGAAGGAAATATGAAGGAAAGGAAGTGGAAAGGGCTTATAAGATGTGGTAACTACAGGGAAAAATTAGGAAAGATTTAAAATTTTCTTTAAGTACCCTGCCCTTAAGAGTGATTGAAACATTTCTTTAAATCAACATAGCCAGACACTTCTGTACTGTATGGGTGGTGAGGGGTGGACACAGGTTGCCAGAGAAATTGTGTCTGTCCCATCCTTGGAAGTGTTCAAGGCCAGGCTGGATGGGGCTCGGAACAACCTGGTCTAGTGAAAGGTTTCCTACCTGTGGCAGGGGAGTTAGAGTGGCATGATCTCCCTTCCAAACCAAGCCTTTCTAATGATTTTAATCAAGTACTAATGGGAGCCAATGTCTGATGCACATGCAATGCTTTGAATACTGCTACATTCATTAATATTAATTGTATTTGCAGAAATTCTAATGTTTCTGGGGGTTCTTTTCCAATTTCTTTACTTTTGAGGGGTTAATGTATCAATGCATAATACTTTTAAGTAGGAGGCTTTTATCTTTTGCTTTTAATGAAGGAGGTTATGTAGAAATTAGTCACTATCGTGTTCATATCTATTAGGTAGCAATAATTTTTTCTTTAAAAGGTCTGATCGTTTGTTATTGATATTTTGTTTAACAAAAAGTTTTCTTCATTCGCTATGTTTCAAATTAAATCTCTGATTTGCTATGTATAGATCATCTGTAATTGGCTGAACATTCACTTCTGCTTTGTTATCTTTCAAATTCATGTAAACATGAAATTATCTTAATAATCAAATACCTTAAATGAAACTAGAATGTATGGGCAAGAGATGGATTTGTAATAAAATCCAATCTAAAATGTGATATATATATATATGTGTGTGTGTAATACATAAAAATAGATATATATTTAAATTCCAAAAGAAAGTTATTATTACAATATGCTAGATACATCTGAGGACTTCTATTCTTCATACTGAATGTGTTAAATTTTGATAGAAGAAGACAGGAACCTGACTTTGAAGTTCACTTTGAGTACTATCATAGAGACCACACCTCTCAGAGAAAATGTTGTGAAAAAATAACTTAATAGGAGGTGAATTCATACAATTTTCCAGGAATACGCTTGCAATTAATATTGTCTTAGCATCTTCTGTACTGATTAAAATGGTCACCCACACATATTGGAAGAAATGGTGGAAGGCTTTTGTGTTGACTGGTTCATGATTTGTAAAATAGATACATTAACACAAAATGTATAAATTAAATGATGTGGATAGTTTTCTTTAAATGAAATGTACAAAGTTTTAAGATGTTTTAAAGTATATGTCTCAAAGGAGCTCTAATTCAGAATTAAATCTCGAAGGAATGATGATGTATCTTCTTTCTGGCCTAACAGTGAAACTAATAAGAGTGGTTTAAGGTATATAACTGAATAATAGATATAAGATCATTATAATTACAACCATTGTAATTAGCTTCAATCAATTGTATTTTGTTTGGTCATATATTAACTCAAGAGCCACTGTTTGTGCTAATTATCATCCCAGTACATATGGGCCTTGCACAAGGCCTGGAAGAGTAAAGCCTTCTGTATGTTCTGGATAACTTTTCCATCTTTCTCTCCATGCTTTCTTACAGGAGACTTTTCTTCATCTTTAGTAGAGCTACTTGGAATAAAATAGATATAGGTTGTTGGAACCACTCATACAGTCATTTAAAATACTTTTAAGTCAAATAATTTGTGAATGAAGGCTTTTAATACCTCAATATCTGTACTCCTCCTTCATATTCTTGATTTGTTTATTGTGTTTTTATTTGCATACTCTTCAGTTAGACTTTGAAAGGTGAAAATTTCTCTTAACATGAGCCATTTTAAAGAAAGACAAAGAACAGAGGCACCATAAACATTTGAAGCTTCACACTGGTTATCCACCAATTTAACAGAGCTTTTTCTAAGTAAATCAAGTTAATTGTCAGTATTAGCCACCATTTTGTGGCTCTTTCAACAGACTATTCTCCAAGGCTCTCAGAAATTCATCTCTCCTGCTGTGGGATCCTCTTAAAGAAAGGGACTAAATTGTTTCAAGATCATTAATAATTACAGCCTGATTGTGGTTCATTCTGGTTATCTTGTGATCCACAGTGGGCTCTTAAAGAGGAATCTCCTGTATCAGCCATGTCTTTCTTTTGTTTGTGTTTTGTAAGCAATCAGGCAAGAAAACACAGATTTCTTAGGAAAATGGAAATTGGTCAAATTCTTTCCTCTTTTGTTTTTTTTCTATGACTTCATCAAAATAGAACTGATGGTGTTAGCAGCTATGTATTTTTCAGAAAGATCTCTTTTAGTGTCTAAACTTTAAAACTATGAGGAGATGGAACATACTTTATATTATTTTGCTAACTACCTTATTTTGTTCCAGCATATTTTATTATTTCAGTTGTAATTTTGAAAGCACTCAGTCAGTAGATACAAATAAATATATACATTATTTTCTTAACATATAATTAGACAAATGAGAAAAAAATGCATATGCCCATGTCTTCAGGTATATAATTCAAGATAAAGGGCATATTTTTGCAGTAAATTAACAAAATACATTCTGAATTCTGAATCATGTCATTTTAAGAAAATCCTTTATACATTATTAAACACCTGTGAGATCCATGTGAAGTTTATAGGAACTCCCTGACATTAGAGTATGGTCATAATGATCAAAATCTTATGCATATATGAACTCCCAACATAACTGTAGAGACAGTAAATTCAAAGTATTTCAGTGAAAATTATGCTGACTTGTTTCCAATTTCTGTTAAAGTTGCTCAGATATCTCCTAAGCTGTTCTTGTAAAAGGCTGGTTATTTTATTGCATTGCTTAAACAACTTGTTCTGTGAGAAAAGCAAAATACCTCTTGCCATGATCAAACTGAATTAGCAGTATTTGGCACTTTGGAGGTTGTCATACACACCATAGCAAATCAAACAATCAAAGATTAGCAAGAGGTCTGAAAGTCTGCAGTTTTAACAGTTTTTTTACTATGCATGTGGATGTACACACATTACCATTTCATATCACGCTTCATTGCAGGTAGGTATTACTCACTGGACAATTTCTTTCATTTCTGAATCAAGATTGAGAAACATATTGCTTGCCATATGTGTGAAGCCTAGGAGCTTGACTAACTAAACAAGTTAAACAAGAGCTTTTAAATATTACTTTAAAATATTATCATCAGATACATTAAGCCTCAGGAGCAAAGCCTTAAACAGGTATTTTGAAAGCATTACTTCTGCACACAGGATTTCCAAATCGAATAAAAAAGTCAGAATCATTCCAAAAAAGCTTCCTTTACAATGCAAAATCTAGACCTAAAATAGTGTCACACAAGAATTTCCATCTCTAGATGCATATATTTTAAATTAGGTACCAAAATAAATAATGTCTAGCATCCCCCAATAATATATTTACCTTAATGTGTATTTTTAATAGATTAAAAAAATAGTTATGTAAATAGAAGAATACTGAAAATATTTAAGCTAAACAAGAACAAGGAAAATAAATACATATATGAAAATAGTGCATTTGTTCTTTAAACAAATGAGAGGAAAGACAACAGGAGCACCTAAATCCAGCAATAAACCTTGTTTAGCTTCCATTTAATAACATGACAGTACCTACATGCAATTTTTTTTGAGTATAAAGGCATTCAGTAAATATATTGAGAAATTTCTAGTGATTGGATTCGTCCTTTCTTTTCCTTCTTTGAAAATTTCAGTCAAAACCAAGCAGAACCAACCCTGTTCCCCCCAAACCTCAGAAAAAAACAAAATAAAATCTCAGATATTCTATCTGCACATATTTGTCTATGCCCCTGAATTCAATAAGCCAAATAACTGTGACAGACATCGGCTCTCAGCCATGTGCTGTACCACTAATGGGGAGCAGAATGTAAATTCCACACATGGGAGAACTTTTTCATGTGGTAATTCAGTATTTTTCCAAATTGGATTCAAAGAAACTTCAAGTAGCAATTTAGCTTTTTAGTAGAAATATTAATTTTCAGAGCAAATTTTTTTTCTTCTGGCTTCTTTGGCAGTTTTCTGCCATGGATCTCGTGAACATCACATGAAAGAAGTTCTCTCTCAGGGTTTCAAAAGGTTGGAAGAAAACAAATTAAGTCACCCTTTTTTTTTTTTCTTTTTTTTTTTTTTTAGTGGATTACAAATTT
>JAODKT010001782.1:66562-81901 GCA_027576195.1 Cossypha heuglini | reverse complement strand
CCTGGATTACAAATTTTGTTCAGTGTTTGCTGTATGCTGCTGTCACATATAGTCTTCCTGTGAGATTATGCAGCTGTTTTGCTTTCTATTGCTTTGCAAGTGACTTCCTGGACTAGTTCACGACTTTGCCTTTGTGCTCCATTCTCAGCCCATTGTTTCGCAATATTTTTTCCCCTCTTGCCAGCAGTGTTTGCTTGTCCTTGTAGGCATGTTTTCTTCAGGGTCTTAATGTACTCCCCCAACCACCACCATATTGCCACTTACTCAAAACCCCTTCTGATATAAGGCAGGTCTTTCTGCAGTGTGTTGGCATTTCGTTTCCTGCTGTAAGAAAAAAATATTTTATTTTTTTTTTTTAAATTTGAAAAGAAATGAAATTTTTGGTAACTGGTTACTGGAAGAAACATAACAAGTCAACTTCTCTCCTTCTGCAACAGAGGTTGCTGACTTCCCTCCTGGTGTTATTGCATAAAGTTTCTCGAGTTCTTTTGATGACAAGTCCTTATGAATTCCAACTTATACATAATTCATAATCTAATAACAAACATCTTCAATCATGAACTCAGTTCTTTGCTCTGATTGTTCCCGCCTTTCTTTTGCCTTTTCCACAGTCAGTGGCATTACTTTTCTTGTTTTACTTGTTTCTGGAGTGGAATGGATGATGAGTCTATCCATGATAAGAATTTTCAAAGCAGTTAACATTTTCTTATTTGAATACAGGGAACAGGGAAGAAATGGACTCAGCATATGAAAAACTTTATCTACTGTCTGGGTTTAAATTGAAAAGAAATATATGTTGTTTCAAGTAATCTTAATGTGTTTCTTTTAATCTAAATGGCAGTGCAAGGTTTTAACATTATCTTCTTTAAATTATGCAGTTTTATAAGTAATGAAAAGTAATGAAGTTGTAAAACCAAAAGCTCCCCTTTAAAATTTCAAGAGGAAATATGTCAAGATTTCCAAAATGCTTCTAAATTGTTTCCAAAACAGAAAACACTTTGTTTAGAAATGTTCAAATTATATAGCTCAGTGTTTGTATGGTCTGCTTTTATTTTGTCCAAATAATTTGCAGATCTTTAAATCCCTGAGAAAATGTTTTGTTTTCTCTTTATCAAATTCACTGTTTAGTGAATTTTTCGCAGATCTACTGGTGAATACTACAAAAAAATAGCAATGGTTATTATCTGTCACAAAACAGTAGGCTGTTTAAAAATCAAATAGCTTATGATGGACCTAGAAATAGGGTTTATTTATATATGTTAGGTATATCAACATTCTAGGAGGCAACAGTGGTTTAGATGATTTGTTTATATAAAATATCCTACTCAAAATTATGCTGGTTCTCAGTTTTTAATAAGTACATAATATGTTTATGTTTATGGATGCGCTCTGGACCTGAAGATAAATTTCTTGGGAATTTCTATATTTCAAGTGTATTTTATAGTGGGTTTTGGGTTGGGTGTGGGTTTTGGTTTTTTGTTTGTTTTGTTGGGGCTTTTTTGGCTGCTCTTTTCAAGTGTTACTTACAACAGGAAGGTCAAATAATCAAAACTGCACATTTTTCTTAGACTACTTATGAAATTTATGTACATATGCAATCCATCTTCACTTTCAATAAGCATTTGATTTTAACAGAAATTTTTGTCAGAAATATTCTCAAATGTTTTAACATGGTTAAAATACCATATTTAATGTAGTGTCAATGCTGTGTATTGGGAGGTGCCAGCTATATACATTTGTATACACTTGTAACACACAAATGTCCACAAGTCAAAACAGCATTGATTCAGTAACAAAAATATGGAAACAATTTTACCAGGAGTCAACAATTGTTTGACTTTTTAAAAAAATAATCATCCTTTGAATGGCTCCCTCTACGTTTTATGTAAAAACAAAGGAGAGGTGAAAACCAATCTTTGTTTTCCCATGAGCAAGTCCTCCTCATCATTTTAGATCTATTTTTAAGAAGTTCAAAATTAAAAATAAGTACTAGGATACAATCTTAAAGTCTTTAGAAATCTAAATCCTCATTACTTTCATGTTAGCTCACCAGTCTGTTTCACCAATCCTTATCTCCTTTTCTTGAAGAAAAAATGCTTTTTAGGTTCTGGTTCTATGCTAAACTAATGTATTGACAGAACAGCGTGCTTTCCTTCTTTGGAATTTCTAGATACAGAGTCAGAATTAAGCTGCTCTTTTTCCAGCCATTTTTCTGCACTGGAGCTGCAGGTGTGATAATCACTAAAGGCAGGGTTATTAATAATTACTTATTCAGTTACTGCCTGTGTGAAGAGGGGGACTGGGGCTGGGATTTGTGGGGTTTTTTTGGGTTGTGGTTTGTTTTTTTTTGGGGGGTGTTTGGGTGTTTGGGTTTGTTTATTCATTTATTTCTTTGGTTTTGGTGATATTGTTTGTTTGTTTGTGCTTTTGTTTGTTTGGTTTTGTTTCGGGTTTTTGTTGTTGTTTTGGTAGATTTTGTTGTTTTCCTTTAATAAACTTACAACTCCCTATGAAACCTCAGTTAGGGAGTGACCCGTGATAAAAACATGGTGTAGGATGTAATATGTCAGAGATCTCTTTCTATGATCAGGATTCTGAAAGTAAATGCACACACACTGGACATAAATATATCGTGATAGTGTCATTGATATCTCTCTTTCTTGTTTTTTGTTTTTGTGTTTTTTTGTGGGGGTGGTGTTTGGGGGTTTTTTGTGCTTGTTCAGACACTTCTTGACTTTCCCTACCCCATCTGTATTTAACACATAAGAGTCAGGAAAATTCACAGGGAAGCCCGATGCCAAATTCACTTTTTTGTTAAAAACACTGTTTAACTTTGACTTTATGTCCACAATGTGCTCTGTACGATTTGTATTTCACAGCTCCAAATTGACTTACTGCATTTATTTTAATCAGCTTTTTTTTCACAAGGCCAGAGGTGCTCTTTTTTAATTAACATAATGAACAAACAGGAGTTATTTCATGTCTTTGTTAAAGGTTTATTAAAATGAGCAGATATATCCTGTTGAACAGGAATATTCATTCTGTGCTAACACTTCCTCTGCTACATAAAGGATTGAGCTATAGATAAAACAATTTAATTTATTTAATTTCTGTCCCCCAGCACAGTTTTATTTTTTTTTTAATTTCTGTCCCCCAGTATAATTAATGGTGAGAGCAGGACTTCACTCTGGAGTGTGTAGGCTGTTATCCCTGCTCTCCAGGATAACCACCATGACTAGTCCTACAGACTACCTGCACCTGGTGGTACCTGTTGCAAGGTATTTTCTCAGCATGAGGAAGCACCAGCTGTTCAAGACATTGTTAGGAGGAGCCAGGAAGCATGTCCCACTATTTGAACATAGCTTTAATGAACCATTAGAGCAAGAATAGTAACCCAGCTTTCAACTTAGGCTATTTGAACTTCCAAATACATTGACGGTTATCCAAACTCTAAGACAATAATGAACCTGCAAAAGTAAGTTTAAATTTTTATAGTACTTGAGTTTGATGGGATTTCAATAAAATGTATGCAGAGGAATCTTGTAACTCCTGGAAAGAAAAGATGAAGTATTTCTTTCAGCCTATTGTTTTAAGCTAACCAAAACAAAACAAAACAAGAAATTCACTCTAAGTTTTTTTTCATAGCTTTGATATCATTTTACATGTGTGTTTTTAGCTCATGCAGCTATGTATATTGCAGGTGTATATCACTGCCAAGATTTGTGAACCATTTCCTAAAAATGCATGTTCCACTTTAATATGCCTCACATAGTAATTGCAGGTTTATGTACAGTTCGCTTGAAATCCACCAAAGAACCGAAGGCCGAGAAGCAAGCTGAATCACATCCTTACCAAGGTAAGCCTGATACACCACAGGACCTGCGCAGATAGAGAAAACTTGCTTTGCGGCATTGTACTGCCTGTTCAAAGGACTGTCTCACAGAAGCAGTAAAATACTTCACAACAGGATTTGTGGGGCTGTTCCTTGTCGCACACCAAACCCTCATCACCACCAATGACTTCATGTTCTGTTGGCACACAGAGTGGCAAGTTCCACTTTTGTGCTGCTGTTGAAATGGATTACCTTATAGTGATACAGTCCTCTGTGTTTTTTTACTGCATCTCTTCAAGTTGCCTTTAATTGCTCTGAGGCAGCACTTAGAGTAGCTTTTAAGTTAAACATTTTCTGAAATCAACTGTTGAGTATTTTTGTTTTGAGAGTGTGCCAAAGGTGCTTAATGTATACTTTATTCACACTATCAAATTGATTTCTGCTATTCTGTTCACCAGATTCACTCAGGGTGAGAAGAGGTTTCTCTTGATATACTCCCATGCAATGCTAGTCCTCTTTAGGACCAAATAGTGTTTCAAAAGTCTCCTATGGTGAGTAGGCTTAAGGTTTTAATAACATCATAACTCCCACGGAAAAGGTTTTCATCCCACCCTATAGTATTTATGAGAGAACTTCCCCATATGAAAGCATGACATCTGATGGCTTGTTATTTTTGGCATCATGTTTGTATCAATTAAAATGGCATGAAATGAATTAATTCTATGGCAAGAACATTATCAGTCTGCTTTGGAAATATTTATTAACTCTGTTGGGTTCACCTTATAAATAATAGGTGATTTTACAAAATATAATAGGATGGAAATTCATGTTTTTTTTCAGGGAGAGTGGGAGATTCAGATGAAGTTTATTAAAAAGCCCTGTCACTGAATCTGAGGGGCAGGAAGAACTCCTCTGTGTATTTAAACTCCTTCTCAAAAAGGTGTATGAAAGAAGGTGAATTTCTTCCTTAGCATCAGATTTTGGCAACAGTTTAAATTTAAGGAAGTTTTAGGGATGCATTTAAATCATTTTCTCCTGCAAGTTCTAGTCATGGCAAATCAGATAGATTTATAGGAATGAATTATTTATTAAACAGACAAAAGATAACAGATGCAAGATCCTAATCAGAATTACTTACTACATGTACAAAACTAAAAAGAACTATTAGAACTGTTAGATTACAGAATAACATAAAGCATGACATCAAGGTACCTACATTAAAGCGAGCAAAAGAAATAGGATTGATTAGGAGTCAAATGCAATTTACCATGGTAACTATGATAATGGACACAGATTCCTTCAATGAAACCCTGCAAGTAACTGTGATGCAGGTGATCCTACTCATGGCAGGAACTCAACACATTTCTAGGGAAACGTATAGAAGATTTCTACTTTGTGGAAGTTTGCTGTGGCTTTTATTATTGTAAAGTAAATGGCTGTTAGTCAAAAATCCAGCTCTTCTTGTCAAATCTCATTCAAAACTAGGATGTCTTTTGCAACTGGGTGATACCAGAGCACTGCTAGCCCCATGGCACCAAAATAACTCACTACAAGATGGCTTGTCACATTTGAGTCATCTCACAGGTCAGGAAACAATTAAGCTCTTGTAGGGAGTGAGATGCCATGCTACAAGCTTACAATCTCTGTGTCTCAGAAAATCAGATGTAGAATTTGACAGTGAGCCCGCAGCAACTTGCACAAGCTATTGACATCCTTACATGCCCTCAGTATTTATGAATTATTTATTTTTTAATACAAATGTTTTGTGTAAAGATAACTCTTGTGTCCATATTTCACTATGGTTACAAAGGACCTTCAAATGTCTCTAAAGGCTTGTCTTGTTCTGTCTGCTCTCAACATGAACCAAGTTAGTGGTTTTTAAGGAAAACTTAGGTGGGTATAAAGGCAAAATCGCAGCTACTTTCAAAGAAAGGCCAATAGCAGCTGAGCCAATTGAGTCATGAAATCATCCATCTTCACCTGTTCTAGAATCTGAATACATTCTTAGTAGAAATTGTGTGGTGGGTTTTTTTTTCTGATTTTTTTTTTTTCCAAAAACATAAGGTGACTTTGAGCATATTTTAGAGACAGAGTAGTACAGGGAGGGATATAATCTTAAGTAAAACTGTTAAACTAGAGAAAAGAAAAAAGAAGGGAGAAAGGAAGGTGGAAAAATAATTTTTGAAGTACGAAAATAGTTTTGCTCTAAAATATTAATAAATTTTTAAAATCTATCACAGTCTGTTAATTTTTTCAGGATACTTTTTTTTTTTAATCTTTCATTTTAAGGAGTCTATTATATTATTTTTATTTTATCACACAGATAAAATGCCTTTTTCTGAAAATTATGTAATCTTTCACAAGGTATTTGATGAAAATACATGGTACATACCATAGCAGTTCTTTCTTTGTCAGGAAACCTAGTTCAGGACAGGGTGCAGTGCAAGAGAAGTAATACATGGACTGTGAAGAAGGGACCAGGTGTTAAAGTGCCATCCCTGGCTCCAGATTGTAATATCAATTCAGTCAGGGTCTTGGGGTCTTCTGTATTACAACTAAATGTGAAGCTGGGTTCATGAGCACAGGAGACAAATTTTTTTTTACCTTTATTCCCTCAAAACAAGAAGTATAAATACTGATTCTCTAAGACAAGGAAGTCTCTGCTAGGACCTAACAGTAGTTTACAGAGCGATTTTTATCTGGGACAAAATGTAACTTGCAAGGTATTCATGAATTTTATGATCACTGCTTCAGCCCTTAACTTTCCAAAGTACCTTCCACATGATTCAGAGGGTCATGATATATTTATAATTATAGTATCTATTAAAATAAAAAGTAAGTAGTGAGTTGTTTCTATTTTTCCTCTGGGAAGAACAAAGACACAAAACAAACAGACAGATTTCTCCACAAACATACATGAAAACCTGAAGTTTTGTGGATAATCATAAAACCCCTTAGGTATATTGGAAAAATCATATTATTATCAAGAAAACTAGAATGCCACAATCAAGTGTCATTATATGATGAAATCCACTGCAAAAAATTGTGCATTTAAGAGATTGTGAATTAGGGATCTGCATAGTTTACTGCTAAATCATTTCATTTCAACATTTTTTAAGGTGTATTTACAATACTGTCTAGCCAAATTTCAGGCATAAAAATACTGTACCTTACTCTGCATTCAGCTACTTATCCTCATTAATATACTTGAAACTGGCTAGAATCAGAGATTCACAGAAGAAATTCTTTTGTGAATATATCAGGAAGTGAAATTTCAGTATTACATTTCATTGGAAATGCAACATTTTTCTATTTTTTTGATTCAATCTGAGTAGATGAACTGGCTCTTGACTTCTTCAGCCAGACAGGAGACAGAAAGAGTGTCAGGTGGTGAATATATTTAGTCAACAAATAAAAAGTTCAAACACTTGTCTGCATGCCATTTTGTAACAATGAAGAATTTTAGAAAATACTTTAAATACTGTGTACATTTTAGTGAAATCATGAAGGTCTCATAGCCCTTCCCCTTATTCAGTAGTAGCACCAAGTAGTCTAGAAAATATCCTGTCATATTTTCTGAAAGAGATTTTCAATTGGTAAAAGAAAATGTACTAAATGTGTTGTCAGTATCTGCACTATGAGAGCCAAAAAAGGCTAAGGCAGCAGAATTGACACTGTCTGTGGAGCATGTAAATGCAGAACTGTGACTCACCAGAGTTTTGAGACACTAAACTTCTGTGCCAGGAGAACTCATTTGTTTCTTATTCACATTCACTGAGCAGCATTCACCTGGAACCCTTGAGAAGCTCATCCTTTGGTGTTTCCTGTATCTCACACAGATATTGTTTTCCACTGAAACTTTGAGTTATTGTAACAGTTCAGTGTTGGAGCATACCTTTCCTTTGTACTATTTCTGAATATTTTATGAATTTTCCTTTGGATAAAATTCATAAACAAGTCCCAAATTTAGGCCTGTTCTGTGCTGTTTGTTTGGATCATTAGGTCACTGAATCAGACTCTTTGCTTTATAGCTGGATAAATGAACCAATCTCAGAACATGTGGTACTTTATCTTTTAAGATTTAATTTACAACTTATTTTTGAAAGAAAATGTAATGGTGTTTCACAGATGAGTATTACCCTGCACTAGAAAAGGATTTAAGGCACTCTTCCATCCTCAGCATTACCTCCTTAGTTTGCCGTAGCTAGCTTTAACCTGAATAAGCTAGTTATTAGTAAGTTTCCCCTCAGTTAATTGTTTCTTTCTGGTTGCCTAGTTGTCCTTGAGGCACAGCCTATACACCCTTCACAGGGTCTAGGATTGTACCCTGAGGTCTCAGAGTGTAATCACTAGAAACTGTCATATACAGATTTTCAGAGTCTAGGTGTTTTGCTTTACTACAAACTGGTGCACTGGCCCAAAGTTGTCATTATGAGAAAAAAACATCTAGTTACTGGAAAGAAATATGTTGAAAGTGTGCAATATTCTCATTACAGAAGCATCTCTGGTAAATAAATACCCCTATCACTTTCTATTTGAAAAGCCCAGTATGGAATACTTGTCATGAAGAAAGGGTGTTGACAGAATCAGGAACAAGGTAGCTTGCATGTATGTGTAGCACAAGATCTTTATAATTAGAAACATTTGTTCATTAGAACGGAGTTGTTTACAAATTTCATTAATATGTTTGATTACAAGACATATCATCTGTTCCTTGTGACAGCATTTGCAAAAAGTCTGCACTGAAGTTCACTACCATAATTACTACCCAGTTACTAGAGATGTCCTAATGTGTGTGGGACTAGCTAAAGTTCTCCCTACAAAATAATCTCCACTCTTTTTAAAAGTAAGGCTCACATTGGTACACGATTATGCTGACTTCACCTGCACCATTTCTACAACAAAACAGAGGAAGAAGATATGCAAATTTGCCTCAACCCCTTACCTATTATACAGAAGAGCAGTATCATCTTGTTAACTATCTTTTCAGCACAATTATTATGACTTTAAAGAAGGGCAGAGTATTGATTAACTTCTACCACTGACATGGAAACAAATCAGAGGAATATTAATTGCTCAGGAAGCTTCATAAATTGAAGTGGAATTGTACAGCCTGCAAAGAAGATTAAGGGTTGCTCTTCTCTCTCTTTTTCTACTTCTGAAATTCTATTAGTATGGTGGGAAAAGTAATAGCTTCTGGTATCCGCAGAGAATACTTTCATTTTTTTCAATCATGTAAATTTCATTTGTTCAGACATCTATAACGAGACAGAAGTAGCTTACAATAATTTACATTTCAATCTCCCAAGTGCATGTGAAGTGGAAAACAGTTCTGTGACAATAAAATTTTATTAGCTGAGCTAAGTGTAATTTACAGTTAATATGTGAAAAACTTCTCAGTTCGCTTCATTCTGTCTGGTAAGGCAGAAAGAGCAATAGATTAACATAATGAATCTGTGAAGTGGTTAACACTGTTTACACAATATGTCTATTACACATGGAATTTTAATTTGAGGCTTTTTCAAGGAAAGTGACATCAAAAATTGACAGTTATTGATTTGGCAGCAAGGAGATTTAACAGTTTTTACAAAATAAAAATCAAAATCTAATTAAACTCGACTTGCTAGCTGAACTATTTATCAATGACAGAATAGTGGGGGATGACTACAGCCACATAATAATATAAGAACCCCTTGCTTTCTAGGTTATCTGCAGATACAGCAGACCCACAGGCATCTAAGTCTCTGTCTTCTAAGTCAATGCATTATCTGCATGTTCACATCCCCAGGAGTACTTTACAGTTAGTATTTTAAAATAACAAATTGGGTATTATAAGTCTGGTAAGCTGGCAGATGCACACCCAGCGTGGTTACCCTCTAAGTTGGGTCACAATTGACATCCCAGAAACACAAATAACATGGACTACACTGCAAGTCTGGGCATATTCAATAAGATTGCACCTTCGCAAAAAGTGTAATTAATTGTTTATTGCGTCAGAATAAGGTTCAAAAATTGCTATTGATAAATGCATATGTATGGTATTAGAAAGTGTTATCAATAGTATTACTTGTACAGTAATGTACAAGTACTCGTACATGAGTAGTACTAGTACAAGGCTTTTCAATAGGTGTCCCTATATATGGTGAATTGCCCATTTATATGCCAGGACACAAAATGGACTCTTCTCTGATCTGCTTCTCTGAAGTTACTCTTCTTTGAGGGAGGGAAAAAGATAAACTGACTTAATTTCATTACTGTGTAGAGTTTGGAGTGACTTTAGTATTAAATGCGAAGAGTGTACAGGTTTCACTTCACCAGCATGTGAAAGGATATGAAAATTAATGTGTATTTTTGAATCAATAAAAAAAAGTCCAGATTTTGGTCACTGGTTTGGCTATTCCTTTGACTCAGTTCCTATTTAACAGTATTATTTATACAAACTCTAAGTAAAAGACTACTGTGCCTTTACTTCCATTGTTTAAGGTCTCTCTCCAGGTAGTACACCAAGCTTCCCCAGTGTTCCTGCTCCTAAGGTTTGCAGTTTTTTTTCTGGTTGTCAATTTGGACACTCCTTCTTGGCAAGATTTATTTTCTAATATTTTTCCACAACTCCTAATAAGTGCTTAGACCATACTTTAGTATGATGTAATCAGATGTCTTAGATATAATACATTCTGAAGATATTCCCTTTTATTTTCTCTTTGTTGTTTACAGACAGTAGGTAGCAGGTATCCATCCTGAACAAAAGTCTCTAACAGTTAACAACATGGCTGAAATCTTACATTTTCTAAGGAAAATCAAGGTGACAAAACAAAAGGTCATATTCAGCTTTTCAAAAGCAGTGTTTCCCACAAATAAGAACTTTTTTCAATGAAGTAATAATAATAATTTAATAACGAAGTTTGCTTCTAAGTTTAATATTAAATTTAGGTTATTGAATTGCCACTCTGCTGCAAAATCGGTATATTACATGTGCCATGAATATAACCCTTGAAAATTGCTCTTTCTTAGCCAATGCACACCTTAGCTCCCTGTATATATTCAGACACTCACTGCATACCACACTGATGTTCTGGTGAGGCACAGTTAGATAACCCATTGCTGGACCAAGTCAGATTCTTCACTTTGCATCAAGAAAATGCATCAAGAAATGTATGAGAGCACTTGGCAAGTCAAAGGGGCTTTGTTAACACTTCACCAGTTTTATTTAGGGGATTTTTTTTCCCTAACAAAGATATGCCACTAGTGACAAGCTATGTGTTCCAGAAACTACATGTATGTTACCAATTTAAAAATCCATTAGATCTCATGCACACATGGCATATTCTACATTAAAAATCAGGCAAAAGAAAATGTCCTGATTTGTGAGAAAAGCCTGAAAAGCATACTGATGACTCATTTTGAGGGAGCCACTGAAAAAATTGCACTACTGATGCAGAAATTCTGGCATTCTCATTCTCATTTCTACACTATTAGCAGCACATATTAGCAATTAGGAAGGATTAAGGACTTTATTAATGCCTGAAAACATTATGTTTGCACAATGCTTCACCTGATACAAGAGATGGTCTGTTTTGACTATTCCCATGTCTACAAAATATAGGTATATATTTGTTTTTGGACTGATTAATCAGTTGCAATGTTCTTTTCTTTCAGAACTCTATCTTCACTATACACTTACAGTAGGATTTATTACATACTTTTACAAAAAAAATGGAAGAAATGTGACATTAGAAGATGACTCACAAATGTATCAAATTATGTTTTGTTGTCAGGCAACTATTCACAAAGATTCAGAAGAGAAATACTTTATTTGATCCCACCTTAGGTTTAATCTGATGCTTTTCTTCTGCATCTTCCATTCTGTTGGGAATAGAAATAGAATTTTGCAGATCCAGAAGAAAATTGCTGCATGAATGTCCTTATCTCTTGATTTCTTTATAGAGTTTATACCATGAACTTGCTTATAAATCCATGGCACTGTCATTATTGAAAAAATGCACTACATCTTATGTACAGCAAAGATAAGAGTAATTCACTCCTACATATCATATTCTACTCCTACATACGTCTTTTGCAGTAGACTTATGTCATTAAAATAGCAAATCAACATTTTCTATCAGCGAGTCAACAGTGTACTGAGGATATAATACCCACCCTTAAATTTTTAGTCTCAGAGATTTCTGTACCTATTTAAAATCCTTTTTGTTTCTTAAAAACAGCTATAGGGTTGTTATATACTAAAGTGTCCATGGCTTATGCCTGCTTGCTTTCTGTTTTATGGTACTATGGCTATCAGCCATTACATATTTATTTAATATTACATATTAAATAGAAGTTTCTCTCTTCAGGTTCACAATTTTTCACCTCCTGAGCATTGCTTAGATGCAGTATCGACATAAAGGCTTGCATTGTTTTAATATTTTCTTCAAATTTTAATTTACGAGCTGAAGGTTTAGTAGGTGGGAGGTATAAAGGCATTTTGAGTGTCAATAATTTGTAATTTGTTTCTACTCTGCACTACTGAATGCTTCTGATAGGAAAACAACCACTTTGCATGACTTTAGTTCTAAAATAAGCTGCTCAGAAAGAGATAGTATACATAATGATGTTAAGTACTCTTTCGGATTTAGAGAAAAAAACAGCTACTCAGTCATTTCTGTGAAGATAAACAATTTCAGATTCAAGATAAATAACAATAGACATAACACCAGCTAACTTGCATTTCAGTGTAGCAAATATAACTTGACAAATAAAGTCTGTTATGTGTAAGATGAGATTTTTACGTGTTCTCTGAAGACACTGAAAAATTATATTGTAGAAATTAACATAGGTGTATTACTGTTAACTAATAATTTCTAACTTCTCTTGGGACCATATTTTGTAGAATTGTTAAATATGAAGAAATGGGTCTTAAAGAAACTTGTCACAGTATTTTTTAGTAAAAATCTAACACTCAATGTGCAACAAGCTAATGAGGTGATCATGAAGAATGCAATGCAATACCTTTGCAAGGCTGTTAGGCTAGCAGAACTTGTGAGAGTGTCTGACAAAATGTTCCAAGGAAAGAAGTCTCAGGAAAGTGCATACAAAGGAAGAAGTTGACTAAGGAGTTCTGGCAACAGGAGTGAGGAACATGCTTGTGTGAAAATGCATTAAGAGAGAGTGGTAATAAATTGGAAAAAGATTGATTGGTGCAAAACTGCAGTATGGAAAAGAATAAGAAACTACCAAACAAAGTGCTTCTGAAAGTGGGATTCCTTCAGGCCCTTAAAATAGAGCTAATAAAGTCTCAGCAGGCAGCAGTGGGGCTGACCAAGGGAAGCCATGTAGAAGCAAGAGTATCAAGATGTCTGAGCTTATAATTATGATGGGTTTTTCATTCTCATTCATAAAATTCTACCAGGAAATGCTGTACAATAACCTGAAACATGTTTTTTTTCCAATACAACAAACTTCAGATTTTTTAGAGCAATGCTATTGTATCAGAATAGTTGAGAAAAAAATGACAATTTCATTCCTTATTCTCAGATTTTTCGAGATTATCATGTTTTCTAACTGGAAACTCATTTTTGACAACCCAGGAGGTATTCTTTTCTTACACTTCCAAGCTGGTTTGAGTGAATATAAGCAGGAATTTGGAACTTTCTGAACAACAGAAGGCTTCCAGCTGGTAGTTGATAGAAATAGATTCTCAGCCAAAACGGGAATAACAGAAACAAGCCAAAGTCTGGGGGACTGTATATTAGTACAGCATGCATTACCCTTATGTTTGCATACAAAAACATACATCTGCACAGAGGCATTCAGTCAATATTAACATAATCTAGGTAAATTTTGAAAAAGCTTCTGTAATAAAAATAGAATATTGTGTGGTACAACAACCGTCAGTGAACATATCCACCTCCTGAGTTATTCTCCATTTCAAAATAAAATTCAGAATACAGAGGATCAGATTTAATGGATAAATTGGAACTTCTACAGCACACTGTGATGTCCTGACACAGGAAAAGTCTTGAGTAAAATTTTCTTCTATTGGACAGCTGCATTTTTTGGATTATGTAATCTTTACATAACTGGGGATACTACACATCTATTACAGATGAATAGATGTTAATTAATTATGCTACAAAAACTCATGATACTTTGGGCTTTGTATATTTCCTCCAGTATTTGTTATACTTTGTTACAGAGTGAATATCTTCAGTATTTCTCATATAAATGACCAGTATGCTGTGTACAACATAAACAAAATCCCATATCAAGGAGCTGTGCTTGCCACAAACAGAAGCTTCCCTCCATGGCAGACCTGAACCAAATGTTTATAAAAAGAGCTGATAACATTTTATAACCAACGTATTCACAAAACAGGTTATTTTCAGGTGGAAGTGACTTCTTCATTAACATGCCAGTCAATGATTAATACTCCCTAAAGATATAAATTTTATTGACTGAAACAAACACCCCAAACCATGTTCAGGTATCATTCTAGAAGGTACTGACTACTGCAAGACAAGGTAAGAATGAGTATTTCAGAAAAACAACAGCTAGAGGCACAGAAAATGGAGTCATACTCAATTTTCTATACATAACAGATTGTTGATTTTATGAGAACTTTTTTGGTAATTTTTGCTAGTTTCTAGGGCAATTGGAATTCTGGTTTTGTTAACACAATAAAAATTCACTTCACCAACATGATAGAAAGTCACTAATACTATATGACTTTTATCACATTACTACCTTTTTCATGGAATTAGAAACTCAGTAGAGGACAGGAAAGTCACTAATCCTACAGCAAAGTCTCTAATAGAAAGTAGCAGTTACTAGTGTGCTATGAAAGATGTATTATTTCACAAGACCTAAAGCTTTATTTGTGGTATTACATATTTCTGGTCCAACCATAAACAGCTGATGATTGGGGTTTTTATGTTTTGTTGTTTTTTTGACTTTTTTTGAGAAATTAGATTTGGATTTTTTGAAACTGGTTTTTTTTGAAGTTTAATCCACAATGTACAAAATTAATACCATTATAATACATGGTTATGTTCTTTTTTTAATTTAAAGATTTTAGGTTAAAGACGTAGGGCCTGATCTAAAGAATGTTTAGACAACTAAAATATTTTCGTTTTGTGGATTTAATCCTTTCATAAATATACACCATAGCCAAAGGTTTAATAAAGTCCACTGTGACAGAGTCAAAAAGAGAGGTGCTTATGTGACTTCAGCTTCCATATTCACATTTGAAGGTTATTTCAAAATAACCTTCAAAAGTTATCTAATTTGACATCAGTCATAGAGTGTTTTCAAGTCATTTTCCCAATACTCTGATTAAGCCTTTGGGGAAGGATTGGGAGGAACAAAAAAAATTGCATTTAAAAAATATTTTGCCTGTCCTAATGCAAATTTACTACTATCTAAATTAATTTTATTAAAACTAGGATAGATTTCTTTTTGGTTAAATCTGGGTTAAATTACATCATTCAAAAAAGCTTGTTACAAAAAATATC
>JAODKT010001782.1:38856-50113 GCA_027576195.1 Cossypha heuglini | reverse complement strand
TTTCTTTCTTTTCTTTCTTTCTTTTCTTTCTTTTCTTTCTTTCTTTTCTTTCTTTTCTTTCTTTCTTTCCTTACTTCCTTTCTGCCTGCCTGTCTTACTGTCTTCTCTTCACTCTCCTGTGCTATAGAACCACAGCCAGCCACACTGCTCTCCCTTGCCCAAAGGTGGGTCTGTTACAGCTGCTAATAACAGTGAGATGACTTGTGCTCTACAAAACTTAAAAGAAACAGCCTCTCTCACTTGCCAGGTCAGGCTGCTGCTTGAGCTGCTCTCAGAACTGCAGCTGGTAGGAGCATTTTGATCAGATAGCCAAGAGACAGAGAGAGAAGGGGGGAAAAAATAATTGGTGTAACCTGATAAACCTGAAACTCTGATTCCCGTTGCCACAATAGACAAACCCTAAGTGCTGGTGAGAGACAGTGAAGATTTTCAGAGCCAAGTGTTCTAGACCTCTTTCCTCCTTACCCAGCTCAGTTCCAAGCAGGGCAAAAACATGTCAAAGCCTTACGTGCAGAAATGGTGATATTCACAGCCATGATTACACAAGGATCACGTTTGAAATTTATCAGTTTAAAAATAAAATTGTTATTTGCTATGTAGTTTTACTTTTGGTACTGCATTATTCTGCCTTACCTGTGTGACTCTTACAAGAGTTTGAGGTCAAGCATAGTTCTTTGGTTCTGCAAACCACTTGTCTTTTTTTAAAATACTTTTAACTGAATAGTTTTTAAAGGTTTCTGTAAATGCATCATTCAATGCTTCCTCCACATTCTTCCCAATATCCAGAAAATTATAAAAAAAATTGGAAATATTTCACTCCTCCTGTGCCCCCTAAAACATTGCTAAGGTTTTGAAGGCACTTAGTCTGCTGGGAAATTTCATTACCAGCAGCTGTTCCACATGAAGTTACACAGAATTAGTGACCATGTGTAAAATGCCTTCTGCTCTCTTAGGTATCCACAGGTTTTGTTATAAGTTTCTTTAAAACCGACAATCTGGTGAATACTCTGTGCAGGTTCAAAATGCATTCAGAAACTGATAATCTACTCAGAGAAGCACTAGTCCTGCAAAGAATGTTACAGCATGTTGTTGTTGTTTTTGTCATGCCACTGACTGTATTTAGACTTCCCTCTTTATAGGTTTTTAATGCTAATCCAAATAATTCCACTATTTTAGCTTCTTAATAATATTTCTATCTATAATAATGAATTTCCCATTTCTACAAGATAATGAATATTATCTTGCAAAGCATGTTTTACTTCCATTTGAGCAAGTATAGGAGCCAAAATTGATGTAAGATATTAAAGGACGAAGACACATATTAATAGCATAACTTTAACTAGAATGGCTTGCTGGACCTTTTTTTTATTTTATTTATTTTCCAGAGTCATTTATCCAGACAACTGGTGGCTCAATAGCTCACTGTACAATACCAAAAATGCAGAAATGGGGTTTTTGGACAGTTCCGGCATGAATGTGTTTGACCTCGGAAGCACATGTTAAGTCTAATGGGTGTCACTAAACAGGACTTGCTGTGCATCTGCAGATCAGTCAGGCTGATACAGTCAATCAAAAATCACAATGGCTTAAAAAATCTGTCAATTCCTTGACATTGTTACTGACTTCAATGGAATCTGAATTTCATTGGAAATTAAAATGAAAAAACACAGAATACCAAACAAGGTGTATATCTTGTTTGTGTTAGTGATAGCACTAAGGACAGCAGCCAATAATCTGAATTGTTTTTGCAGTTTGTGGACATCTGGGACCCACACTTCATTTCTTTCGATCCGAGAAAGACTAGTAAATTAAGCAAGTTTATAGATAAAATAAAGTAATATCCATGTATGTTTTAGAAGAATCTGCAATACAATGCAAAAAGCTTCACATCCAGAAATCAAAATAACAGAAAACTATAGATGTAGATATATCTTAAATATAGCATTACTATCTATTTCACAAAACCCATCTTACCTGAATACCTTAGTCACTATAATGTAAATCAACTAAAACCATTATTACTGCTATATAAGCACTCAACCTATGCTTTTAGATAATAAATGTGATCATTTAATTAAGAGAAATATATACCCTATACAGAAATTTCACGGATCTCCTTGTATTCTTGGAAATCCTTCCTTGCCTTTCTGTTGTTTTGCACATGTATACTGCCATACAGCAAAACAAGTTTCTCTGAGACTGAGACCTCTTCTACTAGTTTAGCCCACAGCAAATGCCTGTTACTGAGTTATGAAGCACTGGAAATAGACACTTGTAAAGAAAATGTCAGTGATGCCATAATAACTTTCAATTCCCCTGTCTACAAAACATGATCTAGTACTTGATGTAGTTAGAGCAATTCTGCTCTGTTTTCTTTACTTCTTAGGTTCTCAGCCTGTTCTTTTAGGCTGGCAAAATCTGCTGAAGCACCTTAAATCTTTATGTCATGCTGTTCTCAGATCACATTCAGTATTCTGTGGTCATATGATATGTAAAATGTGAAAAGTACATTTCACCCCCCTTATTTCTAGAGGAAAGGTGAAGAAATATTGTAGAGAAATCACTGTCAAATAACATGTCGTTTCTTTGTATATTAAAGAATGTATGTTATTTCTTTGTTACCTGCTAAATTAAAATAAAACACTCTGTTTATTAATAGTTACTTTTTTTTCTCAACGCCAGTAATCTCTCCTATGAAATCTCCCATACAAACGTTCAAAAATACTTCAAAGTATTTTTTATTGTTGTACATGATTCATATAGCTGTGTCTTCGTCATTTGCCCTTTGAGTTTGCTGTTTTGAGCTTATTCTGGCTCTTCTGGGTTCGTTCCAACTGTTAACAGCAACAGAGTTTGGTGTTACTCCCCGTTGCTCAGCCCTTCCAAATGCTGCAGGTACCATGCTGCTCTCTTGTTACTACTTAAGGAAGTTTACAGCTAATTAGTCCTGCAAATATTATTCCACTCCTTAGGAAAATAAACTATTTTCAGTGTTTTTTGTTGTTATTGTTGTTACAGTTTGTGTACTGCCTCCGATATTCTGCCATTGCTGAAGTTACAGTTGCTGGATTTAAATCCTCATGATGTCTTCTCAAGGTTCTAAAATTTTGTGCTGGCTTTCCTGAAGGGCTGACGTATTCCAAGACTGAGAAGTAATTTTCCTTAGCTGGAGATCCACATTCTCATGCAATTTTTAAATAAATTATGTAATTTCATCACTTTTAGACATTGAAATATCTTCTCCTATTTTTAAATTTTTGTATGGATGATGAGATTAACACTAAACCCTGTCATTTATTTGAAAAGGCTTGCATTTTAAGCAATATGGAGTAGTTTAATATTTTTTTTCTTTTTTTCCCCTTTTCCAAGTCATATGCAAGTTCCATAAGCCTTTACTTCTGCAAAGTCTTTTTTCGTAATAAACATTTCTGTACTAGTGTTATGCCCTACATGATAGTAAGCCATGATTAATAGCAATAACTCTAGTAAGCCATTTATCAAAATGACATCATCACACTAAACCTTCAGCTTCTTGCACAGGTTTAAGAAGTGAAGCCTGGCTCGTAGCAGATAGAAAAAACATATGGTGAATTTTATTAGCCTTCCGAGCCAACTTAAAAATCCCAAGGCCTTCTGTGACTGCTTTTTTCCTAGTATATCCACAATATTATAGAAACAATACCTAGTGCATTAGAGTGACGAGGAGGAGGCAGATTGTCCTTGCATGCAGAAGGTATATTATGCAGTTAGGCTGTGGTGCCACACTGAGAGGAAAACTCAGACAATAAATGCTACAAAGCATCAGGGAGCAGCAGGGAGGCATGAGTGCAGTCCTGGTAAAGTGCTCCAAAGTGAAAATCAAAGTAAGCATGTAGGAGCAGACATCGGTCAGGGCTTTCTAATCAGGTGCCTGGAGCAAAGCAGAGGCAGGGAAGAGAAATCTGTGGCTGTGTTACAGCAAAAATGGAGCACTGCCGTTGAGCACATCAATGTTATGTGGTGGAAGGAACTGAACATTCACCTTTCACCCTTGCAAATGAATCAGCAGGTCAGAAAGTGTTAATTTATGAAATAGCATGCAAACTCACTACGTGGATCGAAACTGAAAGGTAGGCAGTTTGAAACAATCCCTGATTTAGATGGGGTGTTGATACAGTGAAATGTGTACTATGAATGCAAGTTGGCATTTTGAAACTTCCACTTGCAAGAGTAACAAGCAATTAGAAGAAATATGCATAAATTTGGATCAATTAAATGACTTTGGACTTAGATAAACATATGCATCTTGAGAAGCTGAGCTCCTGGTTCTGGTTGTTGACCTTCAGATTGACAAACCTGCAGTTTTTATGAAGAAATGAATAGTAAAAGAACCCAAACAAACCAACACAGCCCCACCCTCCCATACTTCTCTATTTTCAAACTATCTCCAGTATACCAGAGCAATTATTTTCCTAAGAGCCCCATGAATTTGTCAGGGAGTGACCTGAAAGATGGAGGCACACAAATGACTGTAAGCAGAGGAGTTTTCCAACATCTCAGTATGAACTTTTCTCCAATGCCCATATTTGTAGACCATGCACTATCAGAGGCCATCTACAGAAGCTTTTACTCACCCCAGTGACAAACAGTAAAGTGTCTAAGAGAGCAACTCACAGGATCCCCTGCAGCTACTCTCACTAGCACTCTGGGGGTGCTCTCTCTGCTGTTCTTCCAGAAGACTCTTGGAGACATAGCTCCGATCAGTCTCTCAGCTACCTCAAGCACTTTCATATTTCCACAAGACAAACTAGCTTGCTCAAGGATGGAGACAAGCAGTTTCAAGTTACGTCAGACCTCTTTGGAAATAACTTACTTCCCTGAAGAGCTGGTGAAGAGCGCAGCACTTTGTCCCAAAGGTAAGCAACATCACCTTTAGGCACAGGGAAATGCAAACATTCTCCAAACATTTGTGGATGACATTGCATTGTGTTTTGAATTGTTTTGAATTCTTTTGCTGTCTTTCCTCAGATTTTGTCTATTTCCGACATCTAAAGCCAGGCAGCTCTAGATAGTTTCCAAATTCGAACAGTTAATATTCACAATTGCTGTGTTGTTTGCTCTTAGCTGTAAAGATTTCCAGATTTCCTCAGAAAGAGCTCTTAAATTCCCTGCTGCATGCAGTTTTAAAGGCCACCTGTAAACAGTGTTTAGATGCTAGTCACCTACTACGATGCAGTACCTTGCCTGTGTATAACATAAATGGCATCAATGTCCATCAGGAGGCAAAGAACAGAGGTGGTATTAAGTTAATGCTAAGGGAATTTCCTAAGTTGAAAAACAGAGTTACATACAATTTTTAAATTCATTACCTTTTCTGCATCATCCTCCCCTGAATGTTACAAATATAGGATTATAAAAACTAAAAAGATGAGCACAACAAATAATGCCCACAGAAGGAGCTGAGTAGGGTAGAAACTGATACACAGATACTAGCTATTTTATTCTCTCTTACTTGAATGAAGGTTACACTCATTATTCACAAATGATTTCGTTGGAAAATGCAGAAATTAATGAAGGGAAGAATCACCTGAATGCCACCACTGTGGCTACATATAGGAACCCTGTCCCAAGTCAATAGGGACCTAGTATGCAATGTAGAGAAAAACACTGAGTAATCTGAGGAAAGAAAGAAAAAAAAAGAAGAAGCTTTAAGGACACAGAACACAGAAATAGGTTTTGAGTCAATTGAGAGGATTAAGAGGTCATTGTGTAAATTACAAACAGCATGATCCCGCCAGTCGCAACATAATGATCTAGAAGTTGTTAAAGTCAAGAAATACCATGTCCACACTTTACAGCTACAGTCTGACGTGCTGCAACGATTTATACATCTTAAGACCAAGAATACAAGAGTTGAAACCAGCTCTGTACAAGTCTCCATCACCATGACTGGACAAACATTTCCACAGTTTGTGGTATTCACTTTCCTAAGTCCTGAACCTGTTGTATTGCATTGTTATGACTCTGCATTGATTTTGTTTTATATTGCACTGAGAAAAATGGTTTGTTCTGTACTCCCCTGGAGCTCTGTGAAGTCGATTCAGCCCTCCCTTAGCTCCTCTCCACCGGTGCAACCTCATGGGCTGCAGCTCGGTCTCCGCTCCCCTCACACGATGTTGGAAATTCCCCTTCCACTCCTTCGTTCTCTCTGTTTTTCCCCTGGAAGCCTTCAAGAGTAAACGCTGCTTATCCCGGGAAAAGGAGCCTCCTTGCTCTTTTGCTTTGTCCATGCCGATCTCCCTCCCTCTCTGACCCAGAGCTAGCCGAGACAGGTCGGAGAGCGGGGGAGGAATCACGGCATGAACCTACAAAGAGGCTAAATACACAAAAAAAGACCTAGCAGGCCGGAAATCCTCAAATTAGAAAACACATTCTGACAGATACCATCAGTGTTTGTTTGTGTTCTTTTTCATTATCATCTGAATTGGATGATAATGGGCAAAATTATTGGACAAAAGATGTACCAGAGGCTTTATTTGTTATGATTTCTGTAGGAAAACCAAACCAAGCCAAACCAGAACAAATTAAACCTCTCCCCTTCTCTGTCCCAGTTTTCTATATATATATATTTTTTTATTTTGTTTTTTTTAGCACGACTTCACATTTACCTTCCTTTTGCATTCTTTGCAATGATTAGAAGGCCCACAAAGCAGAAGCAGCTGATAAGTGAGAAAGCCCTTTGTACTTTAGCTGGAGCCAACAACAAAGCAGGTGCTGACAGTCAGGAGAAACAGGTCCTTCTGCTCTGCAAAGGCATCCTGTCAGGTGTTAGCCTCTGACAATTACATGATGAGTTACATGGTTTTTGTTAGCAATAGATGTTCCTTACAGTATCAGTTGCAGAGACAATACTAGGAGTACAAACAAAATTTACCACAGAAGTGTTGAAAAGGAAAAGAATAGTGAAGATAATTAATAAGTTGTCAGTATCATCCTAGTTACCTAGGTTGACACTGGCATCTATATAGCTCTTGCAGTCTCAGGGAGCTTTATTTGCCAGTGGTTTTTAAATTAATCATGTATCTAATTATTTTTATTTTGCTCTTTTTGATAATGGTCTTGTTTTTCACCTCCTTTTCTTCTCACAAATTTCATTAAAATAATAACTTAATATTAATACAGAAGATATTATGAGCTTAAAATTACAGCAGCCAGGAAATTGAAACACTGATATTTCCATGAAAAGACTAATTCTGATGTAATACGTATACTGTACAATCTGTATGAAAGCATCTCTCAGTATGGTCAGTAATCCAGCATGCCACATACTATAAGTATACTGTGATCATTTTAGTACTCCCGTGGGAATTTTAACAATGTAAACCCTTGGCCCATATGCATTTGATTTCTCGTACAAATAGCACATGTAGATGGGATTTCTTTGTGCTATAAAATGTTACAGTTGGACTGAAATCCTTAGGCCTACATTGATACACAAGAATTCAAGTTCTACTTTTATGTAATTGGTAACCAGTTATGTTCCAAAGCACCTCTGGACAATAGTTATGCCATTTACCTTGGTGGATCATACACACACAAAAACTGACCCTGCTATTTTGTTAATAAGCGAAAAAGCTAATAGCCTATGGCCCAAGATAGGACAATCTTAATAGTGTTCACATCACTTAATTTCACTCCATGAATGAAATGACAAAATATGGATTCTGAACCTAAACCTGTATGGAAGACCTAATATCTGTCTTTACCATTAAGATTAAAAAGTTTTTCTAAACGTCACCATTATTATGGATATTGTAAGGAAAAGGAAAGCCTTTCCAGGATATAAGCAGGGAAAATAAGATTCCTGTGGTGAACCAATTTTAAGATAATAAAAGGTTTGGCTGAATCTGGAGATCTGAGGTAATCCACATTGAATTAAGAGTTTTACCTCCAGTTGGACATATTCAAACTTTCCAGCTGATGTGGCTTGATCTTTGACACTAGATAAATATAATTTTCTCAATGAAGGTGCTTTTGGTTGTTGGAATTTTTGTTTTATTAAAAAAAAAATTACCATATAATATAGAAATTGGAAAGGGATCTTTGCAAAGGAATTAATATTATAAGGCAAAGCAGTCCACCTTTAGTCATTATATATAGAAGAATGAAATTTTGTTCAGAACTGGTTGAGTGGTAATCAGCTAGTCCATACATTCATTTTATACATGAAGAGCTGAGAAATTTTTCACCTCTTACAGTGTAAGAGATTCCTTCTTGGATCTGTTTTACTTCTAATAGATTTGTTCTTTGAACTGTTGAAGAAAGAATGCAACTATTATTGCAATATTAGAAGGACATCACACTAAAAATGTGTCCAGAGAACATATACTGTGATTCTATGGTTCTATGAAATACTGTAACCAAAATAAAGTTGACTCATGTACAAGCAAGTTATAAGCTCAATAACTCATTTTTTCTCATTTGCTAAAAAAAAGAACAATGCATTTTAAATCTGCACTCAAGAAGCTTTATAGAGGAACAAAGGCAAAAAAAGGCACTTGGGTATCTTAAGTGTAAAAATGATACAGTCTGAACTGTAATTAATATTTAAAATCCACTCAGACAACTTACTTAAATTTTGGTCTTTGTCAAAGACTCAGTCCTTTGTTAAAAAAACCAAACAAAAGAACAAAAAAAAGCCCAAACAACAACAACAACGACAAAACAATCACAAAAACAAGCAAACAAACAAAAAACCCAAAACTTTTTAACACCTTAGGTCTAAAGGTCCTTATTCATAATCAGACAATAGGCATGAGGAAGGAATCATATCCTCCCTTTTTCAGCGGAAAAGAGGTACTAAATGTATTAACAAAGTCCAGATTGAAAATTAGATGCAACATCTGAACACCAACAATGGCCTGAATTATTTGGTATTTATTAGCAATGCACTAGTAGTACACGATGACTTCTTCAAAAAGTATTTATTAATGAAAATAAAAAGGGAGGAAGCCTTCTCTTTGAAAAATATTTGCCGCCATCTGCATTCATGTAGCCAGAGATCATATAATAAATTTTATTTGCTCTCTCCTTTCTTGGCTGCCAAGATTCACATGAAAGCATCTTGCTTGCATGTGCTCGGAAGGCTTTTATAATATCTATTAAATTCTAGATTTATTACCCCATGGCTAAACACAGTCATTACATTTTTCTATCAAATAGCAAATTCACCATTCTTGCTTTCCATATGCAGTACAACAAAAAAACAAACAAAAAACCAAAAAGTAATTAATTTTTTGTGAGTGAAGAAGGGGCAAATTGGAAGAATTTCCAGTCATTACTTAGAAGAACAAAACATTAATGGTGATTCTTTATTATTAATTTCAGTTTTGATTTATTATATAGGAGATCTAGCTCATAGTATTTAACTATTGCATTCCATTGCAATCCTCAGCAACCAGTTTCAATTACTCATGCAAGATAACAACACATAGAATTAAGAAGTATTTCAACGATAATATTCTACTAGTAAGGGGAAATATGCCCGCAATTTTTATCCTTTAAAAAATAATGTCAAATTTAACAACCGTTTGCAAAACATTCAATAATTTTATCCATAAATGAGGGTGGAAACAACACTAGCTCACACAGGCTTGTAACCATACATACACATATCCTATATTAGACGGCTCCATATCCTCTTTATTTCACTAAGTGTTCATAGATCCTTTCCCTGGGTGTTCAAAGACAGCCCTAAGTTAAAAAAAAGAGCAATGTGTTGTGATTGTTCTGTTATTTCCTTTTGTCTGAATAATAGTGCTTGATTTTTATTTCAGTATGAACTGTCATACATGCATCAGTCAGTATATGTTTCTTTCCCTCTTGGTCAGAAAGAGCCACTACAGTTGGATGTTTTGTCCTAGTGTGTCAGTCTCATCTGGTAGTCTCTGTTAGACACAGCCTGAGCTACAGCACAATGACTTTTAACATTATCCATAATTCTTCCATAAGAGATCTACCAATTATTACCCATGGCAGTTTATAATCTGCACCTTATTTCTGCTCCCTCTCTGTCCAGTGTTTTGTGGTATTTCTACTACTTTTCTCATGAAACAATAGAAACTCATCTTAAATGTTTCTAAAATACAGAGGATTTGACCTTAGACCTGTAATGAGTTTTGTTTCATCCTACCAGAGATCCAATATTTGTGACATATAAATAATATTATTTACTCAGCAGATATGTACTGTGAAGTTTCCTTTGCATACAGGATGAATTTTCCTAAGAACTTACTAATAAATCCACCAGTTTCTGGACCATTAAGAAAGAAATTAGTTTCTTGTCTTCCTCCTGGGTTTTCCAAGTAAAGAAATAACACTGGCAACATAATTTGCATAAAGTTAAAACTAATTGATATTGTTTCTTTTGGTTTGGTTTTTTTTTTTTGAGAAAACTATTTGTAATGAGGGAATTATTATATTTCTTTACTTTAACTGTTGAACTTTCATTAATTAAATTATCTTTTTTATCAAATTTCTTTCTGTAACCTGGAACTGTAGTAGCACTGAAAAAGACTGCATACTCCTCTGTGGGATATATAGACATTGAATCTGAATTCCCACCCTCTGGTGACTTCTTTTCTTCTAAGCAATTGATAACCCAAAAAATACATTCAAATTAACTGCAGAATCAGACTATTTGTAGCAACAGACTGAAAGCACTTCATGATTATTTTAATTATCCTACAAGAATGTTTTATTACTCATAGGCAATATCTCAGCTATCTTTTCCTCCCACCTCCAGCTCAGGCAGAAATATTATAACATCCATACAACCTTCTATAAAATAGAGATGAAAGTGAAATATACACAAATGTGACATTTTAAAGTAATTTTAACTTTATCTGAAATTATAAACTATGACTGCATAGGTACTGCAAAGCATCACCATATGTCTAAGTAGTAGTTTTCTGTGAATCCTAAATATATAAGATCTTCTGTAAGATGGCTATATTTGTAGGAAAGATTTCTACACTTTCCTTTAATAAAATTTTCCTCACAAGCTCAATATAACAACAACAACTATTATTATTATTATTATTATTATTATTACTATACTATTATTATTTATTATTATTATTATTACTAATAATAATATTGTATTTCTGAAGCATATACTGCACTTTAATTCAAATCTCTGATATTTCCTGCTGAGAAATTCCACATCTACAATTAAAATTATTTATGGCCTGACAAATGAGACACACCATGTAATTTT
>JAODKT010001782.1:14709-25028 GCA_027576195.1 Cossypha heuglini | reverse complement strand
TGGAGTAGTCTGGAATAAAATATCTAATAAAAATTAATTTTCTTCTATTAATCCTACTATTGTTAAGACTTTTAATTAATTTATTTGCTAAAATCCATATTCACCTAGAGAGTAACCAAAACTTGAAACTCTACAGGTCATTATATCAAGACTATGGATTCTTCTTCAGAGAATTTCAGAAATACTAAAATACTTCTATAATACTATTTGATGTGATAATTTTCTACAGATTATTAGGACAAAAATACATGTCATACAGTCTTTGAAGCTGTCTTTCTGAGGAGGTCAATATTTTGGAGAAAATTTATTCAAGTTAAGCATTTTCATCAAATGGCATAATTTGATAATAATTAAACAAATTTTATTAGTAAAGTATTTGCTGCACAGATTCCAAGCTAAAGTATTATTTTCATATACTAAAAGCTAGTTGAAAAACTCTGATATTTTTATGTGCATGAATTCATGAGTTCCTAGAGACTTTTATATTATTGCAGAATATTTTCCTTTTGAATTCTGTATTGCACTTTTCTCATTAAAGCACCATAAGTATAAATAACAAAAAAGAGGATAATGGAACAGAAATATAGAAATTCTTCACTTTAGAAACTGTTTCTGGAGATAAAATTCACTAAAACCTAAACAAATTGTGCAATATAAATATTTTTTTATTGGTGTTTTACAAAAAAATATGCCAAGACTCTTATGGACCTTCAGAGACCATATGGGTCAGAATCCATCTGAGCATGAGTTTGATTGCACAGAAATGAGCAATAAAATGATCTTTTAATTAATGCAAGGTGTTTTCGCAAATGATAATCCCATGAAAGAATATAGCTTAGAAAATGCTGGCAGACAGCTATTTCAACATGGCTCTCTTTAAATGGTCGCACCAAAGTGGGTTGGTGTCAAAGAAACCAAAGCATTTATATGTACTTTTAATGAGTTTTATTCATTCAAGCAGATTCCCAAAAACAGTGGGATTTTCAAATAATTGAGGTAGTTTTACTCAAAAACATTTCTGGCCTAAATGTGAGTACTGATTAAAAAATATTTTTTTAAACTAGGAAGTGAATAGTCCTAGGAAGTAAGTTTAACATATTTTATTTATGTGTTTTTATTTCCCAGAAGATGAACAATCACAAGCTTTATGTGGAACCTACAATTTCTAAGTAACAATACTACTGCCACAGCAAAATTAACAAGATAGGAGTGAAATGATAAACCTGAAGTGAATTCTCAATAATTGAGCTTAATGGTAACAAGACAGCCCAGAAACAATCCTAACTATATCAAGTTATTTCTAAGTATAGCTTCTGGACACCTGAAAAGTTTTCATAACACATTATCATTATTTTGTTGGGAGGTGACCAGTGGCCATGTAAGTGCTTGACATCTCATAAACAGCACAATAGTAATCCTCAGGGACAGAACTTCAAGTGAAGATGTGAGGAGAAGTTTAGGAATGTTTAATTCCATAAACAAACAAACAAAAAACAGACAAACAAAACCAGCCCTGACTCCTATGAAGCAGAAAGTTTTTATATTTGAAGTCTTAGGATCTACTAATGTATTCTCTAATAAATTATCATCTGCAAAACCCACAAACAGCACACCAGTATCTCCCAAAGAGCAAAGTAAAGCAGTGAAAAGAAAAGAGTCTGGTTAATTATCTGATCTCTTTAGGCACCAGAACTACAGAACTGTTAACATGCTGTTCCTATCCTAATCCTTATAGGATTTAGAGAGCTCTGGAATGCCCTGGATAGGATAGTATGTGGTGTTTGACACATGTGAATTATATTATTCCATATTCTCACTTAAAATTACCTATTGCCTACTTCAAGTCAATGGCAAGGTGTCTGTCTCTGTATTTTATAGATATTAAGAATGACAAAACGCCATCTCTTCACTTCAAAGGGCAAATTTTTGTGCAAAGTTTACATAAGCTTGATATCACAGGGCCTACCTAGCATTTTCTTTAAACATTTCCAAGAGAATAAACTTAACAGAGAAAAGGATAATACATGATATTTTCTACTCACTTTTATAAATTGAAATACATCTCCCAGACTTTATTATTTATTTATTAAAATTTATTTATTTATTTATTTATTTATTTATTTATTTTTGTAAAAATAAAGTCTTTAGTCAATAGCTGGTCAGTGTCTAGTATTCTAGTACACAGTAACCCAATAGATGATCCAGGGACACCTAGCAGGATTATCGGAGGATAAACATCATAGGAGATTTGCGAAGTGAAAGACAGAAAACTCACAAAAAGCAAGGGACGTGTAGATTGTACTAGTTGAGATGGAGTGGAGCAGAAAGTCATGAAAATTTAATGCACCAGTAAAATTTTTGTTGAATATTTGCTTTGGCCTATGAAGTGCAGCAATCACTGAAAGCACAGAGGACCTTTAATTCCCTTGGGCTCCAGTTCCTGCAGATACTGCTCAATATCTTTCATGATTTCTTCCTGACTAATTCTCTCTCATATTTACTTTTGTTAACACAAATGCTTGCTGATCCTATCTTGCCAAGCCAAATGCAATGACAATTAATTCTACAGCTTGTAAACTTGAAAAATATCTTTTTATGCAGTGAACAACATGGGAAAGTTAAAGTTTTCTTCTGCTAAGCAGTTAAGATTTTCACAATAAGCATGTAAGAAATCTAAAGGGAGAGGAAGAGGACTGTTGCTGCCTTTTTAAATGAAGCATTCCTAAAAAAAAGAGCTAAAAAGCTATTGCCTATATCTGTACATTATTTTTAAATACTTGGTAAGTTACATAAAAAAATTCTAAAATTATGTATCATATCAAGCATGCATTTTGCAACCACAGCTGCCTGTAAGAGTTGTGTCCACTCCAAAGAAAATATCAGATTCAGTTCAGGCATATGTTTTAAATAATCTAAGGTAGTGTGCAGTCAAGAATAATTTATTATGCACATCTGTAAGAGTGCTACATTTTAAAAGACACAGTTTTTATTAGACCTTAACATTATTTTTTAGGGGATGGACAGAATCCTGACAGTTT
Source organism: Cossypha heuglini (assembly GCA_027576195.1). Classification (NCBI taxonomy): domain Eukaryota; kingdom Metazoa; phylum Chordata; class Aves; order Passeriformes; family Muscicapidae; genus Cossypha; species Cossypha heuglini. The sequence continues at coordinate 21,990 of JAODKT010001782.1, read as the reverse complement.
TAAATAATTGGTTTTCTTCTTGAATAAAATAAATAAATAAATAAATAAATAAATAAATAAAATATCCTGCACACTCAATTCAGTCCAGATTTTATTTAATCATACTGCATGGCTTTGTGGCTCTTTTACTTTTCAACATGATGAAACAAAGGATTAAAGCTTAAAATCCCCCTCTCTAAATAGAAACAGCTTTTACCAGGAGCAGACAGAAATCTTTGTTCCAAGCTGACAGCAAAGGGCTGCATTCTGCCCTTGACACAGCCACCCACTGCCGTTTGGGATGGGGGAGCAGTGTGCATGGGCTGAGGGGCTTGTTATTCATCAGGGTTTGCTTTGGTTTCTTTTAATTTTCTTTTTGAGATGTGAGGAGATGGATTCTGTTAAAAATAAAAAAAAAAAATTAACTTGCTGCATGGAAATATCACTGGTCAAGGCTGATCTTGATCTACATCACTGCAGTGCAGCACCTTGGCACACTCCTGCTAGTACCCCATGTTCTTGGCAAGGTGTTGACTCACTGTATCTTTCCCTTTCTTTTGCTTCAAGAATTCCTGGCCAGGCAAGGGCAGAGGCACCTCAAATACAGGTCCTCCACCGCCAAGCAAAAATATATCTAAGCAGTTGGCAGCCCTGCAGAAGGTGGGAACTATGAATTTTTCTACATGGAGGCTAAGTTTTTCCAAGGGATGACAGAATAGACAAGAGCTGCATTTTGCAGCCTACAGAACAAGAATGCTCAGCTGAAGCTTTCAAGTGACCCTCTGCAATTATTCATAATCACACCCTTCATGTCCCTGGTTCCCACAACACTCAGCTTGCTGCTGGCAAGAGGAATCTGCAGTTTCAGCCTTGCTAGTTTAGTCTTAGCCACAGACCCAGGATGCTCATGCATGTCTGATCACAACATTCCTAAAGCACTTGTGATTCTCTAGTTTGGGTAATACTTCCATCTTCCAGCATTTGTTTGCACCTCACATCTGTATGCAGAGCATATGTTTAATAAACATTTTGAAGCCAGAACATGTTTTCTAAATATACTATCAGTGGGACAGTGTTCTCTTGTAGAAGTTATCCTTTACTTTTCCAAATTCCACGTTTTATTCTCCCTGACAAGTTGTGAAGACTAACAGCTTTGCCTTGATTGGAGCTGCACTATAGATGGATGGCAAAGCCTGGAATAAGAGTAGGGACCAAAAACTAATCCTCCCTTGATGTTAGGTTTTGCTAATAATAATGTTATTCTCCATTAAGCATCATGTCCTTTCTGGTGCAGCACTTCGGGTGAGATTTGGAACTTCTATTTGATTGTGTTTTATTACCTTCTACTAATTTCAATGGATGTCCTAGAAAATATGTCAGAGTATCTCTCCTATCTTTTCTCCTAGTGTCAAAAGAAAAGAGCAGCTTTTCTGTACTTTTTGCATCCATATTTATTTAGGCAAAAATAAAGTTGTATCTTTTATAAAAGAAGGTTTTGTAAGCTCTTTATGCAAGTGGAATATAACAGATATTTAAAGTTCAGTATTATTAAATATTGTTATTAAATATATCCTTCAGAAGGGGTAGTCAACCTCAAGTTCCTTCCTGTATTTTACAGGCAAATAAATTTTTCAAACAGCATATTGGAAGATGATTTGACAAATGTGCAAAATTTACAAATATTGGCAATTTAATGCGAATATACTCGTATTTCATAGGAACTACATTACAGAACATACAAAATTTTATGTGACTATGAATTTCATATTGCATGGGCAGAACTTTATGAGGGAACTACGTTGCTGACATAATATGACATAATAAGCACATGTGCAACTCATGGCATTATCACAAATTGGAGAATATAATACCTACAAAGTTATTGAAATTTGACAGAATGCATTTGTTCAAAAAGAAACTCATAAAAAAATAGAAAGGTTAATTTTAAAATCAATTATTTGGACTAATAATTGTATAGTGCCAGCTGATATATTATTCAAGCATATTTAGATATGGAAAATCTGGATGACAATCGAAAACATGGTAAAATATGACTAAAAGACAATAGCAAGAGATGCTGAATGATAAGTAGTTTTGGCAGGGATGAAATTATCTGTTCTATTGTAATATTAATCTCTATACAGGAGATATTTCAAGAGAAGCACTGATTTTTTAAAGCAAAGACAACAAGAATTTGACTACAGATATTTCAGAACACAAAGTTTTGCTGGAGAAGCCTATAGCCAGTGGATTCACGCTCTGTAAACATACTTGATACAGCCCTTGTTCAGCATAACAATTTTTGACAGAGCATATAGTACTAATAAAAGGCAAATTAACTGCTTTATAGACTCTTTACTGACTTCAGCATTTTCACACTATGCAAACTCCATTAATCACAGCTTCTGGACTGAAAAATTAAAGTTACAGAAGCTAGATTTTAATCACATTAATTATAGTTTCTATTTTTAGCATCAGCATTTATAATCACCATTTAGTTAGATTAACTAATTTTTATAACAAAAAATAATTTATGTGAAAGGCTCTATACACTCTAATAGCTAAATAATAAATGCCTTACAAATATATCTCCCTGCTGTGATCCGTTGTGATTAAGATCTCAGGATTGGGCCCAAATGCAATTTTAGTACAATTTCAAGTTGTCTAAAACAACAAATACTTATCAATCATAATTTGAAGATAACAGCTCTACAGCCTTCATTGATAAGAAAATCACACTCTAATAGAACCGTAATCATGCCAAGCCTGTACATAATCAGTAAGAGGTGACTTTTTGTGGCATTCATTATCCCTGGCATTAATAGTAACATATCCCATATTTCAGCAGAGTCAGGAAGCTCCAGTAACCTGAGTCTCAAAACTGCTGATTTTGTGTGTGTGTGTGTGTGTGTATGTGTGTGTGTGTGTGTGTGTGTGTGCTCATGTGTGAAAAATTTATATCATGTGTGCTCTTTGATACGGTACCTGGCAGCTAACTGCCCATAACCTTTAATCTTTTAGAAATCTTTAGAAAACTTTTATACAGCTGAAAAGTGCTTTATTCCTATTTCATATACCAGGAAATTAAATACAGAGAAAATAACTGATTTGCAAATACTACAATCTTTTATAGAACAAAGAAATAAAAGTAGGTAATATTGCTATCCAAAATATTGGACCACCTTCTTCAAAATCTTTTCCCATAATCTATTATTGTACCGCAAGTAGGGGGAAAGGAGAAAACTATCATTTTAAAATATATAATATATATATAAAATATATAATAAAAATATATTAAAATAAGTTGTAGTTCTAATTCTAAATGCAATCAAAAATAAAGCAAAAATAAGAGAGCAATCAAAAAAGCCAGTACCTTGGGCACGTGCAAATTTATTTTACATTTATTTTAGATTTATTTTGATTGTTAGGGTTTTGATATATTCAAATGTCATGCCTTTTGTTCTTCCCTACATATTGTTTGTTCTCTCCCCAGCATTTTGGGTGGTCATTGCTGGAGTGGGCCTTCTTTGTTTTCTTGAATGATCTTTCTCATAGCGGATCATGCAATTATAAAAAGAAATTTCCTAACCAGAAATTTTCTCACAAATGGAGTTGTGTCTGCCAAAGTGATACTACTAAGGTCACTGAGATATTACCCTTTCATGCAATTAAAATAAGTATCATGTTATCCACCTTTTAAGCTTGGTTTGTGAAAACCAACATGCTTGCTCGGAAAAATATTTTTGTAATGAATGATAAAAATTTTCCATTAAAAAATAAGACTAGTATATTTTAGTAGTGTTGAGCTTTTCATTATTGCATATAAAATTTCTTTCAAGATCAAGATGTTTCTTAAAATATTTAGATTTCAGAAAATTTTAATCTATTTTCTTTTAAATACATAAAAAGCCCCCCCCAAAATACGATAAAATATCTTCTGTTGGTTTTGTTTGTTATTTCTTCTCCAGGTCAGATAAACATTCTTTGGATGTAGTGCCCGTACAATCTGTACTCATAATTATTTTTGAGGGCTTATGATGAGCTTCTTCTGCAGTCAAATGGGAAGTCAAAAATTTGATCTGAGGCATCAGGTTAGATTTTACTAATAACATTTTTATTAGTTTATAACTAATAAATGTGCTGCCAATTACTATTGATAGGATTTCAAGAATAATTATATTATTAATTATTAATATTATTAATAATTTCAAGGCTCTAAGCTGCAAGAATGAATATTAGTGATAATAGTGTGACATATTGCACACTTCCAACTTTCAAATTGATAATTTTTTAATTTAGTGATCCTCACTACACTAATTACCAGCTGCTTCAAAAATACCTTGCATCTGGCATCTTGCATGAGCTCCTCTGCATCCCTGAGGAGATTATGATTACTCTTTTTACCAAAAACAGTCAAATATTTGAATTTAACTAATGGGAGCAACTTACACTCCTGGAGACTATTCAATGAGTATAAGAGAGCAATAGATACAAACAACATTGGTTTGGAGCACCACTTGCAAGTGCTTGAAATGTGTGGTCAATTCCTGTTGCCATTGCATACATTCAAGACATCAAACTATGGTCAGGAATTAAAGAAACCAACAAAATGGAATATACCACAGACAGATTCTTGATAAAGGTACAAATTAATTCCTTCTTTTGAGAAAGTGTGTAATTGTTAGCTGGAATATTTTTTCCTCTAAAATAGAGGTAATTCATAAGTTAACAGTATTTGTAGCTGCAGAGGCTTCACTCAGGATCTTATTACTCTTGTTCTGTTTAGCAGGAAGGTTAAGATTAGCGAGGGATAGGAATCTTACAAAACTTGCAGACCAAGAAAAGGTAAAATACTTATATTTTTCTGGAATAATCAGCTCTAGGATTAAGATATGAATAAAAGAAAATTTTGCTGAATTAAGAAGGCATGAAGTTGGAACTATTTAAATTAGGCATTTTAACTAGTAAACAACCATACTGAACATTGCAGCTTTTCAAAGCAGAACTGCATTTCAGATGACTTTATTGCAAACATGCCCTCCAATATTTGGTATGGTTCATACATCACTGAATGCCAGTTGTGAGGAATGGTGTCTTTGAATTATTTCATTTTTTCAACTGATCTTCACCGCAACAGGGAATCCCTTCTACAGCACAAACTGATGTTCGTATAACTAACCTTTCTCCACTTGTGGCATTAAACTACTATCAGTAGCAAGATGAGCAATTTTCCTGCAGTTTCCCTCACAATGCTGCAATCCAGCTGTGCAATGCTCCAGTGGCCTATGCACCCACTGACCAAGGAGTGCAGATGCTCATGTTTTTACTGCCTTGTCCTTTAAAAAAATCCTGTCCATTTCTGTTGCTTTTGTGCAATTTATTCCAGTAGAGAATGTCTGATTATTTTTTTTATCTTCATTCTATTTCTCAAAGTCACAGAAACTCAGTTATTTATCTGTTTTAAGTCTCTTTCCAAAGACACAGTTGTGAAACCCTACCTATGTTCAGGACTAAGGCCATGTGCTTAAACTTCCATGGCATTTGAAAGTCAAGCATATGTATGTGTACAATTTGTATGTATATATATTATGACCACCTTCAATTACATCTTTTTCAGATCACTTTTAAGATGCTGTGACTTTCACAGGGGATGCTGTGATCATATTTAAAATTAATTCTGTAGAATTTTATAGATATTTTTCCATCTTACATATGATGGAAAACTTCTTTTTAATGTTTCCACGTGCTTACTAGGTACATGCTATTCTTGAAGTAAAGTCATTTAAACCCAGTTCAAGTGTAGTACATCAGCACTGAGGAGCAATTTATCTTTACTCTCATTTCATTTGCAAACTTGTCCTCTAGTGATGGGGCTTTAATTCTTTCTCCCTCCATTTCTTCACACTTTCCTGTAACTGTTCTGCAATGATTAATTCTAAAATATTTTAGTAACTCAGCCATGCTAAATAATTTAAATTTAAGTGCCCTCACAACTTTCCTACATCCTCTTTCCCCTATATGATATAAAATCAAATCTGTTAAATCTCATGTTGGCCACCAATAACTCTTTCTGTTTCTGTCATGTCTTAATTACTTTCACCTTAAGTCTTTCACTTACGTGTGACAATATTAAGTAAAGCCTTTCCATCATTGTTAATTATAAGTGTGACTGTGAATAATTATTCTCCAAGTTTTCAGGGTTTATTTCACATTTACCATAGAAAGTATATAACCAATTTTAATACTATATTCAGGACTAAATTCACAAAAAAAAAAAAAAAAAAAAAAAAAAAAAGCAAATTATTAAGAGATGTGGTGCGTTCTTCTAATAATAGTCATATATGTGGAATGATCCCAAATCAGTTTCTCTGACATCAGAAGGATTATTCCAGATTTAGCCCATTTTAATGAGGGTGGAGATAGATAAAACACATAAACCAGGTAATTTCCAGTGCAGGGTACACAGTACAGCTCAATTCACCAAGCCAGTGACTGGGTATCTTTAGCACCTCAGATACAGTTGCAGACCATATGAGTCTGGTTATATTTTTGGCTTCATTTGTCTGTAGTAAGAAAGTATACCATCAGAAAACCACCTAGATAATTAGTAAGGACTGTAATAATATCTGGTTACCAGCTGGTAGGCATAACATCACAAAATGTAATTCTGCCTCACTCTGCTCACAAAATACATAATGAGGAATTAATCCTACTTGTGACACTCAAGGATAAAACACACACTTAAATTTTTATGTGTTCTAAATGAATTCTAATCACTTGTCTGATTAAGAAATTCTGTTTTTCGAATGAGAGATAACTACGCAAACACAATTTAATATACAAAAATTAGGACTAATTGCATCCTCATGGCACATCTTCACATTTTTTAAGGTGTTATTAAAAACTTAAAAGCTTCCCAAAAGTTGAGGTGTGTTACAGGTATATTCCAAAACTCTTCTCTATGAAAGTGACTTAATGAAACAATCTGAGTACAGAGAAAAAGAGTGAAAAGATGAAAAGGGATGGTTACTTTAAGATCTACTAGACCTGTGCTATCCCATTGTTACCCATCAATAGGCCAAAGTTTTCTAACCTCTGGCCTAAAGACAAATTATCTATCAAATAAATTCAGATGGGCAAAATATAGAATAATACTATAATAGAAGTAAATTTAAAATAATAATAATAACAATAATAATAAACAATTATTAGAATAAAAAATAAAAATAATAAAGGTGTTAATGGTGTTTGTCCTGGTTTGAAGGACAGGTGTCTGCCAATAAAGGCAGAAGCTTCTCTTTG
>JAODKT010001765.1:3471238-3505900 GCA_027576195.1 Cossypha heuglini | reverse complement strand
TCCCTTCCCTGAAACTTCCCTTCCCTGAAACTTCCCTGAAACTTCCCTGAAACTTTCCTTCCCTGAAATTTCCCTTCCCTTCCCGCCCCTGCCCCTGCCCCTCCCACCACTCTAGACAGTGAGAACACAACTTTTACGAGTAGGACAAAGGAGTCATTGGGCGCATAAGGTCAAAAAGTGCATTTCTAACCCATCCTTGGGAGCAACATCTACAGTCTTTGCAGAGTAATGAATGAGTGCATAGCAGAGCCAGAACCCAATCAGCATCCCAGACACAGGTCAGTACTTTCTCAAAGTAATCTGGCACTGACTCTTGTCAAGAATCAAATTTTTGGCATGATCTGGTAAATCTTCTTGACAGGAGAGTCACCTGAAAGCTGTATCCGTTTGCCTTGTCTTTCACCCACTCCTGTGCCAGCTGAAGCTGTTTCCTTCTGGAGAGTCTCAGGAGAGGAACATGCAGTGTACCTAGCAATCAGCTCCCTCACACTTGTCTTTCTCTTCAGCCTGAAGATGTCATAAATTGCAAAAGAAATAGTTGCTTTGAGTTATGTCAAAATGTGTGTTCCATTTCATTTCAACTGCTCATCTTTTGGAAAGAGAAACAGATATCTAACTATTCAGGTACCAATGACCAGAACTTTGCCATTCAGGGGACCGAATAAGATTAAATATGTTTTATGTTCGTTAACAAAACCACATTTTAAAACTATGTGCTGTATAAATGCTGGAAGTGAATGTGCAAAATCCTTACAACCTGATCTGTCAAGATGTTTGAGGGTCTATTGTCCTTTCAGCTGACAAAATCCAGGCTGCAGTTATGACAGTAGAAAATTTAAAATTTCTTCCTTCCTGTTGCTTTAGAAAAAGAGTTGCCAGTTTCTAGGACACTGGCATAATTATCTTGGGGCTTTTTTTTCCTATATAAGAAATATTCAAAAATTTTTCAGGTTTCTAGACTTCAAAATCACTCACATATCTAAATTTCATGCTCCTAAAGGAAATTCTCAGCACATACAGCAGCATTATTTTCATCTTCTATGTGTGTACAATGAATTAAAAATGTAAAGAATTATAGAGAAATACAGTCATGTAAAATAAAAAATCACAGTTATTTGAAGACATTATATGTAGAAGGGCACAGTTTTCATAACGTAGAGATTTCTGTGACTTGTCCTCAATAAAAGTTGTTTCTAAAACAGGCTGAGCAACTTGTGTTATCCAATGTATTATGTGGGTTTATTACCAATATTTTAATTAAATATTGCTTGCAATTAAATGTGCAAAATCCTTTTATTATCTCCCTCTGTGTAGATCATAGCAAGTTCAGTGTAAACCAAGTATGTGAAATATTCTTGGGACCTAAATACATCAGGCAAGCCCACAATCCAGACAGTGAAAGTGTCAATGGCAATTGTGCCAGATATGCATTTATTTTCACAGGAAACAGTCCAGAGTTTTTTTGCAACTATTCAGACTAGCCATTTGGCAAGAACAGGCTGGAGTTTGAATTGCATTGCTCAGTGGAAAAGGAAGGGAAGGGGTGGCTGGAACCTAGAATATATTCAGATACTGAAGATCTACTGGGTTAGAGTGGATGCTTAGATTCCTAGAAAATTGCTTCAATTTGTGCTTGTAGGATTTCAAGATCAAATAAATTTGAATTCAAAGGACCTAAAGTCTCTCAGCTATGCATATTCTTGCCAATCAGATCTGGGAATTTCACACAGCTCTGGCTTTTATCCCTGATCCCACTTGGCTTTCACCAAGTGAGTGAATTCCTGAATTTCAGTTCTTCACCTCACTCAAGTGTTCCTCAGGCTTTTTTTTTTTGTTGGAGTTTTGGTAGGTTGGTTGGTTTTGGGTCTTTGTTCCCTTCCAAGTAGATTGGAGGATTATACCTTTCTCTGAGAAATTATCCATTTGAATCGCCTAGATAGGATTCCCTGTTTCCTTTCCAAGTTTGTTGTGGCAGTGGCAGAAGGGGGCAATATGTCTTGTCTTCTGCTTTTGAAGATGTTTTCTCTTGGCTTGTGTAGGTTTAGTCGTTCTTTCTCTCACTAATCAAAATTCCAAATAAGAATTTTATTTTTGTCCCAAAAGCTCTCTTTATCATCAAGTCTTTCAATCCTTCATCATTAGTCAGTTATTTCAGCCAATACATTAATTTACTAGTTGTACTAACAGCCAGCATAACCTTGGAAAATCCCTTCTTCTGCCACCTGGATATTACTGGAATAACAGAAAAGAAAGTATAAAAAAATCAGTAATTCTACTTTAAACCTAAAGAAAAAACAAGACATGGGTATTTTTAGCTTACAGTCAACTGACTAGGACTCAGAATATGCTTTTCACATTCTTGTAGCAAATGTGCAGCCATGTAACTGTGCTAATTAAAAGCCATGATAATTAACTTCTAGGTCATTTCGAGTCACGTTTCCCTTACTGATCCTCAGCAAGAACTGTGTGGTGGCTGTGGCCACTCGCTTGGTGGAGATATTAGTGGAAGTCTGGCAGCTTAGGGGCAACTTGTCTCATCTTCTCACCCCTCCAGCAAAAATCCTTAAGGTTTGTTCAGCACTGACGTAAGCATCCAACCACCCATTGCTGGCACTGTTCCTCTTTCTTCCCTCTTCTTTCTGTTGGAGAAATGAGAGAAGAAGAGGCACACAGAGAGACCATCAGCAAATACTGGAGGCCACAGTGATGGACAGCAAAAAAAGAAACACATTTTGGGCCACATTTGGATCATCTATATGTATCTGTTCCACTTGCACTTTTCCACTTTAATTAACGTGGTCTTTTTTCTCAGTCCCCAGAGCAATATAAGTCATATCTGTCTGCATCCTTCTTACCAGTATTATTCACTTGATTCATGGTCATACTACAGGCTAGGCACATCACAAGAGAAAAATACAAATTTTTTGCCCCAGGGATTTTGCATCCTGCAGTCCCTACACCACAGTAATTTAGGGCTATATGTATGCAAAGGCCTTTCATTACCTCCAAGCAGTGCATAGTCAAGGGACCCCCCCTCGGAAATAAGGGCTATTTGCAAGAAAGGGTGGAGGAAAAACAAGTTTGCAGGTCTTGAAGGAAGCTTCTAACTCACCAAGTTTGGCCCACTGCATCCAAAAAAGGCAAGGTTTGCCATGAAAGGCCCTTAAAACATCCATTCCACATATCATCAACAAAATACTGCAATAAATTACTGTAGACTTCTGAGCTACCAAATGGACTTAAAGTGGATTTTGCCACAGAAAAAAAAAAGGGTATCAGAGGAACTACAGTCTTGTAAGTAGTGAACATTTGCCCTAACTAGACATCCAGTTGCTTTTATGGTGCAGGCTACACTTGCCTTCTCCAGAGATGAGTGACAAAAGGAGGAAGAAGTGTCTTCAATTTAGGAAAACAAAAAGGAGCTAGGAAATAAAAATCTTGTATTCTAAAACTGTTAGCTGATGAACCTGATGAGTCTACCAGTGCACTTTGCTGGGAAAGGATGATGCCACTATAAGCAGCAGCACAACTCAGAATCAAAAGAAGTATTATCTTTTCTTTGTCTGAGTTTCATAGTGCTGATTACTTTTGACTTTATTTCATAGAATTATTTCATTCAAACCATACTTAGGTAGCTTCTTAAGTTAGTTAGTGGTAGTCGTAATTTTCAAGATGTGTTAAGAATTTCATGAAAACTTAAAATATACAGATAAATAAATAATACTGCTTAGAATATCAATCTGATTTCATGATCATGAAATAAAATATACTTTCAATGCAATATTTTTTTACAAAATAGGCCTTCACATATGTATGAAGGGACACCTATCTGCTCTCTGTGTTCACCTCTAAAAATGGCAACCACTACTATGAATGCAGATTGTAGAAAAAAAAGAGAGATTTTATCTAGTTCCAAATTCCCTATGAGATATTTCTAAGCACACACACACACACAGAAAACTTATGTATTTGCATGACTTCTCTGAACACATGCTTAAAATAGTATGAAATTGGCCACTGTTCAGATGAGTCAAAATAAATGATAGAGCCAGCAATAAAATTATATTAATATGTCTAGATAGTGACTTCCCCCAGGCTCTGAAACTTGTGAGATCAGGCCAGCAGACCACCACCCATCTCCCTGATGCACAATCTGCTCATATCAAACTCTTCACTGCAATGCTTGAAAGATTCCTGATCCCCAAGGAAAATAATAGATGGTCAGGAAACTCTCTGCTAAGTTCAGAAACTATTTCAGATGTAGTGTACAATGCCTGAAAAGAAAATGAACTTATTACTCACAGCTGCATTGCAGCATATTCAGAGATGAAGTTTTTGGGGCCCCCTAATATTTTCTTTGGCCTCCACACAAATTGTTGACATCATTTATTCATTGCCATTCATCTACTGTTGTTCTGAGTTTAAAGCTGTATTTCAAAGATGGGGAAGGTCTCGTCAATCAATGGGACAGTTCCTCTGGGAACTCCTGAACTTTTCCTATTGCCTGAAGACTACAAAAAGTAAATCCAGTAGTCATGGATACCTTTAAAATTTTCACTCAGTGAATTCAGGACACTAAAAATTCAAATAAATAAATAAACAAACTCATAAGTAGAAAAATAATTACACAATAGCTTCAAAGATATTTATGTTCCTCATATTGCTTCACAGCATTGCAACTGACAAAGGGACTGAAGTAGGAAGGGGTCTCTGGAGGTCACCTGGTCCAACCAACTTGCTCTAGAAGTGACATCTAGAGCCAGTTGCCCAGGCCGTATCTCCAAAGATGCAGATTCCACAACATCCCTGGGCACCTGCAACAGGTGTGTTTGTGCTCATAGAATACTAGGTTTTCTTAAATTTCTTAAATTCTATCAGCATTCCACGGGTGTTACTCCTAAAGCACAAGTACTCATGCTGGCTTTCATAATGCACCATGAAGAGAGAGTGAGAAGACAAGGATGACAGCAGGCACAAGGAGACAAAACTTCTGAATTAATGTCTCTAACATTGATTTGCACAAATTATTTACAACTGTTATGCAACCACTTTACAGAAAAGTCGTGACTCAGAAGTGAGTTAAGCCATGGGCTAACATACAACAGCTTACCTGTGATTATGTATTAAATGCTTGAAGATCACTAAAGGTCTTGGCTTAGCTGGCTAAATTGCTGTTTAGTTTAAACTTCAGCACAACGGTAAGTCTGTACACTACTGCAGTGTAAGTGGTTACTGCTTCGTTTTTGGGTATGCTTTTGATGTGGAGAACCAGGACAAAGCTCATTCAGCAGAGTTAGGCAGCAGCTGCACTGTATTTTACAGTCATCCATTTAAACAGAACTGGGATTGCAAGGAATTTTACATATCCAAACTTAAAGCATGCTGGAAATGGGTCACCAGTCTAACACAGTAGATTTCAATCGCACTGCAGCAGCAAAAGAAGTACAGCTCCTGCACTGTGCATTGTCATTTCAAAAGGTATACATAAAAATCTTATCCCTTTTCCCTTTTGGTCAGACAAATTTTCTGAGATGTCACGTTTTGCAAGGTCTCTTTTACATTGAAATGTACCCTTTTTCTAATAGATATATGCTATACGTTTGCAGTAATTACAGAAGATGTTGTTCTTTTCATTTATGCCTGCGCAATCCAGTTTGACATCGTGTCATAAAAGTTTATGTGTTGTGTTCTCTGAGCTCCTTACTAATATCCCTAGCATTCTCCCTGACTATCCAAAATCAATACCATTGCTCCTCTCTCAATAAAAAATGGAGCATTGAACAGGGTCCAAATGTGCTCACTGACAATTTCCAGCAATTATATGTTGTGCTAACAAATGCTCTTCCCACGAGGTGATAAAATAGGACCAGAAGAATCACCAATGTCTTTCTCAGGGGAGCTTGCAAAAACTGGGATCTTTAAGAAGTAAATTCAGTCTTTGTCCCTGTTTCTGTCATTGCAAATTCACAGAAATATTGAAATCAAGACAGGGAGGCATTCATATTAGGAACCTTAGCAATCAATTTTTACTTGCAGATGGTGGATTGTAATCAATGTTAATTAACCAGACTCCTTTTCAGACCAGGCTACACTGAGAGACAACTGTGTACATTTTTGACCAAGACAGCTGATTTTGCTGGCCTTCAGAAAAGAATTGGGATGGCTTTGTGAGCAATAACAAAAAACAAGACTAGGGAAAACAAAATAAAGAGGCTGTAAGTCCTTTTTGACAGTATGTCTTATATACCTTCAGAGATAGATGAAGCAGCAGTGAATAACAGAATAACAGAATATTCCGAGATAGAAGGAATGCTCAAGGACCATCAAGTCCAACTCTTAAGTGAAAGACCCATATAGGGATCAAATCTGCGACCCTGGGATTTGTGGAGGTGTCAGTGGGAAGTGCAGGGCTGACCCTGTGGCTCTTAGCTCAGATTTGATCTTACATGTGATGAACTAAAGTTCTTCCTTTTCTTTTTTTTTTTTCCTCCAATGAACTATGCAAAATAGATTTTTGTTCTGAGGTCAAGTTCAGGAGAAAAAGAGCTGAATCAGAAGTGTCAGCCAAAATATTAGTCTTCACTAGATTTGTGTTGTGAATTTCTTGCTATTCATAAGGTCTTATATCTTTGAAGGTTGAAATTATGCAAGCATTTTAAATTTCTGTATTTAAAAAAAAAAAAGTTTTATTTTTCAGTGCTGCAGAAATTCCATGCATTTTTCAAAAACACAGAACCCTAAAAATTACTGTTAGCCTATTTCCTTTTCTATTTTTAATAAAGAATGAGAGAGCAGTAGGACAAGGGCTGCACAATGAACTCCTGGAAAGATAGCCAAGGTCTGGACATACAGGCTGAGTTATCTTCTGCTTTCCAGAAATTCTTACTGACAGATGAGTGGACGTAGTCAAAGAAAGATGACACCACTTCTTGATCTATACCTGTTCTTCAGAAAAGCAAAGCAGCACTTTTTCTGGTGTTGTCAGACTGCTGCTTCTTCTTAACACAAGATCCTTTAAAACTTTGTAGTGCAAGCAAAGGAAAATATACTGCAAACCAGGATTTTGCACCTGCATGTGTATCTTGTTGCACTGATCTGTGAATTTTGTAAATAAAGCTGTCTTTTGAGGCATCTTTGACTGCAATGAAGATTGAGGCTTTCAGTGATCTCTGAGTGGCATAAGAATGAACTCCAGATAACACCAGAAAATACTATTATTCCTCAGGTTCACCAGGGTTCTTGGTTGCAAAATCACTCCGACAGGGACGTTTTCTGTTCCATGTTTGTTCTCTGGAAGCCATCAGGACACAGTTTCCAGTTAGTTCCTCTAAGTGCAGCAATGACACACTGGCATTACTACAGGACTGATATGAGTTTCTCTTAGACTTGGTCTAAGATAAAGCAAAAACATAATACAATGTACTGGACTACATGAATGGTAGCAGGTAAAACTCTGGTTTCTTGGACACAGGATAGGCAAATCACCCAATGGTGTTGCAATGGTTTTCTTTACGTGTTGTTATAATAACAGTAGTTCCTTCTATCTGTCCTCTCTTTTGTTACTTGAGATGTAGTCTTGCAGAAAACAATAACTTCTTTATGGATTTGCATAGCAAGAAAAAGGGTACAGAGAAGGAGATGCCTGGACTCCACAGGGGTTTGCTTGGATTGCTTAGATTTAGGCAATATTATCAACTAGAGGAGGAAAAATTTAAAAAATAAAACAACATTGACTAGTGTATGAAGTTTTATAAAACACAGAACTTCTCATACTTCAGATATTTCAGGGTAATTTATTTTCTAGGAAGCATGAGGAATATGGAGTGCAGTGCCAGGAGCATCATTTAGTCCAGTTTTATTACAGACCTGGCCTACTAAGAGAAAAGGGTATTCTCTGTCTAATGCTACTAATACAGGAGGTAGCAGTAGGTGCTTTATGCTGTATGGCAGCAGAATGATCCAGTGGAGAATTCAATGCTACAGGAACAACAGTAAATGTAGACTGCCTTTTAGTGCATGGTCTGGAAGCCATTCCTGCTTCAAAGAAGGGAAAAAGAAAAACCAGCCCCCACATAAAAAGCCCACACCAAAAAAACGCACCTAATTTTCTAAGAACATATCTGCTGAAAATAATCATCAAATTTACCACTCCAAGTATGCCTAGTATAGTCTGTATACAGAAAGAAAACCTCCTTTTGTCTTTCTCTCTTTGAAAGGGGCTAGCTTCTAGCTTTCTATGAAGCAGAAACTTCTGTCTTAACTGAGAATGTGAATTGTAAGATGTGGTAAAATACATGCAACCCAGAACCATAAACATAACTTCTATTAAGGAAGAAAGAAACAAAACTGACTTGGAAAAGAGATAATTTAGCTTGTGATTTGCCATACAAAATAAAAACTTTCAAGTAATATAATACTGTCATCAACCCTCATTCTATCCTGAGCTGTAAATAGCTGGCATTAATAGGCATTAATAAGTTTATTATTCACAGAGGCAGTAGAGAAACTGCAAAGCAAGTGAAGCTCCACTGCTTTTTTACCTGACTTGCTTCTGTTGGGGAGCTTTAGTAAACAGCAAAGAGCTGAACTCTATTCTTGAAACTTCTCAGACAAAAGAACCTCAGCCAGTGGATACTGTGTAATAAGTTGATGATGCATCAGCTTTACCATAAAGACTTCTCTAGGTGATGAGTTGTTTGCCAAACACCGTATCAGCTGAAAGGCAACTTGCAGCAACAATTAGGCTGGTGAAAGGATTGAATGCCCTACTGTATTCAAAAGGTCTTGCACCTGATGTAAAGAAATAGTATCATTATTTTTAGAAAGTGGAACAAAAATCTATTGGCAATAACATTTGAAAAACAGTCCAGGTAAGCTGAACACTGAAGTGATGTTCATCTGTAAAGTTTGAATTCTGACTTATTTCTAAGCAACTTAAACCATTTTCTATGTCTAATATGAGGTTCAAGAACAGACCTTCACATCCTTTGGTTAGAATTTGCTTAGAGATTTTGAATAAATTTGAAAACAGCAGCAGAGAATGCCAGACTCCAGCAGTTCTGGGTTAACAGTGGTTTCAAAGAAGAGCAGTTTCAGATGACATGAGCCATTCTACACAATGCATTCCAGGAGTCATCTAAGCAGAGAAGTGGATGAAAAACGCCATGAACCTTCTTCAGTGCAACTGTGATTTGGATGCAGGTCCACCAAGGTAAACCAAATACTTTCTGACTTGATTTGAATTTCGAGTCAGGGAATGATATATGTGCTCTCAGGAATTTCAGACTTGTGAGCATTGCCAAATTTCAGACTTTCACAGATCAGCAGTGCAGAGGTTGAAAATATTCCTCTGTTTTGCAAGCCACCCTGCCCTGAGAGAGTTTACAATAGTGGAACATTTTGCTGAACTAAACTGAACTCAGGAAACTCCACACACGAGCATAGACTAGCACCCCATAAGTGCTAGAACAGCTGAAGCCTGTATCTAAATACTAGTGAAGCATTAACAAAGTACAGTGAAACTTGCATTCAGAGCAGTTTGAAACATATCAAGTATTTAAGAGACGTTTGCAAAAAATTCTCATTTCTCATTTGACAAAGACAGCGTTCAGTACCTTGAAAGACTGAGGCAGTGGATAACCTTCTACTATCTCATAAGTATCACTTTGCAGCATTTCCAGTGGTCCAATCTGCCCTGAAGACTACCTTGCCCAAGCAACTGGCCCCTCGAGCAGTTCCTTAAGATATTAGTGTTAAAGGATCATTTTATCCAACTCTGAAATACAGCCTCCCTTATGGTGTAACTTGGCAACTATTTAATAGCAGACAGCAAAGTTGTACAAGAAGTTTAATATGGAAAGTGAAGGCCATGAGAAGAAAATCCTTCTTTTACAGTAAGGGTCTAAGATACTTTTCTGCATATACTAAAAACATCCATTTTAAAATGAGTAAACTCAACATCATGATGGGTGAAACACCATGGCCTTGCAGATTTAGTTTTAATACTAAAACATGGGGAATCACTGAGAATTGCCTACATGCATTCAGTTGCTAGAATTTGTGTTTCTAATTTCCAGGGCATAACATATTTCTGGAGCTTAACACCCAGAAGATGCATGCTAGAGAGCAGAGTAAATAGGGCTCTGGATGAATACCATGTTACTCAAGCAAAAGACTCAGGCTTGCTTTTTGACAAGATTACCAACAGGTAGATCAAGCATCTTGGGTTTTTCATAGAAGTGGTCTGTCCTATTTATTTGCATTGCAGTGCTAGTTTTCTAATGCCTTCACCAGCAAAAATTCTCTTGGCATAAATGTGTGTTATGTTTGCCATTGGATGAGTTCATTGTCATGTATCTGTCCAAGCAGAATTCCAGTGATATTGTCAAAGACACGAAGCAATGCAAGTGAATTTTGCCTTGCTGACACTGTATTTGGTGTTAAGTGCAGGTTCTGTGGAATGGCAAACTTATTTAAATGTAAAAAATACAATATTTTTTGATTATGTGACGATTCTTTTTTTAGGGCTTACATGACAGTCACACTTACTCACAAGCTAGCTTTCTTTCAACAAATTCATTCAATGTTGGCTGGAAAAGAATGGCAGGTCAGTGCCAGACTTTCTCCTCTACTTTATTTTCTAGTTTCTTCTTTGCAGGTCTTGGTCATTGAACAGTACTGATGGCCAAAACAAGAGATCTGTACCCTAGTATCAACCATTTAACTTTCAGAGAATTCAGAAAAGCCAGGAGATAGATCTTAAACTGCTGAACAGAATTGGACCTTTTCAAAGAGCAGTTCAGACCTGACAAGGACTCAGCTATGTTTTTACTGTCTACAACAGAGTTAACCCAAAGTGAGAAAGCTCCTTAATTAGATGCTTCTATACAAATATCTTAAATTGGATCGGGTGAACAAAGGCCAACATATAGGTTACCATTTCAGAACCTGCTCTGGCTTCCAGAAACTCAGAAGCCAACTTTTCAATATGCATGTGAAAAACAGAGGTAATATTACCAATCACTGTAAAGCAATCAGTTTCCCAATGTAATGGGGTTAAGATACATCATTAAGATATATCTTTAGTATCTTACTACTATTGTGTTGTGCTATAAGTAAAAAGCAGTCAAAGCAGACAGGGAAATATATTCAGACATAGTTTCATCCAGAGCACTTAAACGATGACAGTATTGTCTGCACTCATGGATAGAAGAATGAGGCAGATGTCAAAGAAAAAAATTTCTGTCCCCAACATCTTTCCAAAAGTTTTCTGGAAGAGAACATACAATGAGACAAGCAGAGTCTGTAAAAATGTTGGATGCAGATTTGAGGGATAGAGTAATGGAAATTGAGATTTCTGGAACACAAAAAAGATCGTTCTTGAGTAAGAAGAGTGAGTGGATCCTGGCAGCAACACAGGGTTTGGTTTGTAGGGAAGTGACAAAAACAAGACCAAAGAGACAAGTTAAAACTGACAGTGCAGAAAATTTATCTGCAGAAAGAAGCTAAAGGCAAAATATGGTCAAGTAAAGTAACTCCATAAAATTCCCTAACATGAGCATTCTCAAGTTGAAAATTTATTTTCTCTTTATTTTACAAGATGGAAACTGATCTTTCAGTTAGAAAGCACATTAAGCAAGTTTTTTCTAAAAAGACTAGTTTCCTTATTAAAATTGCAGAGGGTTTCACAGTCCCCGTGAGCGGTTATTGGGTTTTTGTGCTCTTGCCCTCAAGTAAGGGCCAAAATCTCTGTTAATTACCAAGCAGACTCTGAAATACGCATACAGTCCTGTGCAAAATAATCGCAGATTGTGCTGCTCACTATATCTAAAAACTAAAATGCAGATGTTGAGAAATTATAAACTAACTACAGTGGCCTGGAGTTAAATATTTATGTTAGTAAAGACTGGCCTAGCTCTTGAGTTCCTAGAAGATCAGAGTTAACTTTCAGCTTGTGACTTAGCTGTAAAACAATGCCATTTTCTATTCTCAAGCCAGAAGACAGCTCCAGACAACAACCCCAGGAAGACACTATGCTTAAAATGGGAGATTTTCTTCACTGAATTTGAAGCCCAAAGTTTTCAGATGATTCTGTGTAGGTCTTTATTATTTACTGTTTCACCAATGAAAAGAGCAGGTGAGAAAGAATAAAGACAACCCTGAACATCAAACTAAAGTGTCAAAGCAGATAAGAATTTCTGTCCCCTATTCCAATTATAACATGATTTGATGACATTGCTGCATCTTTTGTACTCAAAAGTAGTCCTATAGTTGTGTGAAACTGAAGTATTATTTTAATCAGAAAAGCTGAACTTTGTGTAACATAGCTGATGTAGAACAGGAATTAGTATAATGAGTGAATGTATAAAGGGACACTGCAAAGTTTGATACAAAACCCTCTCCTATTTACTCTCCTGGATGATCAAGGAAAATATATCTGAGCTTCTTATTAACAGACAAGAGAGGTTATTAAACTTTGCTGAAAACAGCACAGATATGCAAAGCTATACCAACTTCTAACCTTCTGTATAGAAATGAATTGTTAAATATTCTTTATGTTTAGACAAATTTAGGCCAAAGTTGGAAAGGCCAAAGGCCAAAGGCCTAGAGGCCAAGTGTTTAACCTATTAGACTGCAAGTATCATAAGACTCCATTTGGAAATATGTGTAGCCAACAGAACCCAAGAAAAGTAACTCCACATAATCAGGGGGCAAGTTTTACACAAGGTTCCTTTTACCTATGGGTCACTGCTGCTAGTTAGGGGCTAGTTTGGAAGTCATAGATTCTGGGTCTAGAACAGATGTTGCAAATGCTAGCATTTGTGCTCAGTGGTCATTATTTAATTTCAGACAGAGGTATCTCCAAATTCTCTTTTATTTTCTAAGTCTTATAGAAAGGTAAATCAGGAGTTATTTTCAAACCAGAGTTTGTTTTTTTTTCAGGGTGAAGTCTACTTCTTAATAAATAGTTTGCCATTTTTAAATTAAATTCATAGAGTTTTGGGATGTTTGTATTTGAGTATTTTAGGGTTTAAACAGGTAAAAAGAAAACAGAGAAAGGATTATGTTTTAGGTTTTGCAAATCACAAACAACACCAGCTTCTTTTATTTATAACTTGTTCATAAAAACTGGTTGCATCCAAAAGATTTCTCCAGGCACACTTTTTGGGAAATACTTGTGATGAGTTTGCCATTGAATGACCTCACTCTCAGAATTCTGTTTGTAATGAGTAATAACAACAATGAAGATGTCATCAAATAATAAAATCCCTCAAAGAACTGGAGCCTGTTCTCCTCACAGCATATGTAAACACTGGAAATAAATGTAGCATTGCAATATCCTATAGTAGTGCTGGTAAAAATGTAACAGGGTAACTTTTTCTCCATCTAGAACAATGTGAAATTGTGAGAGGACAATTGTACTTTGCATTCTTTTTCTCCTCCTGCTGCACTGGAAATGCTGGGCTAACATCTAATCCTTCAGGCTGTAGCCAGTGTCCCTTGCCCATTTCAAGAGTAAGACATGCTCTCTTCAAATGTGTGTGTGGAGGCTGCAAGTCAAAGACACTGACAAAAGCCAAGTCTCCTATCCGTCCTGTGTTAAACACTAGTCTTTCTCCCTTTATTTGGCTTTATGTAGAGTTCACAGTTGCTGCAAGGGAACAGCTTGTGGATTGTAATTTTTTTCCTCAGTTCTCATTTCATAGCATATGTGTTCTCTACATAAAGACCTACCTATCAAGGCTCTAGAAATCTATGAACATTTATAACATCTAGCTCTGGAAGCCTATATATTTTGCCTAGAATGATATTATCACCATAGCTTGCTCAAGCTATCTGTTGTCTAAAGGATGTTTATGAAGGAGCAACAGGATCAGGAGGAACTCCTGCACTCTCTTTTTCATGCAGTTAGTGGCAGCAGTTTCACATATTTTTGAAAAGTCGGCCAAGCTAGTTTATTGCAAGCTCATGGGCACCAGTGAGCTCGAGATCACTGCGGTGCTAAGATAAGAAAACTTACTCATGCACTTAGCTCTGGCAAAGATGTTAACAACTGTTCTGGGTGGGAATGCAATCCAGGTTTAGGAGTTCATGTTCCTGGCATCCTCACTCAAGAGTGTCTTGGCAAGGTTGACAGATTTCATAAAGGAGAAAAATAACACTGAAGTCAGCTTAAAATGTGTCTCCAGGAAGAGTAAAGAGTACTTGAGATGAAAGATTTAGCCTCACCAAACTCCTGGCAGTGGAAATCAGACAGGAGGAATGCAGCAGTCTGCTCATCTGATGACTGTGGCTATCCCAGCCCATGATTATCCCAGTATTTCAAGAACCTGATGGACTGAACTCACTTGGACACAGATGTGGAGGTAAGTAGGCAGGGCTGGTGGACATCAGAGTCCCACAGAAGCTTCCACAGTGTGTAGAAGACAGTATATTTCCCCCCTCTTTTGCAGCCCACAGGGTGAAATTCTTTTTTTATATCCTTAATGAACTGGTCATAGCCGTCTCTTCAGTTTAAAAAAAATTTTAAAAATAAATTCACAAAGACACAGCCCAGAGCCTGTGTTTGTTGCTTAGCATTTCCCTCTTTTTATTTGCTCAATTTCTGTGAGCACAGTCTAGTGTTGCTGGGGTATCTTTTATTTCTCAAGTGCTTGCAGTGGTCAAAATTTGGCAAAAGTTGAACTCCCCATAGTATGCTCAAGGCTATAGTTTATCTGCAATTAATCTGCGTGTAAGAGAATCACACCTAATTTCAGATGACCTTAAGAAAGCCCAAACTGTATGTGCATGTTCTCTCTTGTCTTATTTTTTTGAGCAGACAGTCCCAGGGTGCCATAAACTCTGAGCCACTTTTTGGGGATTAACGTTGCCAAGAGACTTTCTGTGATCACAGCGCTGTATGCATGCACTTGAACCCAGAAAGGACGTCTGTGCTGGACACTAATAAAGTGAGTTTTCATCTTGGTTTTGCTTTTATCTATTCTCTCTACCCAATGTTCTCTGGAGAGGTCATGACGTCCAATAGTCCCTCATATCTTGTTATTTTACATGACCCAAAAAGGCAAACCACTTTGTTGTGTTTTGTTACGTACACAGTGAGGTGGGAGCTGTTGCAGATTTGTACAGGGAAGACCATCCAAGGAGAAAGATGGCTCTGAGCCAGATTCCAGAGAAAGGAAGAATGGTAAGACATGTTCTTGGATGAAGATGGCAGTTTAAGAAGGGAAGGAGTTACACCTTCCAGGCTGGTTGTAACAAGGGTTTTCAATGGAAAGGGAACCTAAGATTGTCTCTGAATGCTTTATGTTGACCAAGAGCTTCTTGATAGACATAATGGCCTTTTCAAAAGTGAGTAGGATATCCTTTGCAAGGCTGCTGTGACCTGCTGACACAGAACTGAGAAGGTAGCATGTTGTTCTCCAGTTGGCACTGGTCACTGCACAGCCCGGGAAAGAAAGGACCTGTCGGTGAAGCCAGCAAGGTGTGGAGAGTCAGATAACTTGGCACTGGGGCAGCCAGGGCTTCCAGATGTTCAGTATTTCTGCTGCTTGCTTAGCAGAGTTCCACAGTACACAGGCAGGCCCATGGAAATCTCCCTTCCTGGGACCCAGACCACAAGCTCCACCTCTCTTTAATGTGAGAGCCTCCCCCTCTCTCCTTGTCCGGGATGTCCTGTTCCTTTTACTGCACCCTTCTCACAAATCATAGTTTCTTATATGTGAAGATAGAACAAAAGAAGTATCAGCCCTCTGGGGTGGCAATGGACTATGGGGAGTACAAAGAGGAGGACTTGCCAAGGATACTGGAAGGATTTCCTTCCAAATGAGAGGGAGGCTGAACTGAAAGACCAAGTCAGGTGTACGCCAGCATTTTTTAAAAGGCTTCTTCATCACCCCTCAAACTCCACTGAGTCTTAAATTAGGATTCACCTCTAAATTAAGATCTCCTTCAGTTCAAGCCTCACAAAGTGAGAGAGAGTGATGAATTTACAGACCATATCTGCTCATTCCTTCACATAAAAAAAAAGATTTCCAACACTCTCAAGGAATGCCACTGTGAGTGCACAGCACAGTAGGTTTTAAGAGAAACACAGAAATTCTGTCCCTCTGCTAATTTGTCACAAAGCAACTACTATTTCATTCAACCCAATCAATTACGATGGCAAAATATTTGCTTCACACAAATACATGAATGATTTCCAGGGATAAGGCATTTCTTATGAAGAAGATGAGAGAGTAGGGAGGAATAAACCAATTAGCATTAGAGAGAGGAAAGCGATTTTTTCAGTGTGAGACCAGAATTCATTAAAGCAACCGTAGGAGCCCATAGAGTGGCTCAGTGTGGGTGCATGAAGTGAGAACACAGATTATGGTAGGGAGATGTCTGCCATCATCCTTCACGGACCTCACTGAATACTTGTGCTTCAGAGCAAGGTGTAATAACTGTGTAATGGACTAACCTAGAATAAACTGACCCCAAGAGAAGCTTGCACCTAGCCCCCTGCTCAATTAGTGAATGGGTTTTGCTCTAGAGCTTTAGGGTTTATAAGACACATTTGTTTTTCTTGCCTAATAATGATGGATCTTGTAATTATCCCTGTGCCGTCTGATGCTTTGATAGAGCTCATTATGCTCTTAATCTCAGTGATACACAGCACTGGCCCAGACACTGGACAGTGTTCCATGTAAGATTGCATGCCCTGATATTTTACAGAAAGTTGAATTCCTCTTCCACAAACCCACCCAAAATATTATCTTAAAGGAACAAAGCCTGCAATAGACCATTTTCTCCAGCCCTGTGCATAGCCCTGAAACCTCCCCTAAGCCTCACTCCTTCCCAAGGGTGCAGGTGGCCCTCATCCCCTGGCATAGGTTATGGGGTCCCCCATTTTTTCTGGGGGCCTTTGAGGTGTCTTGCAGCCTGGCTGTGCCCCATGGCACCGTGCACCTGGCCAGCACCAGGAATGCAGATAAGTGAGGCAGGGCCAGCTGGCTGCCCTCTCCAGAAAGCCTACCAGGGATTCCCAGGATCACAGCACAGTCTGTGAATTTGGAAAGGATTGCTTCAGGCCTTCATATCTGAGAAAAAGAAACAAAACCAACTAGAGCAAATAACAGCAGTGACTGAAAAGGAAGTTACCGATAAAGCACTGCCTTCCACCATGTAAAATTCTGTTTCATCACTGTGTCATTCTTCATCTCCATTGAAAAAAAAAACAACAAAACTTTTTTTTTTTTCTAAGGGAAAAGTTAAATAGACAATTTACTTTCTGCATTCCTTACAATCTTCATAGTTTTGGCTTGTGTTCTTGCATTGTGGGCTACTTTGTAACCTGTGTCATGGCCTTCTGCTGCTTTTTGCCGCGCATTTTTTTTCAGTGCATGTTGGCAGGTGTTATCCACGCGGTCTGCAGACAACCTGCTGATCACACGGAACTGCTCTGATACCTTGGTCCCGCTGCTTGGTCATGTTAAAGAGCAAAAGGTACATTTCCGAATACTCATTGCCCGTGTAAGGAAATGCTGTAAGCTGTGGCAAGGATCCTGCCAGCTCAAGAACAGAAAAAAACTGATCAACAATATATGCTATTTAAACTACAATCTGCCATATTTTTTACAAAAAAACATAATTCAACCAGTTATATGAAAGTAAAAGTGCAAGTGAAAAAGGAAAAGTAGGATAATGTTTCTTTTTGTTTTCATTAAATGTTTATTAATCTAGATAGGGCTTTTTGAGGGTTCTCGGTGTTTATTTGCTAGGAAATTATCAGGAGTATTTTAAAAGCATTTTAGAGCCATCAAGGATATTTAGGTAGAGTTATGAAATACTTTGAGATTGTGCGTGCTTTAATTGCTGTTTCACCATAAAAAATTCTTCACCCCATCAAATTGAAGATAGTGGTCACACGTGCTGCTGCATGGGTGCAATCTCCTGTTGAAACTTGGGTTACAGAATCAAGACCTTGACATGAAGGAGAGGGAGATATTAAGAGACATGTTTTTGGAGCAGCCAGATAATTTCTATAATTTTGGCAGCATCTCAAATACTTAATACAATATGTCCAAGACAGTGTGATCAGTTGAGAAGCAATGATTTTTCCTTGGAGCTGGCACTTAAGTTTTTCAGGTCTGCAGTCTTAGTGATCTCTTTTCTCATTAAGGGATGAAAATGTTAAAAATGTCTTGCAAGCTACCAACACATTCTTATCTTACCAAAACCAAGTACAAACTCATAAAATCTGCTTGCATTTCTAATTCTGATTCTAGTCAAGCTATTGTCAGATAAAAAAGGCATCATCTTCACTCCTTTTTCTATTCATAGATTAATTGTTAACTTCAGCTCCTTTTTTTTTGTTTGGTTTTTTTTGTTTTACATTATTCCACACTACGCTGTTCTAAAACTACTTTCAGTTTTAGTACATACTATATATTTTGCTGCCATATCCTGGGAACAATCAATGACCTTTCTTAATAATGTATGACTTTACTGAATGTTACACGTAATTAAAAAAAAATGAATGCATGCTGTATTTATATTTGGCAGTAAAAATCCCTGCTCAAATAATACTGCTATCAACACAATCATATAGACAGCCACTGCTATTCATGGTCATGTATGAACAAAACCACAAATGTTAGGATTCAAGGGAACAGACATTTTAGTAATATAATCATAGCAACATGCACTTTCTTTTCTAGCTGATAGATTCCTACTCACTGTATTTTCCACTGCTTTGGATGCAATCTGTTCTGGTGCTGTGTCTCACTGATTTCAGTGAATATTATCAATCTGAAGCTAGCAAAGAAGATTAGAATAAAGAGTCATGGGTAAATGAGTCTATGTGTTGTAACTGAATTTGGAAAGTGGTAGAGGACCTCTCAAGATCATCATGCTACGATATTAAAAAAAGCAGCTTCTTCCAAGAAAGTCATATGACAATTTGCTGCAAAACCTCAAACCTGGATTATTTTACTTTTTTCAATACAGTCATTCTTACTTACATTAGCCCATGCAGAGAATCATCTGTCATTTCCAAATGTTCTTGACTCCTATAGGAGAAAGCACATTTCAGAAATCCACAAAAACTCATCAGTCACTTTCCTCCTTTCCTAGCAGATCCTCACTTCATTTTGCAGCTATCTCCACAAAGAATTCCCTATTATTCAGCTTCCTAGTAACTAACAAGATTCTCATGAACCCATCTCTGCATATGCAGCCAGCTAGCTCACCTGTGACTTTTCTGGGGAAAGATCTTGTGACAGGCACCATCCCACAGGAACCTTTTCTTTCCCTGTTGCAACACAGCCTTGCTGTTTTGTGACTTGCTAGAAGATAGGAAGTTTATTTTGAAAGTTTTAGTAGCTACAGTTTTATACAAACTGTGTATATAGTCACATCCTAAAGTACTTGGCATAATAGACAGATGTTAGATAAGTTGCAATACTCTAAAATGTTTAAGGAAAGGAAGAGACACTATCCTTGCCTTTGCAGGTTTGATTTCCTTTTCGTGATTATTACAGTGGTAAATTAAAAGAAATTGAAAGAATGTCTTTTTTGAAAGGGGATTTTTTTCCTCCATTGTTTTTTGACCCTGCTTAAATGGCAGGGTTACCTTTGCAGGTCATGCATTTTTTAATAGTAACTCTTTGTGTATAAATATGACTTCAGTGTTGAAACTCCAGCACACACTGACTCATGCTGCTACTGATTGTTTCCTTTCTATAGGCATTCCATTTTTAATAGTGGTGCCAAAGATCTCATTAAAGAAACAAGTTGCCTCCTCTACTTAGTGTAGGGCCCAGTGATGGCCATGAAGTAAAGGGAATTTAGAGAACAGACAGGTCTTTGTAATAGGTAGCCTTCATTTTTCTGCCAGTACTTCTGAGTTAGAAAGCATACAGCAAGAAATGGCCAGTGCAAAATGTCCCTGCCATATCAGCTGGGATGAGTACACACTCCTGCCTTTGGCAGAAGGGCTTGGAGTTCTCACAGTCCCACAGGGTCACTTGGGCACATGCAGGTTATTAGACTGGGCAGTAACCACCCCTCTCTTGTGACATGTAGCCTGCATACAGAAGTGCCTTGCACAGCCAGAAATGTCAGCCTGGGCAGATGATCCAGGTATCTTCTGAAGTTTACTGCTGCCGCTTCTTAATTCTGTCAGAAGTACATCACACTTATCTGTGGTCTGGTGAGACATTACGCCTCTTTCTAGACACTAGTCAGCCTACATTTAACCAAGAGGCTATGTAAGTGAGCTACCATTTCTTCCCTCTTCCCTGGCAGTAGGATTTCATCATAGGCTCTTGCCTCTGAACCATGCTTTCTCAGGGTGGTAAACAAGTCCATGCACTGCAAAGGAAACTCAAGTATGGTGTGTGTAGGGATTAATTTAACAGTATTACTGGAGAAAGAAAAGCATCTAGAACTTCAGGTTTTTTACTGTTCAGGATTTGGGGTTGGCTGTTTTGTTGTTGTGGTCTTTTTTTTTTTTTTCCAATAAACACAAGCCTGCAGTAAAAGTTGTTGCTTTGAAATTAAATAATTTGCCATCTGTATGATGTTACTGGTACTGTCTGTGGAGCTACTGTTACTAAATATGTTCTGTCTAACACTGAGTGTGGTGACAGGGCTCAACACATAATAAATGATAATAGAAAGTTTGCTTGGTCACTTTCAGACTAGAAGAAAGAGCTCAATCTGATTTGGAAGTGTATTACAGCAGTGTATTATTTAATCTTCCCTTCTTCTTTTTTATTTTTTTTTTTTTAAACTGGTGAGAGTGATCCATTGTCTCTAAAATCAAGCTGCTTTTTGCAGTCGACTTCCCACTGACATCAGGAGCAGGCAGTGATTTTGCTTCCAGATGAAACCTAAGGAGAACAAACATCTGTGAAGAATGGAGAATGGTGGCAGCACAGTGAAGTGCCTGGGAGCAAAGTGTTCAGCATGCTCACTAATAAGTGTCAGCTTGATTTGAATCACTTGCTAAAGTGCAGTCTGGCTGAAGTCGAAAGAACATACCTTTCCTCAATGAAATGGAATCCCAAGGCATAAATAAAAGATTTCACCTGGGAAGAATGATCTATTATCTCCATCCCAAGAAAGATGCTTGTGATTTACCACACCTCCTTGTTTTAAAGCAGAAGCAAAAACAATCCCTTCCCCCAAAATAACCCCTAACCAGCAATCACCAGCACTATCTCCATTAGCTGGAAGAGAAATCTAAGATGCATTTATACCAGTGATTTAGTTGAAGTCAGCTGGGTCATTCAGATGGGATAACAGACCAAGACACCAAGTAAGGGACAAACTGGGGCCATGGCTACAAAAATCTTGAGAAATTCAGTAATAATTTAAAAAAAAAAAAAAAAAAAAAAAAAAAGCTGTATCATAGTGGCTTCTGTCCAATCTAAGACTCTGATCATATATCCCAGTCAAAGGAGCCAACTAATTCATTCCTGACCATATGGATGTTGTAAAGTTGTAGAGATCAAACCCCTCCCTGACAGAATCTTGGATCAACGAAAGAAAACATTTCTGCTCCCTCTTGAGCAGCCATTTCAGGTTTTACAGGGAGCCTGATCCTTGTTGGGACAATGGTTTGAATGGTTTAGTCAATGCTAAAGAATGTTCACACAGCAGACACAATCAATACAGCTTATAATTTATTTACTTCATTCCTGAGTCTGAAGGGTTTGATTTAAGGACCTGACAAGGGATCTGAAAGTGAGCAGTAGCTTTCTGGTGTGAGTGGCAGGTTTTAAATACTGTCTAGGTCTTAGTAGGTCTTCCATGGCCTCTTGCTTAGGACTCCATCAGAAGTAAGATACTATTCATACACGCTCTCAGAAGACCACTACACTATCAGTGTCTGCTGCTAGCTGGTCCCACAAATTACATACACAAAATACAAAACCACCAGGCAGGGATGACTGGGCCCCTTTTGATTCCATTCAGTTGTGAAGCTTGAGCTTCTATGGGTTCTAGAAGGTGGAGGCACCAAAAACTGATAATTTCATAGTTTCTACTTCCATCTTCCATTCTTCTAATGACTGAAGTTGCAAAAAGGAAACAGGATAGAGAACCTGAGGTGCTTGCAAATTGACAATAACTGGAAAAATGAAAATTTCAGGGAAAACCCTAAGAAAATTTTATGAGGGTCAGTCAGCAAACTGTATGCTTCTTTCAAGCAGATGAGTTCACTCAGCTCCCCTACAATTTTACCTTCTTTCCAGAATGAAGTAAATTATCTGTGCGACTTGCAGTGTTGGAGTGCAGAGCACCTGCTGAGACAGTAAAACATTCTTAGGTGAAACGTTCTTTACTGAAAAGCCTGTGTTTTAATTTGCTCAATATTTAAGCCAAAACTGGAAGCCACTTGTGCCACAGGAAGTGCCTAGTATCTTTTTCTTTTCAGTCCTCAGAAAAGTGTCAGCCAGGTTTAGCACAAACTGTTCAAGGGTAGGGACAGCTGCGAATGCATAGGAAGGTTGAAAATTATCATGCTGCAGAAAATAAGAAGACACTGCAAGAAAAAATCATTGAGTGATTTGCCCCTTGTTCTCCCCTTCCACATTTTGATGACCTCTAGTAAAGGTGAATACGGGGTGACTGCATAACACGCTTATTATACATTTTTATTTACAAGATGCTAGCTATTGCCTAAACCTCTAGTCCCATTTACATTATAAGACATAAATAAACAGCTTAAATTCAGTGAAAAAAAGAAATGTGAGATTTTGTATGTTCTGCATTTGTACCAGCGTTGCCCTAAGTTAATTCCATGGGATCCCCCGATGATGGGAAAAATTCCATGGGGGCATAATAATGCAGGACTGGGAACATCCCTTAGTCCAGGGAGCAGTGTTCTCAGTCCTGTGGCTACATAGTCTCAGATCAGAGCACGATGCTGGTATTCAGCCAGAGAGAGCCTGCACAGAACGAGCTAGAGTGATAAGGGAAAAAATAAATGAGCCCAAGTCATCCCTACTTTCCATAACAGAGCAAGAGCTGCACCAGAGCATAGGAAGCAGGTGGCACTGAGGCTTCCCTGAGATCCATTCTGAGTATCTTCTGAAAAAATCACAGCAGGTTTTTCAGTGTCTAGGTGGAGCCCACACCACAGTGCAGCACTCTCTTTTCCCCATGTGCTACACAACAAGGGTCATTACTGGTACTTGTAAAGGCACTAGAGAAATAAGTTTATTGCTGGAGTTCATTGGCCCTCTCCTTCTGCAGCTTTTCTACATTTCTCACGTCCTGCAAGAACTCAACACAGAAATTATCTCTCCTCAAGGTGAACAAGGTCAAATTTTCTTCTTAATGAACTCGGAAAGCACATTGTCCACCCCAAGTACTTGGCAAGGACTGTATAGTGCATGTACATCAAAACCATAAGCAACTTTCGCACTCAGAAAGAAATGTTAGCATTGGCTGCTGTACAAAAGGAATTATAAAACAACAAAGAGAAGCAGAGACCATTTGGGATATTCCCAAATGGCAGGAAATACAAATGGCAGGAGCAAGGTAGATAAAAGATTCATGCCCCAGACCAAAATATACTTTTTCTGTTCATAAAATTATACTTTAAAGGTATATTTTGTGTTTTACAACTCAAGCCCACGTTGATAAAAATGCCATCTCTCAGCCATCTCTTCATCTAAAAGCTGCTCTTTGGTCCTTCCTGAGTGAGATGAAGGATGATTTATTTGTCAGTTAGGGAACAATCTCAAAAAGAAATTTTGCTCTTCTACTTTTTCTCTGGAAGAAAAAGAAAAAAGGCACCACTCTTCAGGCTAATGTACCTGTGCATAATATGATCATCAGTCATTGCCATATCTTCTGGCATTCAGCATCAGAGACGTTGAAATTTCTGAAGAAACTGGAAAATTGTAGTGAATTTCCAATTTCTGGCACCAATACAGCATGAAGAAAAAAGTGCCACCATTCAGCATGACCCAGTGCTGATTCTATCTGGAAAAACTGCGATTGACTTCAAGAACAAATATTCCTTTTTCTGAGTAGTTTTACTTTGCAATAACATCTCTGCCTGCTTAAGTAAAATGAATGATATTCTGTGCTTGAATGAAATTTATTTCACCCTTGGCAAGAAGTCACCAGTTTATTTTGGGGGAGGTAAAGTTCTGTTTATAGAAAAGTGATGGGTAGAAAAAAAAATTATCTGCTCTCCTTTTGGAAGCTTTGGAATTTTTTTAAACGACTTTCTATTGGAGAGAAGTTCCGGAAATCCCACCTCTATGTAGTCTAATAAACCAATATAATGCAAGTCTGCTTGCTGCTTTTTACATTCTTTTGGGTGGGTGTTGCTTTATTGTTGGATTGCTTCCAAAAATCATCAACATAATAATAAAAGGACTTGTTCAGAAGATGTTTATCCAAATACCTAACCAGCTTTTTGAGGAGAAAATCCATATTGAGCAGAGATATCATTTGCAGCAATAATGTCTGGAAGAAAAGAAAAATGGAATGTGTCAGTCAAAGTAAACAGACTCTATAATGCAGCCCCCAGGAGGCTGTGTTACAGTGTATTATATATTCAGTTGCATACACCTAGCCCTATTTTCAAAGTCATAAACTGGGGTGGATTTGTCAGAGTTTCAACAATATAATTGTTTAGCTGTAAATTTTCCTGCTGGCAAGTTCCAGAGTTTTCAGATAATCCCAGGCAGGGATTCAGGCTTGCCATCACATACACAATAGATTGTTCACAGGTAGTGTATGGAGCCTACAAACCATACTGCCACAGAAGTATGCTGGGGATTATGAGCTCCCTCAAGCACACAATTTAATTTGAATATATGATACGCAGACACTTCCAACGTGGCGCACAAAGAGAATGCCATTGTTGTGGATTATGTATGATTAACGGTGGAAGTGCATAGTAGGTTTAGAAGAGTGTAAATCACTCAATTTTTTTAGCATCTTGAGCAATAAGATGCATTCCCACTTGAAGCCATGTGGAGAGGGCTTGGCTGAGGCCTTTTTTCAAAATAATCAGGGGAGACACCTGTGTCTCTGTTAACATAAGGCATGGCCCATAGCTTCTTATTTTGGATATTTTTCTCCTGACTACACAACTTATGGCCTGGCAGCAAGATCTCCTGAGGTTTTCTGTTTCACTTGAATGCTTATTTGCTTCCATCTAAGTTATACAATGGGGCTTGAAGTGTTTATAGAAAAAGCTACAAAGATAGCAGTCCTACTGAAACCACTTCTTCGTGGGTAAACATGATGGGAGCTGATGTACATAAACTAATGAAGAGGAAGGGAAAGAGAAGAACATTTCCATTTCTCACTAGATTATGAAGTCAGAGACTATTTGCCTGATTGAACTGGAGCTTTCTCTAAAAATACCATACACAGAGGCATTTATTTATCCTTAGATGGAAGCAAAGCAATGCTGGAAGACTCCAGAGAATGGTGCTGTGTCCCACCTCTCACACAGACTTTCCTCTCTCTTGTTTGAAGGGTAGAACAAATCATGCCAACACAGACTTTCCACTCCTAAAATTCACTGCAAATAACATTCACATATAAATTCATAAAAATCCCAGGACCTATTGCAATAACTATAACCATCTGTGTCCCTAAAATTACTTTATAGTGTGAGAACAAGACAGCAAAACTCTTTCCTCTATTTCTTTTTTGATCTACTGCTGATTCATTAGAAAGGACCTCCTAACCCATTCACAGTGAGTTGCTACAGCTGCTGTTGTGGAATTTACCTATGCATCTTAAAGGACCACATGGTTTTGGCCCCACTGTGCTGTGGCACAGGACCTGCCACTTTACCTTCATGAACTTTCTCTCCCTGGCCATACCTGATTGCTGCAGTTCAAAGAAACATGTCTCACAGGAGGTCATCCAGAACATCCTCCAGGACTCCCCTCTGAAATGACTAACTCTCTCTGTTCATCTCAGCTTGGGAAAAAGAAACTAAGAGAAAAAGTGGAAGCGTTTTCCCAGTGTTTTGAATAGGAAAGATATGTCAAACTATATTCACTCCACGCTCAAAAATTTGTTTCAAGGCATTATGCAGAAATCAGGAAAAGCTGTGAGGAGACTGGGTAGCTTGAAG
The DNA here is from genome assembly GCA_027576195.1 of Cossypha heuglini. Classification (NCBI taxonomy): domain Eukaryota; kingdom Metazoa; phylum Chordata; class Aves; order Passeriformes; family Muscicapidae; genus Cossypha; species Cossypha heuglini. The sequence continues at coordinate 3,479,796 of JAODKT010001765.1, read as the reverse complement.
GGCCAGCATAAATCATAGAACAAAGAAAGCTGAGGTTGAATCAGGCTTGCAGGCACTTTCCTCTGGTGGCCCAGCAGTTCCACGGCATCCTGCAGTACCAGGTTTGCTACCGACCTCAGTGGTCAGAAGCAGAACAGGACACAGACACACAGGGCCTATCATGATGCTTACTCTGCCCTCTGCCACTTCTGCCTCGTTTATATGTGACAGGGTACCTTGCAGACACCTAACACAGTGGCACAGTTCAAGTGCTACGATTTGGTGAAGGGCAAGTACTCAATGTTAAATGCAGCCAGCTCCTTTTGCTGAAAACTTCCGTAGTTCTTCAAAAGTAATTGGAAGTAGAGCACAGCGTTAGAGCATAATGCTGAATGCTAGAGAGAGAAAAACAAGCAAAGTATTTGCTGTCTTTTCTCCTAATAACACATAGAGAGATTTGCCTTATCTCTCTCTTCTTTGAATACCCCTGAAGATCAAGAGGCTGATGCTCAAAGGTATTAGAAATTCCCCTATAACACAGTTATCTAGCTGGAATCTGTAACTCTGTGCTTGCCTCAAGCCTTATCCAATAATTAATCAGATTGCCTTGGTCACACATACTTGGACTGTAAAATTCCTCTGCAAGAAACACACACAACCAGTCCTGATTCCACAAACACAAGGCTCTGATTTATTCATCCATTTGGTCCAACTAGAAGCAAAGCTATTGTTTTTCACCTGGGGTGTGAACCAGCACTCATTGATGTCAAAGGCAGTGCTCCCATTGACTTCCATGGGACACAGGATCAAAGTTTTTGCCCACCAGCAAGTAAGAGTAAGTCATGCTGGTAAGAAGGACAAGATTCCCAAAGGCAATTTAGAGTGAAACAGATTTATCATTGTATGTTAGGTTACAGAAGATGCTCCTTATAATCAAGCCATCTAGCCTCATCATTTGGTATCTGTGCTGAACAAATGTGCCACACTGGCTAAACTCCCAAACTTTCATTTCAGCCTCTGTTAAATTCAGTGTAAAACTCTGAGGTAATTTCCTTCCTTCCTTCCTTCCTTCCTTCCTTCCTTCCTTCCTTCCTTCCTTCCTTCCTTATTTCCGTTCTTTTCCTTTCTTCTTTTCATTTTTTCTCTTTTCCTTTCTTCAACTTTCATAACGTTATGATTATCTTTCTTTCTTCTTCTTCCTCATTCCTTCTCCTTTTCTCATCGCTCTCATTCTACCATTTCTCTGATCCTGTCTCTCTTTCATCTTCTTCTTTTCCTTGTTTGTTTAATAATTTTCTTGTTCTTCTCAGTTTTCCTTCAAAATACAAGGTATAACGTTGGTTATGCTTTCTATAACAGCTGAAAAAAATGTGCTTGTACAGCATGAGAGAACATACAGGTTCTGGAATATTACATTTGCGGCATCTGGACCCTTCATTCAGACTCCCTTGCTGCAGCTCCCTGCTCTCCAGAGTTTGTGGGGGGAAAGTAATGTAGAGAGGCAATCGGCCAGGCAGATGGACACTTTTCTTGGCACTGGACAGAGGAGCTCACCTTTATAAGATAAACTTTTTCAGTTAATGTTGGAGTTCTTTAGGATTTACAATAAATTATTTGAGAGCAGAATTAGTCCTCATGTAGGATATATATATATAGTCTTTACTTTCCCCAATTACTTTAAAACTGGCTTTTCATCCTTAAAACTGGCTTAACATCTTGATTGTTAGTAATTTCTTCAAAGAAAATGTGATTTTGTTTCTTCCACACATTCCTTAGGGCTAACTATTCCTATTTCTGCTTTTTCTTCTTTTTGCTTGGCCCTAAATGCACTAAAATGTCCCATCTCCCATCATTTGAAGGTTAGGGGTGACTGGTTTATCCAGAGTTCACTTCAGTTGTATTGACATACGAATGCAGCAGCTGGCATACTTGGGCCTCTGGGCTCCAGCTCATAAAGCCATTTCCACACTGTAAGAGGACAGGATGCAGGCTGTGACCCATCAGTAGGCTGTCTATACGCTAAAATAATGGAGATAGTGATAAACTGTCACCAGAAGACAGTCTCAGTTCCCCAACTCTTAATGGTAGAACAACACAATAGGGTCAGACTAAAAAGGTTTCCTTATGAAAATTTTATCAGCAACTTTGGTAAATTGCTGTGGGAAAGGTGCTTTGCTCTCAGGCAGACCTGGAACCTCTTTTTACAAGGTACAGCTCTCATGCATTGCCTCACTCCCGCAAGATATTAAGGGCACTCAAATTGAATTAACACCAAATCAGGCCGGTGCACTTAACAATACAAATGCACTTAAGGGACGCCTCAGAATGATTTGTGACTAAAGAAAGCAAAGAAGAAATCAGCCTTGAAGACCACAGGGGTGGTGTTGTGTGTCATATACAGGAAAAGCCATAAGTAGAACTTAGAATACCGGAAAACCATGAACTTCAAGGGCTCTCAGATACCGTAGACCCAGCCCTAAAGTAGATGGTCTCTTTTTGTGGTATGCAGAAACAATTGATAAATAAATTACAGCCAATTTTCTTAGTGGCATGCTCTCCATTACCTCTGACAGCAGTGTAACTACTTTGCTAAAATGATAAGAGGTGAATAATGGTATATCAGGTAACAGCAAAGGAGATTCTCCGAGTTGCCTGTTCTCTCCATGAGAGCAATGACACAATGCAGAAGTGAATGAGATGTGACGTGGCAACTGACAGGGAGCTCCATGTAGACTGATGCTAAGGCCAAAGCAGCTGAACCATAACCTAGTAAGAGCAGGGAAGCAGTGGAGTTTTGTTTTTCTGTTAAACTGTCAGAGTCATCCTTTCAGGGAGCCACCTCTCTTCACCACCATTTTTCATCAAGTTACCTAATTGTCTCTCTCTGACCCTGCAGGCTGTATTCTCCCATAAGCTAGAGGACCAATCCTGCAAAGTTTATCTCAAATAAAGTCCACTAAGAGCATTCCACATTTCAAGATTTCTTTGCGAATTGAGGTTAAGAGAGATAAGTACATCATGGGGAAATTGTTCCATAACTCCCTTCTGGTCAAAGACTAGTATTGGATTAAAAGTATCATGCATTAAAGCTGTCTGTTACATGGATATTCTCTTCAGCAAGTATGATATTGCAATCACTATTAATGAAAGCAACATTCGTCTTCCTTCTTGACTTGGCAAAATAGTGGACTTGGAGCCTTAAAGTGACTGGAAATATAAGTGAAAAGGAAAGGGAAAGAGTCCAGACATTTTTCTAAGTCCAGGACCTCAAACTAAAATGGTGTGCTGGTTTTGGCTAGGATAGAGTTAATTTTCATCACAGTGACTGGTATGGGACTGTGTTTTGGATTTGTGCTGGAAGCTGTGTTAATAACAGAGGGATGTTTTTGTTACTGCTGAGCAGCACTTACAGAGAGTCAAGAGCTTTTCTTCTTCTCACACAGCCCCAACAGTGAGTAAACGGGGGGTGCACAAGGAGTGGGAGGGGACACAGCTGGGACAGGTGACCCCAACTGACCAAAGCAATATCTTGTATCATATGGCATATGCTCATCATCCTGTGGGCAGGAGAAGGAACAGGGAATGTTCAGAGTGATAGCTTTTGTCTTCCCAACTCACTGCTACTCATGCTAGAAGCCTTTCCTGAGGTGGCTGAACATCTACTTGACCATAAGAAGTGGTCAAAACAAAATTCCTTGTTTTGCTTTGCTTGTGTCTGTGGCTTTTGTTTTATTTACTAAACTTTCTGTATCTCAACCCAATGGGTTTACTCACTTTTAATCTTTCAGTTCTTGCTCCCATCCCACCAGGGGGAGGGAAGTGAACAGGTGCCTTGCTGGGACTTAGTCCTCATCCAAAATTAAACAATGACAAGTAGTGGTGATTTCTGCCCATCAATTCTACAGCTGATGCTTTTGCTGATGTTATAAAAATTAGCCAACTCAATGAGACCTTTTTATTTGGTATACAGGAATTTCCTTGTCCTAGAAGGATGTTTTATACCAACTGTTGAAACAAGACTCTTTTAAACTCATCACAGTGCTGTGGAAAAGCAGGGCAAAGCTTGGGTTTATATTCATGGCAGCAACATCAGGACACTGTGAACCAATGAGGAGTTTCTATGAGCTACGCTATGGCTGCTGAGGGGAATTTACAGGCTTATTTCCTGACAGAATCTTCCTGTCAAAGGAAACATGATATAGGGCTATTTATTTGAGCCTGCAGAGGCAGAACAGCTCAATGGCTGTGGAGTGCACACTCATCTTCCACATGAGTGCTAAGAAGTAGGAAAAAAATATCCCACATGCCTACAAAGCCTAGTGAGGATTCCAGCAACCTGTTGGAAGAGAAAGACATGAAACCACCACTATGAGCAGTAGGAGCTGCAAAGCAGAGAACTCTCCCCACTCATATCATAACAAACAGTCCATGGTGCACTTCATCCACATGGAAAAGGTCTCCTTCCTATATGGCCTGAAAATCAAGCCCTAAAGGGGAGCCGATGGGAGACACTCAGGGTAGAATAGACCTTTCTTGCATCCCAGAAAAAAGCAGAGCAGCCAGGACACAAGGTGACAACCTCACAGAGTCAAACTCCCACCATGGGAGGACAACTCTTGACAATGGCAGAAAGACCTTGTCCTTCCCCAAATATTCATCCAGGCCTTAGTCTCGCCAACTAAAGACATTTCTATAATTCTGTTTATTTTAGTGGAGAAGGAGAATGAGTTAAAGATTTTTTTTTTTTAATTTTGTACTTCTGCTACCTTAATAGCATCAAACTGAAAGCAAATTATTACTGAGTCTACGTCTCTGCTTCTGAGACTGAATCAATGTCATCCAAAGCACTCTGAACGGAGAAGAGCTTCAGGACGGAGAAAATATCTGCAGGCAAACCTTTGTGCTCACAACAGCAGAGCTGGAGAGGGAGAAGAGGTATGCTGGGCAAGCAGCTCAGCCTCACCTCTGTGCCTTTTGTCCTTCAACCCCTCCACCCTTCAACCCAGTAGGAATTCAACACAAACAACTTCACTGTGGCTGCTGAACCAGATGACCCACTAGATGTCCTTCTTAACAAAAGTTTTTATAAAGTTAACAAAAGGACTGTACAGCACCTTCCCATTAAATCAGGGTCAGCATCAGTTTGTGCTCTTAGTGTGCTTATAAACAATTCCTCTTGGAAGAGTAATCAAATATATTTGATTAAATAGCAAAGTTGGGGTTTTTTTGCCTCACTTCAAGGAATCTTTGTCTTAGTATTTAAAGAAAAGGATCACACCCTAGATTCTTAACCAATTCCTTAATTCCCTTGTAAAATAATGTTCTTGAAAAATTTCTGGGGACAATTTAAATTTTATAAATTCAAAAACTGAAATGTGCTTGTATACCTAATAGTTATTGGTATGAGTCAAAATTAATTAGGCTTACACATCTTGGTATAGCAAGTTTAAGACACAAAAAAAGAACAATTAAAACTCAGTATTTTCATACAGTAGCCAGACTCTAATATTCTGCATTTACCTTGGTTTCTTTACTTTCCTTGGAGATATGATTTCATATCAAATTTCACTTTAAAAACAGAAAATGGAAAGTTATGAAATGGTTAGTAAAAATAAATGATTAATAGAAGTTGTAATAAATAATCAATAGTCTTAAAATCCAGTCAGTCAATAAGTTACTAACCACTATTAAAAACTGTGCACTACACCTCATCTTGACATGCTTATAAGCCTTGATATCACTTGTTACTGCAAGGCTTATACTTCTTTTTCACCTCTAGTAAGCATTTATTAACCTTTTATAAGTTGTATAAGAATAAAATCATATTGTAGAATGCAAAATAAAATACCTTGTGTTCAGAAGTCCTGGCAGAATATCAGTCCTGTTGCAACTAATCCTTCTTATGAAGATACTAGGTGATTTGGAGACAGCTGAACTAGATTTTCTATTGTGCAAGAAATAAATAGCCATCCAGGAATCTCTGACATGTATCAGAATTATGGAATGAATGAGACTGGAGGGGGTGTCTAAAGGTCAGCTGGTGCAGTGTGCCCTGCAGCCACCCAGATCTGGTCACCCAGGACCACACTCACACAGCTTTTGAGTATGCCAAGGGTGGAGACTCCACAACTCCTCTAGGCTGCCTGTATCAGGGATCAGTCACACCCACAGTGAAATATTGTTTCCTGATGTTTTCAGGCAGAACCTCCCGTGTTTCAGGTCATATATACTGCCTCTGGTCCTGCCTCTGGATACCTCTGAAAACACCCTGTCTGCATCTCTTTTAAGGGTAAGATCCCCCTGAGCCTGCTCCTTTTCAGGCTGAGCAGTGCCAGCTCTTTCAGCCTTCCCTCACAGGAGAGATGCTCCACTCCCTTCCTCACCTCTGTGGCCCTTTGCTGGACACTCTCGAGTATGTCCATGACTCTCTTGTACCAGGGAGCCCAGAAGTGGCCACGGTGCTCCAGGTGTGGCCTCACCAGCACTGAGGAGAGGGAAAGGATGACCTCCCTCGACCTGCTGGCAGCAGCCCATCTAGCACAGCCCAGAATATCATCAGCTTTCTTTGCAGTCAGGCATGTTGTTGTTTTATGTTCAGCTTTTTGTCCCTCAAGACAACCAAGTCCTTTTCTGCAAGGCTGAGCAATACATAGCTTTAGCAAACACCTGGCTCAAATTTAATGTAATGCTACCTGATTTTCAGTATGTTTTAGATTAACTTGAATTCACAGTAGAAAAGCATCCTCTTGAATTGAGAAAGTTCAAAATCTGGTCTAGGGAAAATGAGTGAGAACTTCAAGAATCTAGTTGTTCCCTTGGATCTCTCCCTTAATTGAGAATTGTTTAATTTTATGCCTAAACACACTTTCATTACTAAGAATTTAGCAGAGGTTTAGAATATAACAATATATCCCAGTAACTTTCTCTTCCTGAACCAGCTTCAACGAACACAGCTACAGAGGCAGATGTTGGCTTTGCCCACCCTAAGATTTAGCAAACACTAATAATACTAAAACTTAATAATTGCCAAACAAGGAGACAAATGGTTGTTTGGTTTGGAGTCAGTCCGCTTACCTATCCCCCAACAATTTAAATGAGTTCATTGTATTTTATGAGCATTAAAGCTTCCCTCTTCAACAGTCAACTACTTCGCTTGATTTAATTTTAATACATGCTGTGAAGTTATATCCCTTGAAATTATTGGGTTGTTTGAGGGTCCCCAGATGCTCCTTCCTCAGTTCTCTCTTTCAGTCCCACTTGTTCCTCTCCACACACCTCTTACGTCTTTGCTCAGCTGATGCAACCCTACACACATATATTCATCACAGCAGCAGAGTTTTCTCTCTCACTGACTCACGCTCAGCAGAACAATATAGAATACATTTCCCCTACTTATGTATATGTGATCATATATATGTGTTCATAACCTACAGTCTTCAGTGATTAGAACTACCTGACTTAGGGCTTCCATTGAACCATGAGATGAGGTTTTCTTTTTTTATTTTACTGCCTCAAGTCCTCATTCTGGCCTAGAAATAGGAAATGCATATTCCTGTATTTCAGTTTCTCCCACCCCTGAACGCATTGCTGGACAAGAGTTGCCAATTACATTTATCACACTATGTGTGGAGTTAGGCTTCCCATTATATCCATAATGTGATCAGCAGCTGGGTATCCTTGCACAGACTGCCACTCTCTCATAAAGTCCACTAATATTGAAACAAAACCTTCAATGCCACCAGAAATACTTGTGATTACAATTGTCTAATTCAAGAGCTGCAACCATGGTGTTGAGCAGATCAGTCAAAATCCTGTTGTGACAAGAGGAAAGGCACATCCACCTTTCTGTCATATACAAAGCTTCTAACAGCAGGTCGAAAAAAGAAGTGGTGGGTTACATTTAGTTATCTAGTTCTGGCAAAGAGGGATGCCTAATTGTGACCTGTATACAAAACTGTGGGAAAGACTTGACTTCCACTCTATTTCATATAAAAAAGTGCTGGAATATTTTTGTTTCCAGACTGTGGAGAATAAAAAAGAAAAATGGTCATGAAAAAAACAGAGTTCCATTGACTAAATCATTGCTAAAGCTGTGGGTTTTTGTCATGGTTCCTGAGAGAGTCAAGGAGTTCATGTTTTTCAGAAAATTATCTGTGACTGATGATACTTTGGGACTTTTTGCATGTGAGTGGGTGGATGCAATGGTAACCAGTTGAATGCATTTCAGAAAAATCCTTTCCTGCTGTCAGGTCCCAGACTGCAATGGAATATGACAAAGAGCAGGAACTTAGCAATGCCACGACAGTGCTGTGGTGGAAAGTGTCCTGGAACAGCAAACTCTCCCAGAAACTGTCTGGAGCAATGAGCTTTCTCCCTTCTGTAAAGGAAACAAAAGATCTTTTATTCTTTTTCTCTCTTACCATCTCCCTTATACCACCCACCCCCCCCCCCCCACTTTCTCCATTTCCTATGTTTAGAACCATAGACTGTTTCAAAGGTTTGTTCTGGCATGGTGACCACTTGGATATCCATATGGTATTTATTTATTTATTCTTTGTCTCAAATGCTTTTGGCACAAT
>JAODKT010001765.1:3421974-3449819 GCA_027576195.1 Cossypha heuglini | reverse complement strand
GGATTGTCCTGCTCTGCTCTGAGCTGGGGCAGCCTCACCTCCAGTGCTGGGGGCTAGTGTGGGCACTGCAACACTTCAATATAAGAAAGATATTAAACTAGTAGAGAGTGTCCAAAGAAGGGCAACAAGGATGGTTGAAGGGCCTTGAGGGGAAGCTGTATAAGGAGCAGCTGAGGTCACTTGGTTTGTTCAGCCTGGTGAAGAAGAAGCTGAGGGGAAACTCATTGCAGTCTACAATTTCCTCCTGAGGGGAATAGAAGGGGCAGGAACCAGTTTCCTCTCTGTGTTGACCATAGGACCTGAGGGAATGGCCTGAAGCTGTGTGAGAAGAGGTTTAGATCTGACATGACAAAATGGTTCTTCAGCTGCAGCATTTGGACAGTGCTCTCAGGCACATGGGGTGACTCTTGGGGATGGTGCTGCGCAGGGCCAGGAGCTGGACTTGATGATACTCTTGGGTCCCTTCCAACTCAGCATATTCTCTGATTTGGTGATTCCATGTAACATGTGTATGATTACATAGATTCTTCTAAGAAAAGCATCTGAGTTCATGTAATAATGGTAAAATAATACTATCTTTGGGCACATGATACCTGTTTTAAGACAAAACTCTCACAATATGAATAACTGAGGCAAAGAAAATGCATTAAAATGTTACTTAGAATTGACTTATGCTGGTGGTCAAAACATGAAATCCCGATTATTAGGTTTACAACCCAGTTGACTAACACTATATTTCTGATAGAATGTCTAAACTCTGCTCTAATACAGGAGAAATTCTAGAAACACTCAGAGTTGTACTACCTGGATCTACTTTCTTCATTCATTCTCACAGAGTACTCCTTCATTCTGGCAAAGGACGAATCTCGATTATGAAATAAATATACATATATTTATATATGTAATAGAAGAAGCAAAGCAACATACAGAAAATTAGAGAGAAAAAAAAAAAAGCCTGTAGAAGCCATAGGGAAATTTCTGTCACAAGACTTTTTTTAGGACTACAGACCAGATTCCTGTCTAAAGTCAACTCAAGTAGCTCTAAACACTTCATCTTCCTGTCCCTAAGCTTCATATTTTCCTGAGGTCCTTGAAGTTGTCTATAAAATTATAGTATCTAAATTGGATATGCATTAGACAACTGGTTAAATGGAAAAGATGACTAGTGCTTGCTCAAAGAAATAAGTTTGTATTTGACTAGCTCACATGGTGAACTGTAACTGCTCTGTGAACTTTCTAAGAGGTTCTTGTAGACTCAGACAGAGGTAGAAACCATTTCAGTTATTAAAAGAAACCAAGTCTTTTTGTGCAGCAGCAGAAAAGAGGAAACTCCTCCCTTTCGAATTATCAATCTTTATAGTGCAATTCTTTATGGCTAGGAAGAGAACTTCAGACACTTTTCAAATAACCCCAACTGTTTAATCTGTACCCTTTCAGAAGTCAAGCTGTGTGTGTACGTGAGACTGAAACATTTTTGCTGAAATAGGAAGAATGATATGCTTCTCAACCCACTGTAAAACTATCCAATTCTTACAGGGGAAGCAATGTACATTTCCTTTGCAGAGAATGGCATTATATGGTTTGTGAATCTTCATCCTTTTGTAGTCTAGTTAGAACCTGTGATCAGAGAGGACCACGGCAGGCAAATGGACACTACATCCATTAACAAAGATATTATGTTTTACTTAAGTAGAAAAGGAACAGGGTCTAAGTTTAGCTAACAGAAAAACAAGCCTGAACCATTCATACAAGATCCTCTTTATCACTTCCTTTTAAATATACTATTACTCCAGAGTCAGTTCAATCAGGCTGTCTTCTGCAAGGTTTTAAGCAATTTGTTTGAAATTCTGGCAAATCCAATATCTCAGTGGTAACATTCATTGATTTCCCTACCATTCCCTATGCAGTGCTCATCCACTCATACAGTCACAAAAGTGCAACACAAATAAGTACTCCAAAAATACTTAATGAAAACTTTTTATGTAGTGACAGCTGAAAAGGTGTTTCGCATTGGAGGAAATTTGTATTTTCAGTAAATTAAGATATATTTACAGGCTGCAGGACATTAATACAGTGGACATGCCAATGAACAGATGATGCAGATCGACAGCATTTTTCATCTGAGAATGACAACTTTTTTTTACGGTACTGGAGTAAAATTGGTAGAAATTTAGTCAATGAGAATTTACAGTCAGATTCCTGGACAAAGGGATTCCATCTCAAAGGGTAAACTGAGAGGGCTTTTGTTTGTTTCTTTTTTGTTTGATTGTTGTAATTGTTATTTTGAGGGGTTTTTTTTCGTTTTTGGAGTTTTTTGTTGGATTGCTTGGTTTTACATGTAGCAGTTGACATGAAAGATAAAGTGTTTTTTTCTCTGTCTTATATGTAGCCACAGCAGCATTCGGTGTCCAAATCCTAAATTATTGATAAAATCACAGAAGCCTCTTCTTCAGAAATAATCAGAGCCTGAACAAGGCTACAGATGTTCTCTGAACCTAATCAGAGATGCATTGGTTTTCCTTTCTTTCTGATCCATCACAATTAAAGCTGCTTCTTGATATTCTCTCCTGTTATAGACTATTTTCTAAATTAGAGGATCCATTGGGAAAATATCAAGACAATTTTTCTAGTTGGTCAGTTTTACTTACCTTCTTCTTGAAGCTTTTTGGCCGAAGCTCTGCATAAGTTGACCTAAGATTATATTTGACTCACTCCTTTAAGCAGGGCTTTATTTATCACGCCAAACAATAAATTCATCACACTTTGCTGTTAATTTTTGATTTTCCCTTTGTTTCTTGATAGTAATTTAACACATTGTAACTTGATGGAGGCTTAAGAGTTCACCAAGCAACAGCTGGTTCTGACTGCTACAAGTGCTTCTGGGAAAAAAAAGTAGTTAAGGGCAAAGGCACACAATATGTGCACATACACCACAAACTGCTAAAAATATATAAAGTAAAATACAGCATTAACATGTTAAAAAAGCCAACACCAACTCAGCGGTTCATATACAAATGCATTGCATGGATAACTAGACTTCGAACTCCAGGAGGTTTCCTCAAGTCTCCTTATGGCTTCACACCTCTGTATTGCTCAGCATTGTGAGGTTTTGGAAGCTAGAAAGATCTACTTTTTGCCCTTGAGCCAGTGGTAGAGAGAATTAAGTCACCACAGGTCAGAACTCTATAGGTCTTGTCTGCTGAACTATACAGCTCTTCACAACAGACTCAGTGCAGATCTTGGAAGAAGACAGATTTGCAAAGTCACCAGTCATCCTGGTGAGAAGCAGTTAATCTGCTCCAGACACTTTCATAATATCTTAGACACGACAACAAAACTAAATATATTTATCTAGACACATTAAGGCAGGTCCTTAAACGTGCTTAAATGCTGCTACTAAAAAGCTGACTGTTATGACTTTCCACAAAATCACTCCTTGTGATTTACTATTCACATGAAATTCAAACACTTTGTTATTCCATTAGGAGGCCTAGTGTGATGTACCAATGCCACCTAATAGGACAGCATAAGGCCCAGGAAGTTCCCCAAATACATAGAAAGTTTTACACAAGCTAAGTCCATTTGTAGTTGCAAGCTTTGACCAGGCTGGCTAATATAAACTTGGAAAATGACACTGGCTTGGAAAAAAATAATTCTAAAAGTCATAACTCATGAGCATTTGCAAACTCATTTCCAAGACAGAATTCTAATGACTTCCAGAAACCACCCTGCAGTCATGAGAAAAATCCTGGAAAACTCAGAGTCCAAAAGTGTAACAAAGTCATACAGGACTAGACAAACAGCATGCAAACATCTCCAGCCAAAATAAGGAAGTATAAAGCAGCTGTCCATATGACGACAGTTACTTTGGAATTGTTTTTCCATCACACAAAAGCACAAAACCAAATATATCCTACCCAACGCACACACAAGCTCTTGTAAACTCACTGGTGTTTGTTCCTTCCCGTATTCCTCTTCAAAAGCTTTTGAATTCACAATTTGCACCATTTTGTACATCTCAATTGCCAAGCCAGCATCTATTACCTCTTAGGGGTTTTAAGCTGATAGGAAGAGTCAACACTGAGAAGTATTCAGAGAATAACATGAACTTACTTTTTCCCAAACTTAGACAAAGTCAAGATGAAAAGCCATTAGTATGTCCTACGGCCAGAAGCTGTCAGAAGGCACTTCTATAACAAAACTCTCCTCAGGGGTTTGGTTTGTACTTTTCAAGGTACATTTACTAACTTGTGTGACATACCCAACAAAAAACCCCTTGAGATTAATTTATTTCTCTGAAGACTCGATAATTAAGTCACCAGTTCTCTCAAGAGGCAGTCTGAAAACATACACGTAGCAAAGCAAAACAAAACAAAACATATACAAAACAAAAGCAAGCCTAGTTCACGTTTCCTGTCAGTGTATGGATATTGCCACCATTTAGACAGAACAGGTTCCTATGCCAGCAGAGTATGACTATTCTGTCTTGCACACTGGTTTTTCTATAGCAGTATGATATGTCAGTGTATACTTTGCTGAAGAGAACTTTCTGTCAACAATCAGTGTTTCATTGGCATTAATGTGCAGTAAAAGACAACGAAGCATGACTCAATTAAACCACCAAATACTGCATTTAAATAATATTAACCCCTGACATTTTAAAAGAACAGTGCAGGATTTTAGCTGCATGACTCTTGTTAAGGTCAGTGCTTTAATATATACAGCTTCCCACCCCGAATGTCTGACATAAATTTGTTTCAGTAAGCCAATTGAGAATGAAGCCTGAAACTAGGATTTATCTACTACTGCAAACATTACAACTAAGATTTCTCCCATGCTATTTTTATGGGAACAAATTTTATTAACCTTCACATGGCATTGAGGTAGGAAAAGATTTAATATTTAACTCACAATTCTCTTGCTTCTGTTTTGATAAATACCTTATGGACTGAAGTTTAAAAATTATTTTCAAAAGCATTTTGGTCAGCAAAAATCTCAAATGCTATATATATGAATGTCACAGGATGGAGTTTAGCTTTGGATTCCTCCCCATATGTACCAGTAGAATCCCATGCATTTAAAGGACTTCATGTATGAAATTCTGATGGCAAGTCAACATATCATACACTGAAAGTTACTGAAACTCTCACCTGATTCATATAAAAATTGCCCCCACTTATTTTGCTATGCACATGTGCCAGATCTTTAAGTCTAACAACGTTTTTCCTGCAATGTGTAGAAGGTACATGCCTCTCTTAACTGCTGCTCATAAGCACAGCATCTACGATGCTTCTTTCCACAACTTTTAGGACCACACCATTAGTGTGGACTAAACTATTCAGATATCTACAAATCAACAGCTAGTGGGCCTGCTGTGTGGGTTAGCTGTATATCACACAAAAAGAAATGTAATTATTTAAACATAATTAGCATTGCTTTATTTTTAAACAATCTCCCTGTTACCATCATGCATTGGAAGATCTAAAAATTTGTTTACCAAGAGAAAGAAAGGATACTTGTACAATAATAGTAACAATACTTGTGCTTAAAATCTAATTTTTAAATCTAATGTTTTCTATTTTTTAGAAAATTTCTATTTTTCTATTACTGACTTTCATGGAATTAGCCAAAAAGAAATCCAATCACTTATGAAGCTTTAATTGGACACAGTAGAGCCATGAGAAGGCTGATCTGATGATAATCTGATATCAGGAATAATTATTAGTACTATTAGCTTATAAAGAGACAGGAAGCATAGTACAGAAGAGGTGGTAAATAAAGAACTGAAGAAAAATTATTCAGTGAATCTCCCTACCTCCTGCTGAGCATTTCTTGGAAACAATTTAGTTTTCAGACACTTCCTCATATTTTGCTTTGTCGTTGTTCAATTTTATTCATCAGTCACAGGACACCAGAATAGCAGACAGACTCAGTTTCATATGCATTGCTGAATGGCTGGTTTGTAAAGCACTGAACTGCAATACATAAAATTATATAAATTGCCCAAAATTCCTACATGATGCTCCCCCTGACAGTGATCAGACCCATGTTAGCATGACAAAGAGCATGTCACCTTCCATCTCCCATTGAAGGACAATTTGCAAGACCTAATTGAAAGTCACGTCTAAATCTGTAAAACCGAAGTCATAGTAGAGTCAGAGTACCTATAAGAAAATGTAATTTTTCCAGTTTAAACATTGTGCATAAAGATGTTAAATAATTTATGCAAAAATCACTATAGGTTCCACTGGTTTAGCTGAATACTCAGCAAAGAGGAAAGACTTAAATATTTTCTAAGTAAATAGTGAAGTACATTTCTAGGCCATACAGATAGTATGATGCCAAATGATGTCCAAAAATTATGAGATTACAAAGACAAAAGTGAAGTGAAGTTAGACAAAATCTAGTAATTTCATACTGGGCAAGATTAAAAGACAGCAAAGAATGTCCTAATAGATTCCTTTGTTTGGATTTCAAGGCCAAGCAACAACAGAATGCAGAGAGAAATGCTGAGTAAGCTTGGTGTTCCAACACTGGCAGTAGGAGAGGTGCTCTTCACATATAGATTTCATCCAAACTCTGCAGCTGCCAGGGGCTTTTTGGGGTTTATTCACTGGAGAATAATCAAAGAACTACAAAAAACATCAGGAGAAAAATGCTACTAAAGCAGTTTTGTATATCAGAAGAGAGTTTAAATATTTTTCAGGAGCTTAGTTACAGCACACGTGAATTCATCTTAAATTTAAAGCATTGGAAAACCTTTCAAGTACAGAATGACAGCAGAATGATCAGACGCTCTTGAAAGTGATCAAATGATCAGACTGACCTAATTGACAAAGAGGTTATACAAAATATTGCCTTTCACTTAATCCAGGGCTTTAGCAGTGTTTGGAAACTTGGAGAACCATTTACAATATAAAATGTCCCACTTGTTGAGTAAGGAATTATGGACTAGCTGCATGGACAGTAAGTCAGCTGCAAAACTGCCTGAACTCAGAGCTCAAAGGATGGTGATCAGTGGCACACAGTCCACCTGGAGGCCAGTCAATAGTGGCATATTCCAGGGGTCAATACAGGGACCAATACTGACTCATAACATTGTTAATAGCCCAGATGATGGGACCCAGAGCAAAATTCACAAATTTGCAGATGATACTAAGCTGGGAGAAGTAGTTTACAAATCAGAAGGATTTGCAGAAGGACTTCTCATGAGAAAAGGCTGAGAGAGCTGTGATTTTTTTAGCCTATAGAAGACAAGGCTCCTAACAACTTGTGTAAATACCTGTAAAGAATATGGAACCATACTATCCTCTGTGGTGCCTAGTGACAGGACAAAAGCAATGCTAAGCAACCGGTGGTAGCTGACTGTATTCTAAGCAGGGCTGCTGGAATAGATGATCTTGAGAACCTTCAAACCTCAGCTCCCTTGTCTTAACTTTGTAAAGATATTTAAGATCTTTTACAATGGAGGATACTCCCATAAATGTCTATCCAATTTGACAGGCAGAGAATTCTGCTGAGTTTCCAAATAGCTGTGGGAGACAGGAGCCAAAAAATCTCTCTGTACTACTAGTGTAGTAGGAATTGCCTACAGTATGTGGAGTGATAATACCATTAATCCAATAACCAAAATCTTTACTGAAAAAGATATGTGTGCACACAGGCACAAACACAACTTGTACTAACAGCTATAAAACCTACTGCAGGGAAAAAATAATGTATTACAGAGTCTCTTTTCAGAGATGTGTTGTTTGGTGCACCGGTAGATAAATTAATACTAATTTTGAGACTCAAAGCCAATCATTTGTTGCACCACATTCAATGGAGAGTATTTTAGCCCCACCAAATATGGTCTTTCTTCTAAGGAAACTAGTTGTTCTTCTGGAGGAGTGCAGAGATGAAGCTGAGATTACACTAGTTCCACAACTGGAACTAGTCCTCTTCAAATTCCAGGCTCTGAAAATGAAAAGCTTCGAAAGTAAGGATCAAGGTCTTAAGCTCTGTAATTTTCAAAGCAAGGCAGAGTAGATGGTATAAAACAGGATGCTCTTTTGAGAGCTACTGTTATGGTACTGCCGTGACACATTCTACACAAGCACGACTTTTATGTGTCCCCAAAAGATAGGTAAAAATATGCTTTGATAAGCTATAAACTACATTTGTAAACTACAAACAGGGGATCTTCTACTTATGTGGAATTTATCTCAAATTTCACTTTATCAAATGCAAGGAAAAGCAACTCAGGAGTATCACACTAGATAATCCAGTTTACTACTCTCAGCTTCTTCACAATGCAAGAAGGAGGAAATTTTGATTACAAATGGGAAATTTGAAAGCCAAATATAAGATATTTCAAAGCCCCCTCCAAGTGGATAGCTTTTAAAAAATAGTATGTAACTCACAGTTAGTCAATATTTAAATAGAGTGAAGGGGGTCGATGTTCTCCTTTGATGAAAACTTACAAGCTACTTCTTGTGAGAAATGACATCTTCTTAGATAATTCCTATTAACAACAGTCAGTTTGCCATTGTTATGGTCCCTGCAAAATCACATAAACCCATTCTTGGAGCTGTAACTGGAGTAACTGGAGGAGATACTCCTACTCTCAGTAAGATATGGATTTCAGAAATAAATCCTTTTTCTGTCTCTACATGCCACATAGACTAGCAACGATGGGAAAGGGATAAGTAAACTGCAAATCTTCAGCAATCTGAAAAAAATAGGCACTTACTTTCTCAAACTATAGCGTACCATGAGAATACACTTTAAAAAGTGCTTAAATGCGTCTACACACAGAGAGGAAAATGATCAGTGAGACACATTCTTTCATTCTTCATATTAATATAATAGATCTTCAACATTAAATTTGGAAGAGCAGAATACAGTACTTATGGCGCCTTTAAGAACAGTCACTGTCATGATAGATTGAAGCCAAGACACTTGGAGAAAAACAAAAACTTTTTTCTTTAATATTCAAGACTAAATACATAAAGAAAAGGAATGTTCTTCCTCTGCCAGCTGACTCTTATATGTAGGAGTTATTCAGGATTTATTATTTGGCATTTCATGGCTCTGTATTATTATACACACACACATGCACATCAAGGCTGTGAACAATGGACTGCACAATAGAGAATACCTGAAAATTTGAAGCTACCTTAGATAAAAGGTCTGCCATTGAAAATTTAAGGTATATTAGGAGTGGCTTGGTTTGTTCAGCCTGGAGAAGAGAAGACTGAGGGGAGACCTCATGGCAGTCTGTGACTTCCTCAAGAGGGAAAGAGGAGGAGCAGGCACTGATCTCTTCTCTGTGGTGATCAGTGACAGGACCTGAGGGAATGGCCTGAAGTTGTGTCAGGGGAGGTTTAGGTTGGATTTCAAGGAAAGGACTTTCACTCGAGGGTGGCTGGGCACTGGAACAGCTCCCCTGGGAAGCAGTCACAGCACCAGCCTAAGAGAGTTCAAGAAGCGTTTGGACACTGGTCTCAGGCACAGGATGTGACTCTTGAGATTGTCCTGTGCAGGACTAGGATTTGGACTTGTTGATCATTGTGGGTATCTTCCAACTCAGGATATTCTATGATTTTAGAGTACCTGAAAGAAGGGGAGTTGGAATATTCGTTCATTTTACGTGATACATCATATATACAAATATTCTTTTCCATCCAAAATGGAACGGATGGAAAGTAGAAGTCATGAAGCTTTAAAATCAAATCCTACATTTGACATATTAGAGGAAATTACAAATTCCATAATGCGTAATATTATTTTTGTAATGTATCACTGGCCCACACTGAGAAACAATCTATTATATAGATTTTGCATTCAATTTTTTTATCAAAAACTACACAGCACATCAAAAGTTAATAGCACTAGGGAGTTCTGTGATTAATATGAAAACAAATGGTGTATTAAAATTTTCTTTTGTTTTTTATTAACAATGATGAAAATGCTAGGATGTAACCTTTAAGGGTTAAAGAGTTTAATCAATGTCAATGTCTGATCTTCTGAAGGCGATAAAGAACAGTCTGTCTAGCGATACCCAACAGAACATCACTTTGTCAAGCCACAAAGCACCCAAAAGCTTGTCAAGTAAGTTACCAGAAACCTCTTTGTGGTTAGAACTCAGCTCCTTCCTGCTTGACCTATTATTTGATATTTGACCACTTGGTTGCAAGACACTTGCTCTTTCCAGCTGAAATGTCACTGGGGCATCTTGTCAGCTCCCCGACATCTCGGCCTGACATACAATTTTACTTTTGTGTGCTACAAGGCAGAAAATGCAGGGCAATGGCCTTGCTTTAAATTCTGTCAGCATCAAAGATGGGCGTCACTCTTGGGTCCTACCAACAACAACAAAAAAGGAGTCTATTTGAAGGTCAAAACAGCCATTACTTTTTAGTCTTTCAGTTTAAACTAAATACATTACTTGGAACACTGGTTTGGGAACTGTCCTTATAAAGTATATAAACATATCATCAGAAATCCTCCCTCCACAATTGTTCTTCTTTCTTATGAAATGCAGACTTGATAAAAGGGTGAGTTTTCAGCGTCTGCAGGGACCAGATTCAGTGGTTAACTTAACTTGTTCAAATAGGCAAGTGGTATCATGTAGCTTTACAAGGAGCAACCTGACCTTCTCACATTGACCAGCAGTGACATTATTGTGCAGGAAGAGAAGCAGTCACATCATTTCTGTTTTGCACAACCTGTTTAAAGTTTGCAACTAAATGCTTGTCTTCAGTTGAGCTGACAAGAGAAAAGAGGGGGCTCAGTGAACCATGGCAGGGCTGCCATGAAATGACAGGAATCATTGGCATACATTTCAAATAGCTCTCTCAATCCTATTAAAGTATTGCAGTCCTGCTTTAAAATAGACAAGTATGAAACAACTTTGATAGATAGAGACTAAAATGGCTTATTGATTTTTTTTTTAAGTCTGAGGAAAATTACCCAAAATGTGTCATTCTTTAACATTTAAAAATATACCACATAAAAAATGAACAACTGCAATAAATAAAAGTTTAAAGAAATAACAGCTTCAGTATGCAAAACTGACAAGTGCAGAAATGTGAACGTACAAATGCACATTTTCACAAAACCGTAAAATTAATGTCAAAAAATACAAACGCTGAACTGCAATTCAAAGATAGCAAAAAAATTACACTTTAATTGCATCATTTTACATTAATATAATTTTTCCCTTCTAAAAGATTATTGATAATAAGAATCTGAAAATCCATTTTCCATTGTTCTTCTGGGATTGGATGTGACATCTGGGCTGAAGAAACAGATTGAAGAAAGAGAACTGTCTCTGTTTTGCATAACACTGTAGGATGTGTCAGGTTCAGCTTGCAATGCCAAAAAGTCTGGGATAGAACTCTGGTCGGGCTGAATTTCTAGCTTGGAGCCACGCTGATGTTTGAACTACGTCTTGTTTTCTGTAATGATAAATAAAGAATAAAAAAACAAAGCAAAAAGAGAATCTACATTTACTGTTAAATTTCTTTCACAAAGGTATGTATATGAAGTATTTGCAAGTGTATGTTTCTTGTTTTAAACACTTACTTTGGTACCTGAGAACCAATAGTCATATTTAATAAAAAGAAAAAAATGGATGCTTTCTCAGGTATTTTGCCCACGTAAATGTTAGAAAAAAAATACCTACTGTATTTGAAATGCTACAAATACTTACAGAAGACTTTTACCCCTTCTTCATTACATATACCAGATTTCTTTTTTATCAAATGAACAAACTTCTTCCACAGTCTCCCTGTCACTGTTACTAGGAAACACAAGCCATGCTAACCATGGAAAGTATTTGTTTATTTTTAAGTATATTTTATCATCAATTGAAAATAAGCACTTAATACTCTTCAAATGTTAGCCTGTAAGAAAATGGCCAGAAAATATACACTGAATGTACATTGATGGGAATATGATTCATATTTCAATGAGTCTCAACATTCAGTCAAACACATATAAAGGTTAGACTAGTTAAAATTCAACATTAAGGAACTGTCAGCACCAAAACATCAGGCATGGTAGTTTGAAAGATTACGGATAATATCAGCATATCAGTACTAATTATTCTTTAAAAAATGGTGAAGAAAGACATTCTGTATTCCCCTAAACAAATAAAAGAAAACTCAATGCCGTGTTGGTCTTCTGCCCTTTACCAATGCACTACACAGCATGAAAATAACAGAAATTTCTTCAGATCTTATAATATGTGAAAGCATCACATGCAAAGTATAATTATGTAATAAAAAAATTAACACACTGAATGACCATTACAGTATCTTTGAGGTTTAGAACACTCTCTCTTCAGCATTTAAGGAAGAGTATACATGCATATATAGAAGCATACACACTGAGGCATGAACCCATATATACAAACACACAAACTGATACGCATCTGGAAAGAGGCTGAAGGGTGTGTGTATATTCATAGTTCAACAAATCCACTCTCAAACATATGTGTAAAGACACACTCATGAATGATTCCCCTTTCCTCTGTTACTATTGCTGAGAAAAAAAATCAATTGTTGTCTCTAAAACCTACTTCAGTAGTTCCCTTTGATATGGACTCTTGTGATTTCCTGATTCACCACAAGCTATATTGCAGCCACTGTAAACTACTAGGTTATGTTAGACTTTCATTAAGAACTCATACAGTAGCAAATTTAGATGACTGCTTCAAGTACATAGTTAAAATGAGGTAGTGCCCTGAGTTTCTCTAAATTATTCTCTAAATTAAAGTTTTTCAGTCCTTTTGGGCTCAACTCTACCAAATGAGAACCACTAAAAAGCCAATGCACAAAATAAGATGTCAGTGTACCAGCAGACTTGATATGAGATCTCAGAAAAGGCTAATACACCAATTAACAGCCTGTTCTTTATACATCTGCTCTTTAATCAGCTGACCACACACACAATTCTCTCTAAAATAGGAATCATTCATTAAAACCATTACAATAGTATTGAAATACGCAAACAACCTGTGATGTTCTAAAAAAACTTCCACATGTGAAAAAAATTAAATCAATAAACTGCAAGCTACAAATGGGTTTCAGTCGGGATAACAAATATTGAGGACAAATTTAAACATATTGGTTTGTACTGCTTACAATACCTCAATTAATCAGCATAACCACAACGAATGAAAAATCTCATACAATGATTACACTCATGTATTACTCTTTTCCAAGCTATTGTGAGGTGGTTTTTTTTTTGAAAAATATGGCATCAAAATCCCAGTAAAGAGACATGAAATCAGATTTCCTTTGAGAGTTGCAAAAAAAAAAGTATGAAACTTAATGATTGGCAGCAAGTCAATAGACTATGCTACAGTAAAAGCTTCACTGTTAAGAGAAAAAAAAGCTCTGGTTTAGTTATCTAGAGTCTGTGCTGTACTTAGTAAAAAAAACCAGAATACTAGTCATTGAACAGAATGAAAATCAGATTTAATAGCAATATGATTGAAGTAAAAAAATATTTTTGTCTCTTACTCCTAAGAACCATTTTGATCCAATATCTTTATATACCCTCATGATGAATAAAAAAATAGTATTCTATAGGTTAGAAGGAAAAATACTCAGAACTGTTATAATATTCATTTTCTGAACACATACCTTTACAGAGGAATTTTAAAGACACTTATAATTTCCCCAACAGACTTCTTTCATTATTATGGTATTTAGACATCTTTCTAAAACATGTTTTAAATTGACAAACTCAAATGACTATGCCAGAGTTGTGGTGATAATCCATCATATAAATATGGATTTAGGTAATTTTTAAAAGAGGAATTATTTATCTGAAATAAAGTGTCTGTTCAGGTAAATCTTTAGCCCAGCACTTTTATTTGCAATGTAAGCCATATATGACTCAATCTGAACTGTTACACTAAATAGATATCTAAGACACATATGTCTGGCAAAAACATGCTTTGAAAATATTTATGTAATATAATAATTGGTCATGTCCTGTGCACATTTTTTCAAAGTCTGAGCACCTAACTTCACAAAACATGTTTTCTCAAAGACAAAATATGAAAAGTTAGTCTACATTGTGGAATAATTGCTTTCTAAACCTTAGCTAACTCAAGCAATTTTTTATTAGACATGAAAAGGATTTCTACAACAGTTCTTCTCTGTGGTTGCTCTGTGACTAACCTATAGTCTAATTTAAGAACTAGTTTAAAAGTTGTCTCATGATATATGAGCTGTTTTACCAGTTAAAACTCATTTATAGTGGGTTGCTTTATTATGATGATATCATGATGGAATATTTTCATATCATCATTTATTATATCCTTATATTATGTTTTTATTGCAATGTCAGCCTATCCAAAAGCATCACGTTGTGATCAAAGATGCCCATTTTGCTTTTGTATATCCATATTTGTGGAACAACACACACAGTTGGACATTTGAAATTAGAAGTCTATGCATGTGTTAGGACAGTGCTGCAGACCTGTTACAAAATACCTGTTATGAAATAAACTGTTACAAGTATTCTCTTTATCTTCAATTGTAGGAGAAAAATCTACAGCTGAAGTTGCAAATTAGTCAGAACAGTTTCAGCCTTCAAAATCTACACAAAGGTAATTTTACTGGACAATTTTCACAGCTTTTCAATTTCCTTCAGCTATGTATGTTATTACAAAAACTTCTTCCCCTTCTCAGGTTTCCCATCACTAATTTTTGTCACTTCAAACTTCTTTCAAATACTCAATTTCATAACACAATAACCCAAACTTTTCTTCTGTTTTCTTCTGACATGTTACATGCTACCTTATTAAAATATATTATTAGCAAATCAGAATAATAAATAGTGATAAGATTTTTGTGCATTAAGGTTTCTGGGTCATGCATGCAATAACAACTGGCTTCAACTCAGGTAAAAAAGCCATGTAACTGCTTAGAATCAGAAGAGACCAAATAATAGACAAAAGGGCATAAAGATTAATACTGAATACAAGTTATGACAGTTCCCTACCTGTGTGATAATGTAGGTGCAATAACAAGTTCAGTGTTACATCACAATGTAAATGAAATAAAATTGTTGAAAAATGTGATAGTTTACCAGAATACAGGAAAAAGGTGTGTGAGAATGCCTGTCAGTAAACAGATGATGCAGGGGGGAGGAATAAGCTGTAGTTTCTTTCTAGCAACCCCTAAAATCTCTGGAAAGGCAGAAGCACAGTTTCTCAAGAGCAGGAATAATTTTAAGTTCAGCACAGATTCAGAGAATGGTGGGGGGAATGTGAGAAACAGGCGATATTTCTCCACAATTGATTTCTGATACTCATTCCTCTCAGCCCAACTCCAGAGCATACAAATACACAGTAATACCAGTAGACAGCAAATCAAATGTCCAATAATATTGTTTTCAGCTTCTCCCATCTATGCTATCCTTGTAGCTTGCATCATTTCACTGCTGCAGTATCAATTCCAGTAAGTGTTAAAAAAAGAACCACGGTCTTCAATAACCATTTTGCAGCACTTATGTGGAAACCCTATATCCCTATAGAAAAAGATGTACATTGTCAGATCATTCACAACCTCCTACTCAGACTGCTGTTTCCAAAACTGAGTTGCCTTTTGCCTGACAATACCAAGGGACTTCCAGTATGCTGCTCTTTTTCTTTTCTTGGGCTTTTTTGTTTGTTGGGGGTTTTTTTGGTTTTTGGTTTTTTTTTTGGTTGGGTTTTTTGAGTTTGGTTTAGGTTTGGTTTGATTTGTTTTTGTGGGTTTTTTTTCTGTTAAAAGCAGCTACAAGAGCCATTTCTTACTTTCAGTGAAATAATCAAATAAAAATGCTACAAACTGGTATTTAAAATGGAAAGTATTACTTGTGGATGGATGTCAGTGCAATACAGTGCTAGTCACAAACTTTTTCAAAAGCAGGAATTGTACGACCCAAACTGGAAAGTTTGCTTCTCGTATCAGTGATCTTGCAATTCTTATGCTGAGGCAGTAGGACTAAATTGGTGCTCTGACACAATGTAAGAAAACAGTAACATTTGGTATAAATTTTAATTGTCAGCACTCTTGCCTGGATTGTGCAAACAATTTGCTATCAGAGAATAATTCAATGGGCTGCCAACTCATTCCATATTAAGTCAGAAAGGTAGACAAACTACACGCATTGGGTGCTGCTAGCCAACAATACTAATGGCTTTTTTCATTATCAAGAATTCCCTCTTCCAGTTTCAGGAGTTTTTAAACAAATATGAGTCTGTAATATCAGGAAACTACAATTTTTTCTTACTTTCCTAATGCTATGGCATTTAATTCATTCAATGAAATCACACTCTGGAGGCTCAATTAAAAGCAATTAAGAGAAAGATTTAATTATATATTGTATTTGGTTTTCTAAAAGAAAATCCTGTTTCATTCAAATGCACTTAAACCTGGTATGTTTGAAGAACACACAGGATTGGATGGATCATCATGCCAGATGAACACTTTATCTTCAATGTTTTGTTGGCTTTAAGACAACAACCTGGTTCTGCTTTGCTAATTTTGATGTTTTCAAAAAGTTCTGGCCAAATTCCACACACAGCCTATACTGTAAGCCTTTGTTCCAGATGCTTCATTGGAATACACAGGGAAGTTTCCCATTTTTAGGTCAATTTCTCTGCACTGCACTGTTAATACCAAAATATTAGACAAAGAAAGTTGTGCTCTTTTTTTCATGGTGAAATGATTGGTCTGTTTTGATTTTAATCCAAGTTTCCAAATTGAGAACTTAGTACTTTTAGTACTTTATAACTTTAGTTCTTAGTACGTTTTGCCCATGATACCTACCACTGCCTTTTCACTTTCTCAAGACTGGAAGCAACTTTTATTTATTTATTTATTTTGAATCTGGGTGGCCAACCAAAATGACTATTGCTTTACTTCATGCTGCATGATGTAAAGAACACTGAAAGGTACCCTACACTTATTGTTATGACACCACCCTATGTTTCACAGCAGTCTGTAAGATCATCCCTGCCTTCAACTGATGCCTCTCTTGCTTCCAAGGAAGGCTTTCCTTCTATGTGACTTTTCCCCCCAGCTTCTCATTGCCTTAGATCGGTATGTCATCCGTGGTTCCCTCTTGGCACTCTGTTTCTTTCTAGCAAGAAGGGGAGAAGAGGACTACAATCAGAGACTAAAAGACTCAGAACGCCATGCTAAGGCACCACCAGCTCACAAAATAGTCCCCCCCTACTCAGCCTTTTCTTCTTGGAAAACAGTCCCTATTCCACTAGTTAAAGCATCAAACTTCGTATTCTCATGAGATATGTATTCAGCCATCGTCCAAATTCCTATCCGGTGTGACTGTCTGACGTAAGCCTTCAAAGTTTCATCTGAGTTACATGTATACCGCTGCTCTAGCAGAAAAAGGAAAGAAGTATATTTACATTCATTTTGCCAAACATTAGCATCTTCTGTCCAATCATTTGAATGCAGAAGTGTTAGGAGAAAACAGCTTAGAGAACAAGGGTTGACACATACAGTGTGAAATCTTAAGGTGCTTGAATGCAATGAGGGAGAAAGTGAGACAGAACCACGTTTCATCTCCCTAACTGCACTACAGTCCACATGAACTTTGTGACAGGTCTCTGTCTCTCAGCCACACTTCACTAGCTTCTGCTGACATTCAGCTGTCAGACAGCAACTCTTTACCATGCCCCTAACATGCTCTACAGCTTCACCCAATTAACTCGCTTTCACTTGACATTGCAGCAAAAAGCTTCATAATAGGTGGTCAAGGTGCACGGTGTCTGCTTGCCCTCAAACTGCTCACGCACAGCAAAATGCTACCTTCCTTTTTTGTCTGTTTGCGACGAACCGGCGCAAATACAATTTAGGCATTCTGCTACTAAGTGGAACAAGGACAGTGGACCTTTGCCAGCAGTGCATTTATTTATCTCTTACCAAAAACTATCTTAGAGCTAATAATAGCAGCAATTTTGGAAAAAAAAGAAATTACACTGATTCGGTAAAATAACTCAGTCACTTTATACTTAACAAAAACATACTGTAATAGCAATTTGGTTTCAACGCGAAAGAAGGGAAAAATTTACTTACAACAGTAGCACTTAACATAGAGAAGGAAGGTCTGCAAAAAATGGAAGTGTCTTTATTACTCAGTTTTCTTTCATTAAAAGATCTTTACGTATTCAGAAGATTTATTTTTCCTATGCATTTCTGCCAAATACACAATATTTTTTTAGGAATATTTTTAGAAATATGGATCTATGTAGCTGATAAGACAAATGATCTATTAAAAATATGAAAATCAACATTTTAGGATTCACTTGATAGCTTACAGCAAAATAAGACCAAACATGCAACTCACTGTTAGTTTGCTGACAGATGCCTTGAGAATACTTCAATTTGCTCACTAGTTCTCTCAAATATATTTCTATATAAATATATAGAGTAGGTCAGAAAAGTCCCTTAAAAAGTCGGTATGTATGTAATAAGTACTGGTTATGCTCAAGCACTCTTTGCTTAAGAGGATGGATTGAGCACTGGACAGTGAAATTATGAATGCCACTATAGAAAATACCTTCTAGTGGCCTTACAGGTTTCAACTACACAATTCCAACAAGACAGGGCTCAAAAGACTATCCACATAGCCCAAAGATTCTGGTTTGCTAAACTACAGAAAGCTCACATAGGTTATGTAATCTATCTTCTTTCCAACCACATCTACAGGGAAAAGTCCCATTGCGCTTCTCTTTAAAAATCTTTGAAAGGGCATTTTTTCCACACAAGAAATTTTATTTTCACAAAGAGAAGGAGACATTGAGATTGTAGAAAGTAGAAGCTCAAGAGAAGTCTTAAGCATTAATTAAGGAAAAAAAAAAAAGAAAGGAAATACATTCATTAAGATGTAAAGCAGACTCCTCTTATGACAGGAAGTTATGGGAAGAACATAGAACCAACTTGTTTTCATGAAAGGTGGTGAAAAGTAGCAAATCATAACGAATCACCTCTAGAATTCACTTCCAGAATACCTCTGGAAGCTGCTGCTAATGCAGAAGTGGATAGTTTTGCAGCAATGAAAAAAATAAAGTGAACACTTCACTCAGATTCCATGCAGGAAAATGGGATTACTCAGAATTAAAATGAAGTGTCAGTGACAGGCATGGCCTCATAGTGAATAATATTACTGTAGATCTTGTAAGTGTACAAATGTTATTTTAGTTCACTAGGTATTGAGATTATAATCGGTGTTGTTTGTAATCCTGTAATGATAAGGGAAATGCTGATGTCAAGATTTGACAGCTTTTACTATCCACTACTGAGGAGTAGATTAAAGTTCACTCTTTGGAGGCAATGCAACTAGGATCATAAACTGGAAACAGACATGGTTTATGCAACCTATCTGCACCCTTTTGAAAAACAGACTGATTGGAATCTCATATACAAATATAAACACTTGCATTTTGAGTCAGAACACCTGCACAGTTGCATTAGTGTACAGGCTAATGTGAATTTCATTTAATCTAAATAACTGTATTAAACTGAGTGGTCTCCTTAAAAAGATCCTCTAGTGACAGAGAAGAGAATATTATGACAGAGCAGAGACTTATACCACATGTTTTGAAGTGAACTAGTGTTACTGCCAATTTAATTTTCTCAAAATGAAGGTTTATTATTAAAACCATCAAAGTATTAGAAGAACAAAGGGTCCCATCCTTTTAGCACTGGCCAGTGCATGTAGATTTTCTGGATAGCCCACTGCAGATGTGTAGGCTTCTACCTACTCGCCAAAATCCTGATAAGGGCTCCATCCCACTCCACCATAAATTAGATTACAGAAAGATTCACCAGGAAGAGGTACATTTGGTTCCCTGTAGGTTTAGTATAGTTTTCTAAGTTTTGTTTGCTTATTCAAGGCAAGTACTTTAATGTTCATTGATCTCCAGTAAAACTTAGCTAAAGTAACTTCAGGAGGGAATTATTCCTTCTCCCACATATTACATGCAATGAAGCAGCGTATCTTCAACAGAGTTCTAAAGGGCAGTTTTACAACAGTCATGGTCAGGGAAACCAGTAGGCTTTCCAGCAATATTGCCTATGAAATATCAGTTGATATCTGAATTGCCTAGGAAAAATATTTTAGGTTCAGTTGATGGCTAATCTGTAGGTCCTCTGTAAATTCAATATCCAAATTACATTAACTGGGCAAGGAATCAAGCTTATCAGTTATAAACAACTTGAGTGCGGGTGAGCTAGGTTTACTGTCTCTGTTGGTTTTGGCCAAAACTATATACACAATTATATTTCAGACTGAAATAAAATAAAAAATTCTAATAATTACTTGTACAGAACTTTTTATACTTACTAGATTCCTGAGCATAGCCTCCAAGAACTGCTCTTAGCTCAGGTACTAGATAATCTCTTTCTGTGAGGTTGAATATGCAGTTCAAGTGAGTTCACTAGGCAAATGGAACCAATAGTTCCTGCATACCAATCATATTTTAGATGAATAAATATTAAAAATATGTTAATGGATTTTCATACTTTCATATATATTTAAGCCAACTGTGTGTTATAAAAGCAAAGTTAAAAACAACAAAAAACCCACAAACAAACAAAACCAGACACCACGTTCACATACTACAAACAAACAAATAGAAACAGTCGAAAACCCAGAAACCACCAACACAAATGACACTCCAAATTTTCATCAGGTATGCAAAATTTCTATCAGAAGAGTCATGAAGAATATAGAGGAAGATTTGGGAAAGTTTTTTTCAGCTTATAAAACCAGAAAGATGTAATACAAGTTTAAAATATTAGGTTTTCTAAAACAACCCAACCAAAATCCCAAAACAGGGATGTTTCAGTAATTTGTTGTGCCTTGTACATTCCAGAATTATACCCTAAATTCCTTTACTCAGAGCTCCCATTGAGACTGCAGTCCTCTAAAACATCTCATATTTAAAGCACAGCAAACTTCAGGAAGTTACTAAATTAAACTCAAAATACTTAAAGCAATAGGATGATTTGACATATACAAATTAAAATCAAACTGGATGACTTGACCTGCCAGGAAGCTTGGCAAAGTCCTCGTTAAGTTACAATGTTTAATGCTCAGACTCCCAAAAGAATGCAATGAATTTAACAGACTTAGTGAAAAGAAACTTGATGTCACACAGGCTTTGAAAGACTAACAGGCCCCTGACCATAAGCATATAAGCTTATAGGATACCTCATCCCCTTCTGTGATCAAAGGAGACGCCCAGCACTAACAAAAGCTGAAAAATTACTGAATTATTTCATTATTGTGGTTCTGGCCTTCAGAAACTGTGTATGTCAAATTATCTGCATCACCTAGATAGGATAAAAGTCTTTCAAAATACAGGGGAATATACAAATTTAAGAGAGGCAAGTATTTTAATGCCAGCTTTGTGGCAATATTTACTGAGTCAACTATGAGTTTCTGGGCCAATTTCAGTCGAGACCCAGATCCAAAGGTGTGATGTCTTAAATCAATGTGGGTTTAAGAGTTCAATAGATGTCTCTCTGGAAATAGGAATTCCTTTCGGAGTTCAAGGAGTTACACAATCTGAAAAGGATGAAGTGGAATTACTGCATCTTCATAATGTCACTGCTTTCCTAATATTATCACTTGCATCAGGGAAACTCTGCTGGTGATTAACCACACTATTTGTGACCATGTTTTTAGTAAATTTTATTAGTCACTGTTCATTTTAAAGGTATCCTCCCTTCCACCACAAAGAACTAAAAAAAAAGGGGTGAAGTGATTGCTTGAGAAAAAGAGGCTCCTATCTATCCAAAAGGTGGTATTTCTAAAACAAGTCCAAAAAATCCCTCAAATTGTCATAAAAGAGGGAAGTGAAATTACAGTTTAAGAAGCGCATTTCTTCTAAATCTCTTTCTTTAACTGAACTGTAAAATAAACTGAAGAAAACAAATGTTATTTGAATAATCAAGATCATTATCATAATAACATCCTTTAAGCTGACAGCAAGGCTCTTTACCCTACGGAGTGCCTATTTCCCGTTTTAAAAATTTGTTCAATGATTAGTTTATTCAACAGGTCAAACTGCTTCACAGAGTTCGGTCTCTGAAGAAAACAGGTCCTCACTGTGATCAACTAGAAATACTGTGCCTTTTCTACATAATGTGGGTTTCACAGAATTCAATTAAAATTTTTATATATAAGTCAGAAATAATAAACAAACAAACAAACAAACAAATAAAACTATGATGGGTAAATATTAAACAGTGTCTTAAATATGTAAGGCACAACAAAAATTAAGATGAAGATGTAACTTGCTGTCTGTACTCCCTCAAATTATGCCAATATTACAGGAATAAAATTATGTGTTAAGAATAATATTTTGCTTTGTGCACTAATTGAATTTCCTGTCTTTCTATCTCTGCAAGTCATACTCTCTAATATATTTGAAAGGTTTGGTTTTCCTTCATTTCTTATTAACTTTTATGTTTAAAGTACAAATTGAAAGTAGGCAAATATATTTATTTTTACAAGAAATATGTTTCTCTACTGCAAACACGTCACAGAAAGGAACACAAACGTTTTTTTTTCCACCATTGGAAAGGATGGAAACATGCACAATTAAAGGAGAGGGCAGGGGAGAAGAGCATTAACAAGCCAACAGGAACACATTTTGATTTCTTAAATTCTAGAAAGGCGCTGGTTTGCAGCTACCCCTCTTTACTGTGCTCACTATCTCCCTTTAGCCTGAAGAGGATCCACCCTCCCCTGTGTGGACTAGTGAGGTTAGTTCTTATAGTGCTGGGGGACCTAGGATAGAGGCAATACCCAGCCTTGTGCACCCATGACCTCCCCAGTTTGCACCAGAAGAAGGAACTAAGAGGAGACAGAGCATCAGAGACTGTCGTCTCCTGTGGAGGGAAGGCTGACTGCTAGCTGGCACCGAATGATTTGGTTGTGGGACTATGACTGCCTCTCTGCCATCCAGAGGGAAATACAAACCTCCTAACGAGAGATGTTGCTTTACAAAACTTAAAGTGTGTGTGTATGTATATATGGCGTTTTTTTAATTATTATATTTCTTAGTGGGTACCTGTAATATTAGCCATGCTACAGTACGAGTGCATGCTGCACATACAAGCATTTCTAGGCTAGCTGAGAAAGAGACAGGCTCATGGCAACACTGCCCTAGGTCATACTCTAATCATTCTTTTCCCCTGTGATTTAGGCAGTGAGCTAGTAGCATAAAGTAAACAAGAGAAGCAAAAACAACAACAAAAATTGTCTATTATCTATCATCCTGATCAAGTGAACTGCAATTCACAGGGTGCATCTACACAAAGTTAATATCTGAAGATCAGCACTGAATTTTCTCCTTATAAACAGTGCTTTACATACTTAGCTTGAAACATAAAACCAAACAGGTGTGAAAACAAGAAAATAATTATTCACAACAGTATAACTTGCCAGATCTAAATTTAAAATGTCAAGAAAATATCAGGAAGATGACAGACTGGATTGCATGGATTCACTCACCATTTAAGCATCTATGCTAGACTCATTCAGGCACAGCTATGCTTTAATCCCCTCCAAAAATTTCTCAGCAAATTCAGAGTCTCAGAACAAACAGACATTCCCTTTATGTTTAACCCACAGTTTAGCAGAGAATAATAGAAGCTTCCAGGCTCTCTTTCTTGAAATAACTTCTTCAAAAGGGAGGAGGAAGCACCTTCTGGCCTGAGTAAAAGTCCTTGAGTCTGGAAAGAAGTGAATTTGTCTGCCTTTGTAGAAAATATTCCTTTTCTTCTATAAAGACAGTAAAATTGTGTCCTTGGCTCTGTTCTTTTGTAAAAACTTTTTCCCAGGGTTAAATGTCCTGGACTATAATATCCAGTTCTTGAAATAACAGCCTGTCTAGCACTCCCAATACTTTCATTTCTACTGCAGCATTAACAATATATGTAATAATGTATTAATGTTTCTTTTAATTTGATGTCCTGGAAATGCTCCTTTGATAGGTGTGGGAAGAAAGCAAAAAAACCAGTAGTGTGTATCCAACAGGAAGCAAATGTATGTGGCTGATGAATAAAACTCATTGTGTATTACCAATGAAACACATTTCAAAAGACTAGTGCAAAGGTGTCTAATAAGGAAAAAGCCATCACATGGTTGTCTCCTGACTTACAGTTGCCCTCCACAGCAACCACGGCATTTCTGAAACACTCTTTTTCAGGAAACCCCACCTAGTATTTGCAAAGAAAATAGAAGATTAGCTCATTCCAGTATTCCTCCTTTGAAAACTGAACAAAATAAAGCATAGGCATCCACTGCCTTGCTTTTCACTAATCTGCTGCAGGCAGAAAATGAATGCATGATGATTTTTCACAGGATAAACTCGAACCTACACTTTAGACTTATGCCCTTATCCAAATCATTCATTTCTCAAAATCCATTTCCAATTAGTTGCTCCAATTAGAAGGTACAATTGTTGCACTGGCCTGCATTTAGGGTAAGAGATGAATACAGCTTTAGCTTCCAAGTATCTTGTTTTCAGTCCTGGGAACTGAGGATCATTGTTTGTGAGCTGGTAGTTCCAGTACCTCACTAGAAACACATTTCTAATGCCATAGAAATGCAAACCATGAAGGAAAAAAAATGAAAGGAGATTACCTTCCTGAAAACATGACCCTCCTTTTTTGTGACTTAGCCAATGACTTGAAAGATTTGTTTCGTGCTTAACAGCGGAACAAACCTGTGGTCATTTAGGAACTTCATGGTTTCCATTAAACCACACAGCATGGACATTTGGTATTTCATAGCAACAGTGAAGTGAGAATGTAGATCTTACTTTTCCAAAGTACCGACCTCTGCTGAGAGTTAACACCCACACACATTCTCTCACATTCCTTAGCCAATTCATGTCTTTACAGAGAGCTGAAGAACAGACCAAACAAAGGAAAAAAAAAACAAACCAAAACAAACCAAAACAACAACAACAAAAAATCCCACAAAACCCAAACCAACCTCACTTAAGCCTTTTTCTTAAGCACTTGAAAATAAAATGCTAAAAGTGGAAATGTAATGTTTAAATGCAGCACTCTTTCTGTCCATCTACAGTGTTTACAGCACTAACCCTGCAACTGAAAAACTGAATTATTGGAAACCACCTAATTACCCAAACATTTACCTCTCTGCAGGTGTAAATACATGGGCCTAATAAGCCTTCCCACTGTGAAAGCAGTTACTTAAATTATATTAAAATATTAAAAACTATTTAATGAGCTTTTTTCCCCTAAAGTAAATTGAGTGTGTGCCTTAACCTGCTTCAGGCAAAGGAAGTTTCAAACATATTGGTTTTGAAACTAGCCATTATTTCCCATGTTGCAAAAATGGCAATTTTATTTCCCAACAGCAAATGAAACTGTCAGGAAAATTTAGATGCAATAAAATTGGGTGGTTAAACCAACATGCTGGATTTGGAATAAAACTGAATTAAAGGAATTAAAATTAAGCATTATGTCAGTCAAACTTTAGAAAAAACTATTTGAAATGGGGAAGGGGGATGTGTTGCGTAGGGGTTTTTTGCAAAAGTTAGGTTTTGGACTTGGTGAGGTCCACCCGTAACTACCCATTTTATGTCCATCAACTGTGTCACATTTGAAATTTGTGCAATGAAAAATATTTTGCATAAAATGTGTTGCTTCTGGCAACATTTCTGCCTAAATAAAAAGTTGTCAGGCAGTGTGTGACTTTAGTGGTACGGAGTCTTAAAATGGTGGCTTCAGTCCAAGGCTAGCTAATAACGGCTGACATGCACTGGAATCTTGAGGCCTAAATCAACATTGTTTTCACAGCTGTAATTAAGCCACCTAATCAGAAGCACATTTTGACGGGACAGTTTCTGGAAGCCAGACATTACAATTTCTTATGCCTGGAGCGCAGTGGCTCATGAGAGGTCCTCATTTAATTTCAAGTTAAAAAAAAAAAAGGCTGTAAAATGAAAAGAGTATAAAAAAAAGCAGTGTACGGCTGTTGAAATGAAGCAGGCCTATGTGTTCATGCCTTGACCAACCCTGCATCCCACCCTCCTTCGGCTCTCTGCCGAGTCCCCAGTTCTCAAGTGGCAGCTACACACAGAGAGATTAAGGGCTTCTGCCAAAGTCAACAGATGAGCTGGTCTGAACTGGCTCTCTGTGTGTTCTGATTGTAAATTGCGCTGGTGATGATTAGAGAACTCTAACACAGGATGTCAACTCTTAAAACTGTCCAGAGAAAATATTTTATTTTTTTTTTAAAGTCCAGGAAATTTTTTTAAACTTCTTTTGTGGCTTGGTACATAGTGTTGTGTCTATAACTTTCAGATGATTCAAACATGAATTTCACACAAATCAAGCAACTATATTGTTAAAAAATACCCTGTTACTTGCTTTCATTGGGCGTACTTCCTTCATTTAGGAATGTTTACATAGCAGTGCTGCTGCAGAATGCAACTTCTCTGACTAGTACAATACAGCAGTCTTGTGCTTCTTCCACCTGCCAAGTGGAAGACAGCTCCAAAATTCAGACTATCAACTACTTTTGTTGTATGATTATCAGTTTGAGACATTGTCATATCTGCTTCAACAGCTACACTGTCTTGTAATTTTTCTGGAGCATAGCTACATTGGTAACATTAACATAAACTTTCAACCCCAGAGGCCACTGTAAAACTATCAATGTGAAGGCACCAGTCACTGGGGTCTGATTACATTTTGTTCTGCACTTTAATTACATATGGATTCTATTAACTGAACCTTTTGCCTTATAGGCAACATTTTAATCAAATTACTACAATTTTCAAATATGTTACAACAGACTGACAAGTTTAAAGTTCACATACCTAGAATATTGAGTATCAAAAAAATTTTTGCATAGAAAAGGAAGCATTCTTTACAAAACAGCAAATGTGTTGTTGGATTACTGTAACTGCTTTTTACAACAGTACCCTAAATTGCAGAATATGATTTAGAATATAAGTTGTTGGTAGTAGTAATAGCATTAGTATTATTCTAAACTATATGATTTATACTGTTTGGTTACAATTATTACTTGTGTAAGCAATACCACATGACCAAGTGATCATTTGCATTATGATACATGCATTCCTTGGTTACGCAGTAAGGCTGGCAAGTGATGCTCAATTACTTAAAGTCCGGAAAGAAACACAAATATTTCAATAAAAACATCATTCTGGGGAGATATTACTGCTTGGTGGATTCAGTCTTACAGAGACATTAAACTTAGTAAATCTCATGAACAGAGTTTTCTATTTTCACTTGCCTGATATTTCTACACTTTCAAGTCTACGATCCTCTCAACAGTTGGGACATTCGCCTTGTGAGCCTGTCAGATACTTCTTTATTTACTATCACATCAGGAACATTCACCTGCTCCACTGCAACTAAACAAGGGTAAGTAACAATATGGAGCAAATTTATGGTTATTGAGGTTCATATTTACTGAATACTGCCCAAGACTATTTCCAGGAAAACACATGTAGACAGAGACTAACAACAAAAGCAGAAAGTCTAATTGGTTTTTGCAAAGCATTTTAAGAGCCATTATCTCCAAATCTTTTACAGAACAAATTCAAATGTGCATAAGACTACATGAAGTATTGAAAAAGCCAAGGAGAGTGTGATGGTTTTGCACAGCCTGGTTTTTGGTAGTGGGGGGGCCACAGAGGTGACTTCTCTGAGAAGCTGCTGGAAGCTTCCACTGGCAGAGCCAAGCCCTGATGGCTCTGAAGATGGACACACTGCTGGCCAAAGCTGGGCCAATGAGAGAGGTTGGTAACACCTCTG
>JAODKT010001765.1:3371231-3392534 GCA_027576195.1 Cossypha heuglini | reverse complement strand
GGGAAGGAAGCGCGGGAAGGAAGCGCGGGAAGGAAGCGCGGGAAGGAAGCGCGGGAAGGAAGCGCGGGCCGCTCCCGGCAGCGCCCTGCCCGGCGCATCGCGACATGGCTCACATCGCCGACAGCCCGCCGCACGCGTTCAACGCGCACCTGCGCAGCGTCCAGCTCCAGGAGATCCCAGTAGTCAGACTATATTCTAATACAGATGGATAGACACATTCAAATATATGTTAGTACAAACGAAAAGATTAAATCCATTTATTTGGCACGCACTGCATCTGTTGAGTAGCAATAGTGAGTACTGCAAAATTAATTTACTGTCTTAATTACCTAATACACAGTCTAATACTAAAGCATATACTGAATGTATACTAAAACATATACTGGATATATTCTAAATACATATAAATCAATAGATATACCATTTACTAAGTACTATTTTAATAAATTTTGTTTTTTGTTAGAGGCTGCCTTGCCCTCAAGAACACACCGAACATGAATTAAAACATAAATCCATTCATTTTAAATCCCAGATTACTTTTCTGTAACCACTTGCAAAACTAGATTCTTATAAAATGTTGATTATGACTGAACAGATTTCAAATAATAGCAGAGCCTTTGAAATCTGCTCTGATTGAAAGAAGCATGTGCAAATCTACTGATACAAAAAGAAGAGATTTTATTTTATTCGTTCCTCTGTTCTGTGGGAATAGGGAGCCCTATATTTCCCAAGTTGACCTAAAGAATTCCTGTCAATACCTGTGGCTGCCAAACATATGCACTATGATGCAATTTTTATAACAAGAAAGGTCCTCTACGCATTTTTTGCACACATAGTGCACTAGGTTCAGGATATACAGTCCTATGGAACAAACATACTCTCTAGAGTGTTCTGTCAGCATGTGTAATTCTGGTCAGACGTTAACCTTGCTGAATATAACAAAATACATTGCATTAAATACACACACATGCACACACACACACGTGCACACACTTGATTTACATTTTTATAGCTTATATATACACCGACTTTTCAGCGTCTTTGCTGCCAGTATGCACACAGATAAAAGGAAACATTAATGTGGATTAAGGTACTAAGAATTTATCAACATCAAACCACCAGTGTTTTGCCTTCTACCCTTCTGAACCGTAGTCAATAGATCTAAATATTTTACTGCACCCTGGCCAATTCATTGTTTGATGTTTAAAAACTCAAACAGAATCAAAGAAAATTTATTAAATTTCAGCCCCCAAATGAGATACTATTAGCTTTGAAAGTCAAGTTTAACTGCGATATTGATGATTCTCTTTTTTCTGTGACAAAATTCACAAGGGAAATCCCTATGTCAAAGTACAAAAGCAGATTGCTAATACTAGGGGGAAAAAAACAATGTATAAGCAATGTAGGTATAATATATACACAATACAGACAGTAGAAGTCCTTTTAACCCTATTAGTTTCAAACTCTCTATTTCAGTATTGGGGTCTGACACTCACTGAACAATAAAATATAAACCCCATTTTTTAAATGGCTGCACTGTGGTAAACAAATACCATTAATACCACTGCATCAGAAAAGTATGTATTAGCTTCTTAAAGAGTATGATTTTTGGTATGAGGATTCACAATTAAAAAAACAAACCAAACACTTTTTTGTGTTTGTAAATACTTAGATTGTAGAAAGTACATCTCATTATCAGTATGCATACTGAGAAACTGAAAATTAAGACAGACTTTTCCTTTGAAAAATACTCAAGAGGTTTCAGGAAAAATTGTAAGAACAAACGACTGGGTGTATGCTGTACAAATATCACTAGATATTCTATATTCTAGTTTTACTAGAAGTGAAAACATTCCAAGTTGCCTAACTATTCAAGGACTGGAAAGCTATAATGGCCATGCCTGCATGGAATCATGTTGGAGAGACCAGATCTGTAAGAAATCTTAGTAAAGAACTAATTTAATAACTTCTGTCTCTTGGCTTTTTGAGATGCAGAAACAAAACAACAGGAGCTGGGAAACTGCATTTATTTCCTCATTCTCTAATGCAGTAAAAAAAAATACACACATACAACTTACATTCCAGAACCACGAGGCAAAGATAAAATGGGTGATTTCA
This sequence comes from Cossypha heuglini, assembly GCA_027576195.1. Classification (NCBI taxonomy): domain Eukaryota; kingdom Metazoa; phylum Chordata; class Aves; order Passeriformes; family Muscicapidae; genus Cossypha; species Cossypha heuglini. The sequence continues at coordinate 3,390,416 of JAODKT010001765.1, read as the reverse complement.
TTTCTTTTTTAAAATAGGGGGATTTTTTGAAGCTTAACAGTCAGAAGATCCATCCTATGCAGTTAAGCTTTAAAATGCAATTTTCAGAGCTTCGTTGTATTTAATGACCTTTTTTTTTCCCTCCATATGAAATTTAAAGCAAGACCATTTTGTCTGAACGATCTCCTGAGGCTAGAGAGCTTTATGTTAAAATCTAAAACACCTAATCAGCTAATCAGGCTTATTGCAATGATTAAAAATGTCTAAAACTAGTTTCACTTACCTATATTCTAAAATAATTATAGAGAAAAATCCCATGAATTTATATTTATCCAATGTTAATGAAGGTTTTGGCCATTTCTGATTTTAGTAAACATAATTTTAGTTGAGACTGTGAAAAGTTTCAAGAGTGATTTTATACAGAGCATAGTTAAATGTCATGACAACATCCTTCTAAATGCGATCATGACATTTTTCAGTTTAGACATATATAAATACTATCAGAAAACAGGCAAAACCACAAATGGATCCACACTCTACATACTCATAGCATTTTAAAATAAAGGAGAAGAGTGACTTATGACAGTGTTTAACTTTTTAATTAATTAGGAGAGCAACAAAGAAGACAACACTATAGCCACTCAATTTAAAATCAATAAAGTACTCATTAATTCAGATCAAAGCTGAAACAGAATAATAAACTGAAGTTACATTATTGACCGAACCAAGGTGCAGAATTTGATGGGCTAATTCTGCATGTCCAAAAATGAACTTTAAAATTTTCTGCTGCTCAAGATAATAATAGTTTTGTCTACAGTCCACTCCGGTGTTCACTTTGGTTTTTCTATGCACAGTCTGATGTGGTAAATGCAGTTATGCCAACAGAGACATGATACTAAATGCTAGCAAGTTCTAAACAGTATTAAAATGTGCTCAGCCCTTCCTAATGTCTTTTCCTGGTTGCTATCTGACAACAAACCTGAGATTTTAGTTTTTATTTTGTTCCCAATTCAATGATTTCTTATGATGAAAATGAAAGTATGGATATAAATTTCACAATGCAAGCTATGTATGAGAACATTTTGTAAGTTCGAAGTTCACCAACTCTACATTAAAAAAAAAAAACCAACTTATTTTTTGGTTTATTTTTCTTTAATTTCCTAGTACTTTTTAAATAGCACATCATCTGCAATTTAAAGAGCAGAACAAGATCTACAGTGATTTGGTGATAAGCAAATGGAAAACAGTGATTTAATCTGTTTGTCTTTGAGATGACCATATTGCTGATAAAACAGAAGCTGCAAATACAGAAACCATTCCAAAAGAGTACAAGCAAAATGATTTCTACCCACTGCTATGTGTCCTGCATGTGACATACAACAGACAAAAAGGAGTTTAGAACTTTTTAAAGTAGAAGAAAGAAGTTGGAATGCAAATCTTAGTCTTAACCACAGTCTTGCAGATATGTGTCTAATTTAGCTGCATAGTACCTCCGGGGCAGCATGCAGAGTGGGGGCCATATAACACAGGTTAAGAACATGCACATCTACCAGACACAGTCCATGGCCATGGGAAGCATTTTAACAGAAATAAGTTGCATCGTAACTGCTTTGAATGGGCAAGTCTTTGTTATAGTGTTACACAAATGATCATAGAACTGAGAAGAATAATTAAAATTTATATACATTGTTAGATAGAATTAAACCTTCATGAACACTTCCTATTTTTTTCATGTTTAGTATGAATTGCTGAAGTTTTCTTACTCTATATTAAAAATATAAGTGAATATACAGGAACAACATAGCACCAACAATACTGAATAGTCTTGATAACAGTAGCTCTTCAAGTGAGTTGCCAAAACAGATTATTTTCCTCATGACACATTCATATACTTTGGGGTCTCTATAGAAAACAGTGATCAACCTAAGTGTTATCCATTTAAGGGAATACAGACCCCAAAGTATTTGCTGCAGGATTTGGCACAAGCAATATTGAAAGAAGTACATCCTACAGTACCCTGTCAGATCATGGAGTCAATCTGCTAATATTGGTTGCTCCTAACACTAGTCTGAGTTTGCTCTGAAAGTAAGAAAATTACTACAAATAGTGTATATCTATTCTATTGAATAAGGGCCTATGTAATTTCAGATACAATATTTTCCATCAGGATGTTTCAGCAATCAAGGATCACTCCCGAAGTAAAGAGACTGCCTGTGACAAGACTGTGTATCTTAAACTGAAGGCATTTTAAATCAAGCACCTAAAAACTGGAAAATTATAGACTCAATCAGAGAGAAAATGAGGTGAGGAATGATATTTGGAACCAAATTAGTCAACTGAACTGCAAAAACACCCCATCAAACCTTTCTCTTTTTTCCCCCAAGAGGGGTAGAAACCAAACTACACCAAATCACAATGTATTTTGCTTAGAGAAGAGGGTCTTACAGGATGGAAACTGTTGAACAGATACTTGTTACATGGCCATCACAGTTAGGTTTGAGAATTCATTAAAAGCCATCAGATCTTTGCATGTTCATTCATCAAAAGAAGAAATACATCCTCAAATCCAAAGGTCTGACTTTTGTTGATGGTGGAGGTTTAAATAGCATTTTGACATACCTTAGTGTAGGTGGCCACACATTATCGCAATTAGTTATAGTAAATAGTAAATATAAATAGCATATATATATTAGTATATATATTATATATAATATATATATATTAGTATATAATAGTATGTATAGTATAGTAAAGATAAATATTTACCTCAGTAGAGTAACTATTGAAAATTTCTGTATTAGCATACTGATTCAGTGACTATCCTTTCTGATTATTGCCATACAAATGTGCATTTAATTACAAAACAAGCCATTTCACAGGTGGTTTCTAAGAGAGCATTAATTACTGTGTATTACATTACACAATGTTTGTGTAAGGAGACATACCTCATAAAACTGATGTTTTGGGTGTGCTTGGATTTTTTTTTTTTTGGCTTTTTTTTTCTCCCCTTCAGGACAAGTCAAGATTATGGAAATTAATTTTCAGAGCAGAGAACCATCCCAGACTTACCTGTAAGATTAATCCAAGCTTTCTCAGATTACTACATACACACGCTACATAGTCTGTTGAGTAAGATATTAATATGATCCAGAGTTGTTTTTCTGCAAATGTTGACCACAGCATTTAAGCTTCTCTGTGGCTGCAAGATGTGCACTATAATACATACCCTATGAAAAGATTTCAGTGACCTTGGGCTGAAAATGAACCTATGCCTGGAGAAAATAACAGTTAAAGTATTCACTAATTCCTCAATTCTCCAAACAAGGATTTCTCCTTACTAAAGGCAAACAATACACAAGTAATCAGCCTTTTTAAAAAACCCAAAAACAAACAAAAAACAAAAACCCCACCTCAACCACCTAAAACAAGCAAACAAAACTCCCCCTTAAATAAAAACAAAAAAACCCACCCCAAAACAAACAAAAAAACCCAGAAGATAAAGACAAATGCATCTTTAAATCAGTTACTTAGATATGTCCAAAATGAAAACAGTTAAGCACATGGACATGACATTCGGCAATGTCTTATCTTTACTTTGTGAAGGTTTTTAAATCCCTCTTGAGCTGGAGTACCATTTTTAGCTTGGCTAGGTCAGAATGACACTGAACAATATGAGTGATGACACACTAGACAGCTATATGGACAGAGTTGTCATCAGCAAGCCAGCTGTGCTAACACCTGTATGTCCTGCACAACTGATCTTTAGGAACACGGATCAAGAAAGTCAGATTGCTAGGAGGGGAAACAAAAGTCATTCATCAAACACTGAAATTAAGAAGCACTCATTTGAGATGGAGGAGAAAGAGTAGTATTTTTGCTGCATTTTTTTCTTACCATAGAGAAATAATAGCTGGTTTCCTATTGTAAACTTCTTACAGGAGTTATTTAGAATTTTAACAATCTAATTGGGCTTTCTTTGTGATTTTTTTGCATGTACACATGCTCACTGTTTCAGTGGGGTTGTGATAGAGCCACTTGAGAACAACCCAGGACCACAGTGATGGACAGACCCTGAACACACACAAGCAGGCTTCACTCTTAATATCAATGTGTCTAACACACAGAAAAACAATCTTGGGAGTTTCATTCAGTTAGGCAAAAAAAAACTGAGATCTCTAAAACAAGAGCTTTTAAATCATTATTGAGATAACGAAATAATATGATGGACTATTGATCCCAGGTAACTGAGAGAAATGTGACTGATCAGTATACTCGAATGGGCCAGGTCACATCTACTGGAGTCTGACTGAGACAGCTAACTTAAGTCTCATAACTGTTCTCCTCTTCCAGGACCTGATCAATTTGTGGTCTCCTTGCTGCAACTAACAATTATTGCCACTTACACTGAGTGTTTTTACCGATGTAGTCACTTGTATATGGACTTAAACCTATTGTAAATTAATTCCTTGCAGGCCATAAAACTGTCATCATAAGGAAATGCATTTGATTGCTATGGACCTCATCAGAAATAACTATCTACTGCTACAAACTTATTAATTCTCAAGTATTCAATGCCCCCACCCCATCTCCAACTGTATTATAAAACTGTATTATATGTGCTGTATTATAAAAACCCAAACCATTAAATTAAATAAATAAAGATTGTACTGTCCTTTTATTTTTTACAAATATATAATGGGATGGATGATACAGTGTTCATATTTTTTTTCAACTGACAGAATCATGGGATCCAGTTCTTGTAAACAGACAGTTTAGGGGCATTTCAGAGGAGACAAAAGGGATGGCAGCAAGGCAATGAAACACAACAGTGGAAGGATTTCAAGGCATGACTGCTGACAGGTCTGCATGGAAGTTGTTCTACTAGCTAGCATATGAAGTTTTCAATCAGCAGAAATGAAGTGCACTACAAAAGTGGACGAAGAGTAGTTTTCCTGACCAAGTGCCAGAAGGAAAGGAGCACACTGGATAGCTGCTTTGATCCCCAATGTGTCCCAAAGAGTCAGAATGAGTAGGCTGCTAACTGGTATTGGGAAAAATGGTGAGTATGTTGTATTTTATTAAGCTGCTAAAACAGCCAAATCCTAAACAACCAAGACAGGCTGAAAACTATGATAGATTAAGCTTATCAAAATTTTGATAGTTAAAAGTACAAGGAGAAACTAACAATTTTCTGTCACTATGAAGGCTGGCTTGCTAGAATGACTTCCCATGGTGGTGTGTAGCACAGGCTAGACATAGAGAACGGGGACTTAGGCAGGCTGAAAAGGAAGCAGCTATGGCAGTGTACCAGGTGCAGCCTCTGTGAGGACAGATGAGTGCAGGACAAAGTTGGTTCCAGACACCTCTGGCTCCAGACCCACCACAGGTCACAGCTAAGCCCCACAGGCCCACTGGCAGCTCCTCTGTGAAAACGAATTTAAGAATGAGAAAAACCCACCACACAGGAGAGAATGAGGGAAGAAAAAGACTGAATATCAAAGCCAGAGAAGTGGAGCAGAAACACTTAAGGCACTGGATTAGGTATTTCCCTGTAGCACAGAGAGAGGACTATGCTGAAGCATATATCCACACTATATTCCATGAAGGATCCCATGCTAGAGCAGGTCCCGGAAATCCTTCAGGATAGCTCCTGAAGGAATGAAGTCCATGGAGAGGCCATGCTGAAGCAGATATTCTTGAAAGATTGAAGCCCACTTGGAGAACCCACAGTGATGCAGGGAAACAGCATGAGGAGTTAGAAGCAGCAGGGAGGAGCTGCTGTGGACTTACTGCAAACCCCTGTGCCTCATAGAATGAGCAGAGCAGTCACAAGTGAAGCTGAAATTAAAAGCCAGGGTAGTGTTAATTTTTTAATTGTTTATAACTCTCCAAATCTACTTCAAAAAAGAAATTAAAATAATTTTCCCAAGTCAGCTCCTTTATCTGTGATGGTAACTGCAATGCAATGTCTCTACCTAGATCTCAACACATGAGCATTCTCATCCTGTTTTGTCCCCCTATCCTCTTGAGGAGGACTGAGAGAGCACCTGGGTGGGCATCTGGCTGCTGCCCAAGGCTAACAAAAAAAAAAGCACTCAGACTGAGGAGCAATACAAGGGGAAGGCCAAAGATTTTAGCAGAGATAATGCAAAATTATTTCTTCCTCTGATGGGATTACAGGATCACAGAATCACAGAATATTCTGAGCTGGAAGGGACCCACGAGGATCATGAAGTCCACTCTTAAATGACTGGCCCATACAGGGATTGAACCCACAATCTTGGCATTATTACCATAACTAATAGATTATTAAATACACGTTAAAGAATCTAGTTATAAAAAATGAATAGATCCAATGTCTCTTACATTGTTTATACAACCAGAATATTAAGAAACGAAGAAGAAATTAATAATGGAATACAGTTTATCAGCAAGCACAACAAGGGTTTATGTATAACAAAAATAACCTCAATTTTTTGAGGGGAAATTGTTTCAAGAAATAAGTTTTCATATATAAAAAAGGACTGCCCATGGGTTTTAAAATCAGACATGTTCTGAAATGATTTTTCTTTTTATTAGAAGACTTTTAAAGAAAACTATGTTTGAACTTCAAGTAGATGGAATTTGCTTTCATCACTCTTTCAGTAAAATTTTATTTATTTCTGTTATCATTTTGCTATTACCTTTTGGTCATCTTCAGTATTTTGAGAATAAAACTGAACCAATCCATAATCCACTTGATGTCTCTGTTTGTGTCTCTTCTTGGTGATACTGTGTTTTGATTTTTCAAATTTGTTGAAACATCCACATTGCATTTAGGTATTTGTCCATAATATTTAGATGGTTTAAGAAGAAAAAAGATTGCTTATTTTATCAGTAACTTCTGTGGAAATAATTCAGCTCCAGGAGTAGGATAAATATAGCTAATGTGACAAGACCCAGGGTAAGACAAAAAATAGCCTTCTGAAGAACATCTTGTAAATTATGAAGGACATGAAACTAGTTGCTAAAAATATTTTCTCTCTTAGCATATCCAGTGCTCAAGCTCTTCAATAGCTATGCTTCATAAATATTCATGAAGATTAAAAAGGTAGCTCTGCAATGGTCTTGAAAGAATCATTCTGGGCACAAGCATGCCCAACCACTTTTTGGCAAAGTCAAAGGTATGATGCTAGATGTTCCATCCATTCACAGTGCGGGGCAGAAAATGGTGTAAATGATCCCTGGTCTAGTGGTATATTAGAAGCATGCACAGATATCGTTTCCCTCGGCTCCAATTTCTCTTACTTTTGTTTGCAGACTGTTAGACCCTGGTATACCCACAGCCAGATGATCTAGTACCTACATTGCTGACTTCTGGAATTCTTGTAGGGATAGAATATGGAGAGGAACGAGGCCACTTTAATGGATCAGAGTCTACTACCTTATCCTGAGTCTAACTAAGATTACTAAGGATGTCTGTAAAATCCCTCTGAGATCTATAGGTAAAAGTTTAGCATTATACATTAATAATACAGATCCTGAAGTGATGCAATGGAATTTTGTGGATATTTGCTCATGAATACATCAACATAGAAATATCAAAACCTTCAATTTCAAACTCTCGTAAGTAAAGCCACAGTTAATAGTAGTACTTGTCCAACTTTAGTTGATTCTGAACTTTACCCATTTTCTTTTGATTTCTTTTCTTAAAACAGAAGTAATTCTGAGAATTTCTAGTGGAGAAAGAAAGGCTTATGGCTTCTTTACTGGTACTTAATCCATTTCTTCGTGTTTTGGTTTTTTACTGTGTGAGAAAGCCCTCATGAACAACAGTGTCAACTTTATAGTTTACACATATGCCATTTTCACTAATGCTAGGTAATTAGTTACCATTATGATGTAGGGTTTACGTTTCAGATACTTCCCAAACAAAATCAATAATTTCCCTTTGTACTTCTTGGAGAAATAGTATGTCAAATTTTGAATGATTTACCATCAATTTTTTTAGTTCCTGCTAAAAGGAGCATCCTGACATTTCTAATTCTAATGTTTTCCTCATTCTTTAGGTTGACAAACCAGAAAGGATAAATTATTTTGCTACTCACTAATGTGCTGTGTGGGCCTAACAATTAATGTTCATCAAGAATTAAGAAGCAATATGGTAACAAAAAAAAAAAAAAAAAAGAAAAAGAAGATGACTGTTTCTCAATCAATTCACTGCATCAGGTTAATCAGTACTATGCATGTGACCTTCTCTATAGCCTTTCCCCAAACAGTTCAATCCTTGTGCATATAACGGCATTGCTTTCAAAACCAAAATGTAACCTTGCAATCCAGAACAATAAATTCTGAATGCCAAGGACATTATATGTATCTCTCACTGCAAAAACACAACACTTTCTGCATGAGATGAATTTTTAACCTTAAAAGAAGACAGTATGAAAAAGGTGGGGGTAGATAGCAAAACAGTCTCTACAAACATAGTTTGCTGCAGCTACAACACATAGTTTTAGATTCTGTCACTTTCTTGAATATTAAAGGAAAGAAAACTTGAAAAAAGTATCTGAAAATTAAATTAGTTTTTGTGAACACAGGAACTAAAATGAAGAATAGATTCCCATGTTGCTGTGAATTCAAGATGTGATAAGGGAAATTAACACTCCAAGGTAATAAAAACACTATTTTGCTCTGTGTTGCTCTAGACTAAAAACAGTAATAAAACAAACAACTACAGCTAAAGTTAAAAACAGTCCTTTTGCCTAAATAATTAATACACAAGCTTTGTTGGACTTTCAAATAATGCTATACCAGGGCAAAATTGTGCAAGTCAAAGAGACTTCTTAAGATATTACTCAATTTTAAAAATGCCCTAAAAATATTATGAAAGTATCTGACTACAGGTTACAACTTACTGTCTTTTCCTTATGTTTTATCATGTATCAAGGACTAAAGTAGCATGCACAAAGCCATATGTTTTATGGCTACCATGCACGTGACATCACCAAATGATCTCTGACTTAGACAGCACAGACTTTTCTCCACAGAAATTGTCAGACATCTGGATGTTCAATAGTCCTGACGTGGTAACCAGAAATAGTACTCTCAGTGATTAAGGGAAGGAAAGTGGATTTTGTAGTAAGTTTTGTAGAAAAAAATAAGAATTTTGTGTACTACAAAGCTGTGTTCTATTTCACTAAAAAAAACCAGTTTTTTAGGATAAAAGAAGTTGAACATGAAAATAAACTCTAAGAAAAGGATGCTACCTTACAATTTCTACTCCTCTCTTTCCCTGAGCAAAAGCAGTGGCAAAACTTTGATATGTTTAGAAAACAAATCAGAGGAATAATTTTAAATTCTTACCTTATGAAGAGTGTCTTCCACAGCTTTCATATGACTAATGATCAATTCTCTGTCTCTATTACAAGACAAAAAAAGAGAGGTAGATCATAGAACTGAAACTCGCCTGATGTAGAAATTAATTTTCTGCTACTTTTTAACTATCATGTAATTTCAAATAATTGTTGCTAACTCAAAGTATTATGTTTTTGTCTCTCCTTTTTATATCCCCAATGTAAACCTTAAGAAATAGCTCACTGGCATATTTCCATATGAAATTTGCTTCTGTTGTGGACTATCAAACATAGCTGCAATTATGGGCATATTAATGAACAACTATCATTTTCTTGGAGAGTTTTCGACATAACAGGCGTCTTCAATGATGTCTTCCAGCAGGAAGAGAATACATTCACATACATTTCCAAAATAAGGGAGGTTAGGAGAATGAAACAATTCTCTAATGCCCTTTTGTAGATCAGGGCTTCAGTAAGAAATACAGCTCTCATCAGCTATGCTGTCATGAAAAACCTTGGCCTCAACTCATGATTGACAGAAATAGAAGTGAAGTTGCATAATACCATATGACTAAGGAGAAAGGACAGCATGACCAACAAAACACCATAGGAAGTAAAATGGAATCCATGCCAGAAAAGCTAGTACACCTCAATATTCCAGGACTGTCTGTTATTTTGCCAGCTATGTGTATATTTTGTTTGAGCTTTTACAATATCTAAACCAGAAGCCATAGAATCAGTATGACTTAGGTTGGAAAAGACCCTTAAGATCACTGAATCCAACCACTGGACTGCCCAGCCCACCACTAAACCAGACCCCCGAGGGCTACATCTACATATCTTTTAAATACCTCCAGACTCTACTACTTCCCTGGGCAGCCTGTTCAAGTGCTTGACAGCCCTTTCAGGAGAGAATCTTTTCCTAATATCCAGTATAAAACTCTCTTGGCACAAACTGAGACCATGTCCTCTTGTCCTATCACTTGTTACTTGGGAGAACAGACCAAGCCCCACTTCACTACAACCTCCTTTCAGGTAGCTGCAGAGAGCAAGAAGGTTTTCCCTCAGCCTTTTTTTCTCCAGCCAAAATCATGGCATTCTTCCCTAAGGAATGATGGTTGCTTTCTCATTTCTTGATTCATACTATCTTAACAGAAAATACAGGAAGGTGGCCAAAAGAGTAGAATTGGCTTTTACATTCCTAATAAAGCCACATAGCCTTTTATTTATCAGAATTCTGCCTTTCTTTGGATTAGATTGACAAGTTGCTGGCTGGGCTTAACCCACAACACAGAGAAATTACCAAAAGGCTACTGTATTTTTGTCAAGATCACTGTTTCAGACTCTTCTATTAATATTGCTTCTTACTCAGGAGGAAAGTGAAAATAACTGCTAGTCACCACTAAAAGAAAATCAAGACAGCCATTCTCAGAACAAGCTAGACATCTTGCTGTCCTTTACAGCTCTACAAAAATTTAGGAAAGAAACTGAAAGATGCCCATGCATTGCCTACAATCGCTTACATCATGGAATAGATATTAAAATAAGAGTTTCTGGATAAAACCAGTCTATTTACCTACTTTGCTTATATGTTCCAAAGGAAGAAAAAGACATTTGTAATTATTATGAAGAGTTGGTAGAACAATGACTGGTTTGGGAATTCTCACATTAAAAAAAGCCTTTTCTGAATATAAGAATGGCCATAGAGAATGATTCTTACAGGACTGCATAAAATAGTTTGGGGCAGGGAAAAAAGGAGAAGGCTTTTGAGAACAAATCCTTCTTCGGGTCATAATCTGCTTTGATAGACTTACACCAAATAATATTTGTCATTTTAATTGGCTTGTTAAACGTATCACTGAGAACTATATTAATTACCTTATTTTGCTGGTGTATAAGTCCCTTAAAACTTCTAAGCTATTGTTCTTCAGCGGTCAAATCTACCCCAGGTATAATGAGAAATTTTAATTTTAAATTGAACTTTTTTAAAATCTTGGCCATAGACCAATAATATTCAAAGTGCATACTACTGTAAGAGTAATAGATTACAAAGTCTGAAAGGATTTATAATTTTATCTGACTATATAACTCTAAGAGGTTAGTAATAATCTCATTCAAGTCAATGGAACAGCTTTTGACTACCAATATTTTCAAAAATGGTCCCTGAACATTTCCTTCCACTCTTCAAGTTGAAGTATAAAAAGGCATGGGGCTTACATCTAAATCCGAAACTCTCTGAAATCAGCAGAAATATCTCTACCATTCCACAGATAAGCCTAGGTCCAAAATGGGTTTCAGCCCTTTTAGAACAAACAATCATTTCTTAAACAAACAGAATGTGAAGGATCTACCAAAGAGATGTTGTCAAATCAGTAAGGTAATTGGCACACAAAATGCTTATGCATTTTGGACCAAATATTTGTAGCACTATTATGGGATAACTACAGAAAATGTAACATATAGTACCTTGAACTAACAGTTTTCTTTTTCGAAGCCTATCACTGAATTTCAAAGACAAGCAGATGTACTTTTGTTTTCTAGCATTACATTAGGCAAGGCTAAAACCCTGTGCATGAAAGTAAGAATTGATCTTTTGTCCGTTTTAAGTGATCTCCCCAAGGTCCCAGTGCTCACTTCGCTGCCGTGCAGAGGGCACTCTCTGCATCACGGATGCTCTCGCTCAGTCGACGCTTGTCCTGCTCCAGCTGGGTAAGAAGTCTATTTTGCTGACGCAGAAATCGATCTCTTCTTCTCAGCTCCATCGTTGCCTCGGAGAGACTCTGCAAGCAGACAGAAAGCAGAGTTACTTGTCAGCCCAAATAATTAACTTCAGTTTATGCCATAGGCTATTAAACAAAGTGGAAAACAGACTGACTGTGTAGTAGATTTGGACCATTGCATACTAAGGTTTTATGAATTCTCTGGCAAAAACATTACCAATTCAGAACCCCCCAGTTTTTAGTATATTGACTGTGAACAAATATATTTATAAAATAAAATTATTTTTTAATCAAGCAGGGACATACAAGTACTGTATTTACCAGATCTAAACATGAAGAAAATAATCAAGAGTATAGTTTTAAAGAACACAGAATATTCTCAAAACTTAATTTAAAATAAACACTAAAGAAAGGAATTCACAAAGAAAGGGAATAAACACAGAAGCATTTCTTTAAATATTCTGCACTCTTCAGAAATTTCAGTAGAATAAATAATCTCATATTATCTGTAAGTGCATCAAGTACAACCAATTTTATGTTGCTTTCGCTATTTTAATATTAGTTTCCCAATATGCAAAATAATATGTGTAGTTTTAAAACATTTGCCTCCGGCTTAGAATTAAAACAACGTGCTTTAATCAATTCAGATTAATCCAATAGACGAATAGCACACAGGACTAATTAATACAGAAGCTGTCTGGTTGCTACTCCTTTTTGCTGGGATAAATCAATACACTTATAGACTGGAGTATTAATAATTTGATTTCATAATTTGTTACACGTTACATTTTACTTACAGCTGTTAATTGCCTTTTTAGAAAGAAATTCTAATAGGTGATTAAAAACATTCTTTTACACATAGTGTATTTCCTGATAGATTCTAAAATATAGAAGAGAAGGCTGCATAGTTGCAAGCCTGAGCTCTTGGACATCTTTTTTTCAAAATTTAGGGGCATGTTTTCTGCTTGAATTCTAAGAATGCTCTGCATAATTTGTACTCAGTACTTGTCCTGGACTGTGGAACATGGAGATGTACTATGCTGTGAATGAGTACGAGAAACAGTATATACAAAATGCTGATAAAAATTTGGAGGGCACTGAAAACTCAACTAATCTGAAGAAGCTTCAGACCTCTTTAAGGGTCAGAGGCATTTCAAAAAGCATTACGATAGAGAAAATTTCTATAAAATAGCAATCTACTGCAAAGGATTGCACAGTCCTGCAAAATAAACTGTAATCTACAGACTGGCATAAATCTCCTTTTAACATTCCTGAAGAGAAAAGGCAACCAGTTACTTCAATGGTGGTATATTTTGAAGGTACAGCATCATTACTTGAACTGTTATTCAGGAATTTACAAAATCTAGGCTGAAATTAATCACAACTGTAAGAAAAAGAAACTGAAGTTTATTTAAGAAACTCTAAATCCAGAAATGCTAATATTATTCTTGTTCAGATGACTGCAGGTTGAGTAAATCTATTCTGATTCTTATGTTCTTATTTTCAATAAACAATTTATATATTTCCCCTAAGGAAAGATAAACACACAGACAGCATTCATCCACTGCATAAAGATATTCAAAACCAGAAGTCTTGCTTTCAAAAATTCTACCCTAAAGTTATTGGCAGCTATCAAAGCCCTGTCTACACAGATGACATTGTGAATTATCACATTTTCAGAAATTTTATTTCCAAGAACCCAAATGTCAATTAGCATGGATAAAATGATCGATCTCTAATTCAAAACTTAAGAGCATTATCTTCTTTCAATTATTGTGTTTACTGTTTGCTTTCAACTTTGAGGAAAGCATTCTGAAAACCAAGTCAGGTAACCCCTCCACCCATATTCCCACCTTTGACAAAAAGACTGTATTTGAACAGAGAACAAGGTCTCTGTAACCCATGTTTGATCCAACCCAGTTTCCCACCTGATTGAAAAATCTGGTCTTAAGTAGTTTCTGCTATTATTCTGATGCAAGAAATTTTTGATATAGACACTGTTGAATGGATTTTGGCCCCAGGACCCTAGCAGTCTAAAAGAGTAGAGAAAGACAGGATAATAGGAACATTATGCATATTTATTTCATTTTTATTATAGCTATCCGTCTGCAGGGGTTGAAGAGTTGTCAGCTCCCATATAAATCTTTCATTACTGACCACAAACAGTGAAAAGACCCACTAGTCAAAATCTTCTGTGAGCTGCTAACTAATCTAAGTTACTCATTACAAGCACATGCCTATTAATGAGGCAATATCAGGGCCTGTTTTAAGAGGCATGGTCAGCAATCCACGCTAGCTGGTGATGAAACAGTATAGAAATGGTTAAATTAAGTATCTCACTGAAGAGCTGCTTTATTATATTCAAAAAGAACCCCATTATTTACAGAAATCTCTAAAGGATTCAGACTTTATCTTCTAGTAATATTGCAATATCTAAGCAAAATGGAATCTGATTCTAGCACTCCAAAAGCAGTTTCAGCAATTACTTGAAGCTTCTTGCTATTGTGGATTAAAGTCAAGCCTTGGAAATGTTCAAATACAGTGTGGTGTATTATAAAATAATGGCTGGTAAGCCTCTTTTTTTTGCTTCTTCAGATTGATCTAATTAAAACCCTTGACAAACTTTATGGACTCTAATATTTCCAGCTGAGTGACTGAAACCAAGAGGGTGTGCCTCAAGGCAGCAAGGCAACAATGATAAGCAGCAGGTTAGCCACTAATTTCTCAGCTAGGGTAGATTGTGAAAGTGTGATGTTCTGATATCCAAGAAAGTGTTCAGGAGAGAATAGGATAAATCAAGTTTAATAACTCTGCTCCTAATTGTTCCCTCAATGCTCCACTCTAATTACTTGGAGAACTCTCCTGACTGTCACCTGATATTAAGTTGTTGGAGGCTGAGTGTGGAGCAGTGAGATAATCAATAAACATTTAGTGGGGAGAAGAATGAAGATCCCGTTAAGCAGTGGGAACCTGCAGCACCCAAAGCCCTTCTGCTCATGAGAAAACCTATGGGAGAGCCATAGTGATTGCAAAGCAATAATCCAAAGCACTGGTTTTAGGCTTTGAGGCCTTTAGGCAACAGTACATTTGAGAAAAAAAGGTTAACACGGTCACCCTAATTACAGCCCATTTTCACATTCTTCATATATAAGCAAAGACAAGCCAATTAGGTAGAAAGGAAGATAAGGGAAGTTTTATTTGTATACTAATTAAACCCCTGATGAAATTAAAGGAAAAACATACAGCTCTGTAATTGTGTCTGAGAAAGGTCACTTCAGGTTCAGTTATCAGAAAAGCACAGCCTTGAGATATTTCACTTAATCCACAATATAGCCCTTATTTTGCCCCCCAGGTCTTAGTATTTACAAAAATAAGAAAATTTCAAAACCTGATAATGCATTTATCTTGAAATGTTTTCTGTGGACAATTACAACTGTTAGAAAGTTGAGGCTAACTATGATAAGAAGAATGAAGGTTTTAAAAACCTAGTATGCTTGCACGTAGTTCTGTGAAGATGCTGAGCTTTCACTTTCAAGTACAAGTGATTCTGAACCAACTTAGAAGCTAAACTTCAATTTATTAAAATTCTGTAAAATGCCAGTTATCTGTCTTTCTGAGGTTTTTAGGCATTCAGGTGCTAACTCAGACATCACTGCACTCGTTCCTCTACAGTCTGCCAAAATCTCATAGATTAGCTGAGTTTTCATCAGAATCTTTAGGAGTTTCCTTTAGAGACATTTAAATTTAGACCTTTTTTCCCTCCCAAATTAAGCATGAAAAAACATTTGTTGGAGAGAACAGCAAGCAACTGATAGCACCGAAGAAAAATCTCATTGGCTGTTGGTTTGTCCTTCCACAAGCTTCCTTTAACAAGTTTAGGTTTTGCAGTGAGGAATTTTTTTATTCAAAACCCATTACAAAAAGAAGTCAAAGTTTACTATTGTCATTCTTTACACACAAAAAGGATTCTATTCAAAAGACAACAGATGGACAATCACTCCAGATGAACAATGACAGTCATATAGTTTAAATTCATGCAAAGCATGCGTGACACATTTATACTGAGACTGTATTTTCCAAGATCAACTAAAGCTAGATATAACTGCTTAGTAATTAAATTACACAGACACAACACAGCAGTACAAAATATGCAAACACACTTCAGTATGCATATAATGAACCAATTTGTGAAATTGAAGATTTTCTCTTTCAGATGAAGTTTTATATACGTATTCTCTATTTAGATGCAAAATATTACTTTTTAGAAATAGATTCTGAAAGCTGCCCTACATCCACAACTAATAAATTTCACAATGAAAAAAAAATTTAGCCAGCATCCATTCTTTCACCAGTTTAAACACATTTCCCATTATCCTTGTTGGCAAACATAATGACCTCTGACTGCCCCTCAGAAGTTTACAAGTAATCTAGAAAAGTCTGCAGTTTCAAATGGTTCAAATTCAACAAGAACAACAACCTACAGTGATATTTAATTTTTACCATATTTTTAGTGTGCATCAATGCAAACCAAATACATCAGCTCAAACTATACACCTAAAATTCCACAGGATGTTTTTTGAAAAGAATCTTTATTTATCAAGAAGAAATAAAAATTATCATTCTTCTATCAAAAGAGTGTATTTAAAATCTTAGGGAAAAAATGTTCTGTGACAAAAAAAAAATCATAACTGAGACTTCTCATCAATACTTTAAAAAAAAATCAAACACATCTAAGAAATACATTGAGACCCATGTCAAGAAATAAGATGGATTTACACTTCTCAGAAACTATCAAGATACTGTATCTGGATTCACTATATGTTTCACAGTGTCTGCAGTAGTGTCTTAAAACAGTTTGAAATGAACTCCATGTGACTGATCTGCTCTTGCAAAGCACAACTGAGGCTGACCACCCATGACATCCCTTCAAAAACAAATGCTTTCTTACACCCTTTACATTTTGCTAGAAAAAAAAAAAAAAAAAAAGAGTGCTCAAAAGGACACTCGAATGAGCTGTACCTGCATTGCAGAAAAAAAAAACAGTGATTTTTTCAACCTCTTTGCTTCTGGACCTTCATCCTGACAATGATGTTTTCATATGCTGGTATTGAGAGAAAGAACATATCTTATGACTCATCTCTGTATATGATATAGTATAGAAACAGCTAAAAATAGTTTACAGATCTCAGTGTATCTAACAAGGTGCAAAATGCTCTTCATGTCTTTGTCAGAGCCTTGTGTAATGAGGTCACAGAGCATGAGTCGGTCTACTAAGCCAAACAAATACCAACCAGCACAATCATTTTAATAAATAACCAACAAAATGCTGGTGAATGATGAGATACTTGCAGGCATTTTTTCACATTTCTAACACAATGTCAGATACAATTGCTTGTGATGGTTTTATACAGAAAACCCCCATAATACTGGAGTACAAACTATCGTCTATCCAAATTACTATCAAAAATCAAACAGCTAATGATGATATAGCTTAAATGACAATACATGTAGCTCTAAAAACAGTTGTGATATATAGCTACTGTACAAGACATAGAGCCCAAGGATTAAGAAACATTTAAATGAAATTTTATTTGAGAGCTGTTCAATAGACAGAGTAGGAAAAATGCACACATTTACATTTTACAAGAGAATTTTCTTACAAAAGTCACTTGAAACGTAGGGCACTCTTGTCATGAAAGTAAATGACATTCATTACTTATGTACGTGTAGACAACAGTTCATTTATTGACAGAAACATGGCCCTCTGACATCCAAGCAACTTTAGGCACTTCAAACACCTCACCTGCAGTGATTCAGGCTGGATTACAGTGCCTCAAAGACTTACAGCTACATTTAATATCTCTTTGCTATAGTGCAAACATTTGTCAATAGAAAATCTATTCTGATCAACAAGAAAGAAATCTATTTTACAACTGCATTAGCTCAAGATGTTTAATAAAGTATGACTGAAAATGCTTTGTGAAGTCATTGAGTTGGGTATGTTTTAAAGTTATTGTGAATGAAAAGAGTTTAGTAATTTAAATAAAGTAGCTTTTTCTGAATAATTTCACACAATAAAATCTCTTCCAGAAGACACATCATATGCTCATTCAGCTTCAAAGTAAGAACTTTTAAAATTAAGTAATTAAAAAATATAAACTGCTCACACATAGCCTAGATCCTCATTGACTGTTGAGGGAGATTGTTTTGAATAAGAAGATGCACTGGACCTTTCAGACATACACTGATCCAAACAGAGAATAATTGAGACCGACTTTTAAACTGTGTTTTGGAAGATGATGAAGTACATGATAAAAATTATGTACATTATAATTTCAAAATTTTAATCATCTTCTAAGCTGAGTGAATTATGTTAGTATTACTGGAAAGCTGCATTACACCACTTAATAGAACAAACACGATTTTACAAAAACTCAGGCTTTATCACTATGTGTTTTAAGAATAATCCTTGAAGTTAAGTAAGAATAAATTTTTCGAATCACACGCATGGTGACATGAGTACAAGATCATTCACTCCTCACTCAATTTCTGACACACTACCCGTGTGACTGATGTTTATTTTTTCTCTTTAGAAATGTAAATTTTTCTCCCAGCACAACATTCAGCCCTTTACAGTCACAGAACAGAAAAGACCCAGCCCTGCATATGTAGCAGATTTTCTGTACTTTGGCAGTGTCATGCGTTTGAATCAGATACTTAAGTGCCGCAAAAAAGGAATAATCTTGGGGTTTCTCACTGCTACACTTTTTACCCTAGTAGCCTTACCCTCAGCCTTATAGTTGGTACAACTCCAAGGTTTCAAAAAGATGGTTTACACCTGGATTACATTGCAAAAGATGACTTTTCATAACTGCCATGTATCTGTAAATGAGGCACTAATATTACAAGCAAACACTGATGCTGCTCTGTAGCACTGCTCTCCGCAATACTGTTAATTTTGCTACACATTATCTGTTGCATTTTGGCTATACAGTAGCAGAAAGAATAATGCAACAAAGTCCTTCGTGTAATGGAGGAGCAAAAAGAGAGCTTTTATTTAAAGAAACACTACACTTACATAGAGTAGTTCGTGCAAAAGAGAATAGAAAAGGCTCATTGGTCCAAGAAGGCAACACCTCTTTGAAAACATGCTT
>JAODKT010001765.1:3346391-3368442 GCA_027576195.1 Cossypha heuglini | reverse complement strand
TTAAAATGTATAATTAAAGCTAAAAAGTAAACAATAAATCAGCTTCTGCATAATCGTATTAATTTGCTGTCCAAAAGTCCTGTTTCTCCCACAAGAGACAAACAAAGCAAAACGAAATACTAACAAACAAAACCCCCAAAATACAACAACATTTAAGGTGGTTTTACTTTAACTATAAAGAATTGGAAACATTTTAAAGTCTTTTTAACTGAGAAGTAAAAATCTGTAGCAACAAGAACCTCACTTGATTTTTAATAAATGCACATTTTAAAAGACAACTCAAAAAATTAGGCAGCATAAATATAATTTCTGTTTTGAGTTTGTTGCCCTGCTATAATCTTGAAGAGTTTCCATGCTCTAAAAGAGGATAGGATAAGTACAGATTTTGGAAGCTGAAATTGGTATAAATTTTGAAAAACTTTCCCCTTGAAAATCATTGAATACCTAATGGAGTATCAAATTAAATTAAAAGATCAAATTATAAAAAGGATAGGCCTGGCTGCTGTCATAGCATGCAGCCAAGGGAATACAGGTGCAAAGGAATGCATCTCTTGTTTTAGTCTTATGCCAGTTAGATACATACTTAATTATATTCCAACAGTTTAATTATATTTCAATAGCTATTTGAAAGATTTTACTTATGGTTTGACACGAAGATATAAAGTTATTTGAAGAATTATGTGCACACAAAGAGAAAGGTAGAACATGGGAAAACATGACAAATGTGAAAAATGATAAGGCTCTAGATAAACAGCAGCAAAAAGCAAATCTAGGTATAAATGACTTCTATATCAAGAAGATATAGAAATTGTACAGTAGAAAGTCCTACACATTGATATCTATACTACCAGGAAAAATAGGGTATAGAAAACCTTCTTTAAAACATCACATGCTGTTTTAAAGATCTATTGATCCCCTCTGCACAGCTCAAGGTAACACAGTTACTTTGTAGTTGATCCAATAATATAACAAAGATCTCCCAGGCACTGGATTTACCAAGAAGCCTTTCAGTATTTTTTCAGTGCAAACTGAAAGATAGCTGAAGGTCTTGAAATAACAGGGATAAATTATATGTAAGTACATATGCTTAATAACCACATGCTGTAATTACACAATAATCCCATTTTTCTTCCAAATTACTTGTCAATAAATCTTTCTCACTGCACTATAAATTCCAAGGTCATGGACAGAGGTATTTATTAGTATAATTACAATGCAGAAATAAAACCATTAAGCTTTTAGATCCCAATATTGTTCCATTTATTCTCTCCTTTCCCCAAGGGGGAGGTGAATAGTTCCTACAAATGGAATACCCAGAAAATATTGGAAGCTACTTTTAAAAGACTAAAAATGTGCTGCTTCATACAGTTACTTTGTTTAAGTTATCTCTTCTCTTTATCTAAACTTTGACAGAGGGTCAGATTTATCTTTTTTTTTTAATCCTACAGTGCAGGAAACAGAATCAAAAGCATTCTCTGAAATAGACATTGTTGCTACACTATTAACATTAAAGCACTCTGGATTTCACTGTGCACCAGTCAGTCATATATATTGGATCAAAAATCCCAAGGTCTCAGCTATCTGTCCAGAAGTAACTTGCAGTCCAAATTTGTGGACTCTTGTTTCCACAGTTTCATTATTCCTAGGCACCAATCTATATGTCTTGGTTACTCGCCTTCTTTCACAAACCACCAGAAGAGCACCTAAGTGCATGACTATAAAGTGATGGTCAAAATTGAGACTACTGAATCAGACTAGCATGAACAAACTTATCCCATAATTTTCTGGAGAAGGGTAAACCTATTCTTACCTGAACTCAACTCCTAATCATCACTGGCTTTCAAAGATTAACTAAAGTGTTGTTACAAAATCATGACTTATTACAGTGTTCAATCTCAGTGTCTAAGTTATATATAAATTGATTTGGTGAGAGCATATAAATTTAATGGTGAGAGCGTTTTCTCAGAGATATCTTAGACTTTTCGACAAGTTAAAAATAAAATATGAATTTTTCTTACTTAGGGATATTTTTTTCTTATTTATTAAAAAAATAATGTTTACATCTGATTAGACTGAACATAAATGTAATAAATTGCCAATTACTTTAATTCTTCTTCCAATGTAAAGCAGCAGCTATCTGGATACAATTTTATCATTTTCTTGCTATATAAAGGTAGTAAGTAATATACCTGAATAATATTCTCAATACCAACCAATAAAATATTGTATAGTGGCATAATTTAAGGGGAAAAAAGTTCACCTGGTGTAAATACATGTTCAAATTCCAATGCAAAACCTTGAAATTGCTCAAAAATTAACCATTACTGACATTCAAAAAACTGGACAAAAGAGGAAATGCAGAAATATGAAACAGAAACACAACAGTAATGATGATATCCTTTCAAAATAACATCTTCCAATTAAATTAGGGTTGTGTGACTTATAGTATTTTGCATTGTTGCATTGACCTTCAAGTTAGGGCAAACACATAATGAGCACATAATCACGTATTTTAATTTTATTGTTCCTCCCACTCTAGTCATTACTTACGTATTTTCCAGAAAGCTTGACTCAGAAAAATTAAGGCAGACCTTCAGCAACTTGGTTGATAGTTGCTTGGCTGCTTCATTGATGACTACCACACAAAAACACATCTAAAAGCCACGTACTGACTTCAGTCCTTCCAGACTAATGCTAATTCTGTTGAATGTTCTATGCACAGAACAAAGGAAATACACAGATTTAAAAACCTGTCTAGGAACAAGTTGTTCACTCAGAGGGTTGCTGGGCACTGCTCCCCAGGGAACTGGTCATAAAAACAGCCTGACAGAGTTCAAGAAGCATTTGGACAATGCTCTCAGGCACATGGTGTGACTCTTGCGACTCCTGTGCAGGGTCAGGAGCGGGACTTGATGACCATTGTGCGTCTTTTCCAACTCAGGATTTCCTATGATTCAATGAATCTATCTCCTTGGACAAACCACAGAAGCATGAAACTTAAAGTGAAGTTTAAATTCAGAGATCTGAAACACAGATTCACTAAATAATAATAGAATGCAGAACATTATCTAGGTTGTATTCTCTCTTCTTTTGCGAAAAAGAGCTCTCGGGTCTAGCCCACAACTGTGTGCTATCTATGTGAATTCCTCTTATGCAGAGACAGCAGGTCCTAGAAGGAAGACTATCCCTTCCCATAAATCTGAATTCCACATATAATGCATTGCAACCTACAAACAAAAAAGTACAAAGAACCAGCTCTATGACAAGTTTCCAGCTAACCTAAATCTTTGAAGACTAAGAAGTTAGCAGTAATGGAAGTTATGCAACAGAGCAGAACAGTTCTACTTATTTTACAAATAGTGTTAACACAAATTGAAATACCTGACAAATCTCTTTAACCTGGATCATATTGTACTAAGAAAACACATTACCTCCTTTGACTAAGAACAGAGCAGATGACAATACCAATCCATTCTTACCTACTTTAGAAATTATTTAGGTGTTCAGAACATAGACAGTATGGAAACAAAAAAAAGAAACCATAACAACCCTCCACATTTAATTAATGAATTATGAATTTTAGTTTCTAACTTACTTGGAAGAGAGCTTGCTTCTCTTTAACATGCTAAACTTCATTAATACAAATTCTCTGTTAAGTGACATGCTAGCAGTAATCAGCTATACTGCTTTCTTCAAGGAATGGCCTTACATTTAATCAGGCAATGCACAGAAAGGTAGTTTCTTGACAGAGACAAGTTTTTAGAATCAACAGTATCCCTCAGTGCATCCAAATTCTAGCAATCTTTTCAACTTAAGATGTCAGAGGAAAAGACCTCAAATCCTATTTCTAGAACAAATCCTATTTCTTAGAACAGTAAGTGTTCTAACTGTTACTGCAATCTTTCTGAGAAGCATGAAAATCACTTGGTGTTCCTCATGTAAGTGAAGTCTTTTAACCTTTCTCCAAGTTAGAATACTGCAGCATTTTCAGAAATAACTGTAAAACTCACTCACAAAGTATGTGCAGTGGTATTTGTAAAAGAAACTGTGTAAATATTTGAAATGGTCTTTCAGAGAAAGCATGCGGCTATAAATATATGAAGAGGAAAAGAAACGAAAAGCAGAAA
Source organism: Cossypha heuglini (assembly GCA_027576195.1). Lineage (NCBI taxonomy): Eukaryota > Metazoa > Chordata > Aves > Passeriformes > Muscicapidae > Cossypha > Cossypha heuglini. The sequence goes on along the minus strand of JAODKT010001765.1, from coordinate 3,364,315 downwards.
ATTGTGTATCACTTTCACCTCAAATTCATCCAAGAACTGAGAGCCTGCTGAGGGAAAACATCAACTTCTAACAAACAGAGAAATCCCAATCTTCATCTGAAACTAATGAAATCAGATATGCCTGTTTTGTGAAGGATACTCTGGACAGAGAATATATATGTATGATTTGAACGACATAGGTATTGAAAATAAACATTTCAAATCTTCCCACCAGAAAATATCTTTTTTGAGTGTTATCAAAGCATTTGGACAATTTTTTTTTTTCTCACTTATTCTGTCGTAAATTAATGGCAGCTTCACTAAACTCAGCAGATTAAACAAACCCAAAAATTATGGTACCTTCTTCTAAAACAAGTATTGAAGCCTATGTTGAGCATATCAGAATCAAGTTATATGATTTAACATCTATTGCAATGGAGCTATTAACTAACAATTTATTGAACTTATTCCACAAATAGAACCTTAAAAATATATAGGCACTAACATACCTAAAAGGAAGTAAATATATAGTCTGTGCATATCAATAGGAAACAAAAATAATGTACTTGATTAAGACCTGCTGGTATCAGGAATTAAAAATATGTCTGTTATTGATACCTGTTTAGCATTTGTGTAAAAGTTTCTCTTCAAAGAATAAGGAATCAGAGCAAATGATTCACCTCATCTAATAAAAAGAAGTGGTGTTAAAGAGTTGCATAGTTCCAGCTGACCTTGAATGTAATTGGCTACTTTGGATGTCTCTATGGTATATGCCACTAAGAAGATAAAAATATACAGGATTAAAATCTGAATTGATAAAGCAAAGAAATTAAGCATTACTCCTTTAATAAGCCTACTTTATGAAAGTACGTGAATACCAAAATATCTCTTTACTGATTGCTCTTGAACTGTGAATAAGTTTAAAAATAAGCTATCAGAAGTAAAAGTATCGAATATTTTAATTTTCTTCTTCTTACCTGTTTAAAAATTATGAATAAAGAATTCAAAGCATGTCTATTTTTTTTCACTCCAGATCACTCTACTCTACCTGACCTTACTTTTATGCCACCACACTCACCAAATTTTAATATACACTTAAGTCAATACAAGTAATATTATTTTGTATCTTAAGATGAAGGCATATTTTTTCTATTTTATTTTTCACAGTGCAACAGTAAAAACTATTTTTTCTGTATTAATTAAGAGCTTAAAAACTTATACAATTATAATAACACTGTTTTACAAGGGCAAGGTTGATTATTACAAAGTTGAGATTGTTTCACTGTACTGCAAAATGAGAGCTACAAAAAGCTCCACAAAAGCCCCAAACATTTTAAGTCACAAAAACCAATCAAACTAAAGAAAAGGATCTGTCAATTAAGATGCCAGGGAAAAGGCATTTCTTCCTGTTGTGAATAAAGGCATGAACAAGGTTGGATTGTGGTTAACTGTGGGAGACAAAAGAGACTTTTTCTTGAATTTTAAGAACTAGCACATATAGGGCTCAAAATTTACGGAGCACTTTTACTCCTTGGTATCAAGATATTATATTAGACTGCCACTTGAGTTTCAAAAGTACTTATTCAACACAGGTTTGGAACTGTAAAAACAATGGTAAAAGGTGATGGTGAAATGATGATTTAGGATTACATTATAAAATCGTATCTGCATGACTTAAAAAAAAAAAAAATCAAGGAACACTAGATCATTAACATGTGTTGACATGTTGCCATGACTGTTCTTGTCTCCTTTTTTGATACAGTCACAGATATATGCTGCCACAACCAAAATCCAATTTTGTCCTACCTTTTGTAGTAATATCATGAAGAAATTAAGAGATATCAATTAATCTTCTCAGTTGAGAGACAGTACACAACAACAAGCCTACAAATTAAATTTGGTTTAAAACTCCTCGGTAGGAAGGATTGAGAATTGCAAAGTAATACACCAAGTCAGCGTACCTGTAAGTAGTGATCTTCAGCCCTAAGGTTTATTTTATCAATGTTCTTTGCCTCCATTCTATCACCTATATTATTACATTGCATGGTATCTTTAAAGCTTTCAGCAATAACCAAGCATTTTACACTAAATGAAGTCGTTCCAGTAACAAACAACTATTAAAGACTGCAGAATTAGGATGCATTTTAGGATCATGACTGTGTCAAAAAAATGGTATGTAGCCTTCAATTAATAAAAAACAGAACCTGTGAAATGTAATTCAGTGTTAAATAATCTATATAATATATCTGTTTAAAAGTTCCTCCTATATTTTAATTGCCTAAAATTGACCTTTTTCTTCATTTTCTCTGAATAAATGAAAAACAAAGACAATTGTAAACATGGTGAAAAAACATGTATTAATGTATAAAAAGTAGACAGAAATGAAGATTCTGAATACGATTTGTCTTCTAGTCCTTCCCTTGTTTATATTCCTAATAGACATTTAAAAATCTTGAATCAAGCATTTCTCAAAGAAATCAAACACAAGACTAACAGCTTATACATACACTGCAGTTATATCAGAAAGAAAATAGTATAGTAACAAGCAACCTGACTGAAAACACTATCAAGTTTATTCTTACATTTAAACAAACTATTTAAACTAGGGAACTGTGAGGGAGAAAAAATCCCCACAAAAAAACCCCCCAGGTAAATTGGAAACGTCACTGTCTTTTACCCTTAGTGAGGTAAGGCATCTTTTCCTAAATAATACCAGTAGTGAAAAGTCCCCTTAATAAATTTAACAACATCCTTCAGCATCCTCCACTATATATCACTTCAAATCTCTACTCTGCTGCAACTCATCCTCCTTGACATCTACTTTCATTGTTATATCTTCAATATTTCTGACATTTTTACTAGTTTTGTAGCTTGAATCATTTTGGCTCTCCTCTGCTTGACACTTCTTCTCTCAGAATTACAAGTGCTTCTATTTCTCAAAATACTGGTGAAGCAGTCTCTTTTGCTCAGTTGTCAATTCACAGAAGAATACTGGGAGATGGAAAGACAGTAGCAGGGTTGAAGAGCAGACACAAGCAGCAAAGATTACTTTAAATAGAAAATAAATAAAAGCTGCAGAGATCAGGTCACCACCCATTACTAGCTTGCTTCACGAAGTTTCCTCTCTTCCCATGTTAGACAGTCACTTGGTTTCAAACCTCTAATACTCTCTCTGTTCCTTTTTTTGTTATCAGAGATTCTGATAACATCATCTTTTCCCTTACTACCCATAATGTCTACAGAAAAGTCTAAATTCTGATGAAAAAGGATTTCTCTCTATTGTCACCTTGCATATTCCAAACTGACAAATATATTCTCCATCCTGATTATATTCAGGAAACAGGCAATCCACGTTTTAAAATATTATTGTGACCTCTATCAAAAATCAAAGTATCCCTGTACTTTTTCATTTATTTTTTCTATAAATTGCAAATACCTTGTGATAGCTAGATCTGCTGACACTTATGTTCCCTATAAACTTCAGACACTTCACATATATTAGTGTACATCACCCAGTTCAAAGAGCAGAAGAGTGATGTTCTTGAAGAATCTTGAAAGTATTTCTGAGTACCCTAAAATTTCAATGGGCTATGTAGTATGTGTGCATTTACATTTTATTTGCACAAGAACTATGACATTTGGCTTATTTACCAAAAAATAATTTTCAGGTGCCTAATTAAGAGCAATAATTGGCTTACCTTTACAGAGTCACTTAAGACTTGAGTTTTATCTGCTTCTTCACTGGATTGCAATTCTAGTTTATTATTTAACTCCTGTAGCTGTTGTGCTTGTTCATTCAAAAGCAATTGTGCCTGATGCTCCCGATGTAATGCATTATTTAATTCTTCACATACACTTTCAAACCTCTCATGGGCAAATAATTTCTGATAAGAGAAATAAATTGTGTTTGATTATGTAACTATACTTACCTGTTTACATACTTGACTTCCCAAGTTCCACATGTGAACATATTAAATTCTAAAACAAAAGCATGCTAAAGGTTATTATTTATTTAGGTTTTTTAACTCAAAGACAGACCACCAAAGCAATAAAACGGCCAGACAACTTTATTCCCTGTATTTTTTCAAAACAGCACTCAGGCTACTGTAAACAGTATGCATTTGCTATTCTATTCAAATTAATATCCTAGATTGCAAAGAACCAATATTTAAAAGGAAATATGCAGAACAATGTCCCACATTTTAGTGCATATCTTGTACACCATTGTAAACATCTTCCTTAACTTCTTCTCCCTTTCCAAAAGTGTTCTAGAAAGACAGAATAGCTCTTCAAGGAAAATTATTGTCTACATTTGAATGGCAATATAAACTGTGATAATTTCTTCCAATTTTCCCAGAACTGTAAGCAATAAAATCCAGTAAACTAAAGATGAATAGATATAATTTTGTCTGTTTGAGTAAAAAAAAAAAACCAATATTTTACCAGCTAGAAACAGGAAAAAGAATGGATTTGACACCATCTGTTAAATAGTCTCTGCTTGGAATTGTCTCAACTGGGACACACTGACAAGTCTACTAACCAGGCTTCAGTATCAGTGTTGGTATCAGCTACAGAAAAGACTGCTTTTTCTGAGCCACAGCTGTTCTAGTTGTACTGTGTACCTGCTGAGCATGTATAAAAATTCTTAACCATTCACTATCTCAAGTAGTTCAAGCATATGTTCAATTCTGAAATGCAATCTATAAGAAATATGAATAGTAGAAAACGTGAACCTCCAGCATGCCAAAGCAAGACAAGTTTCTTCCCCTCCAAGGCCTGAAGGCACAGTTCTGTACATACAATGCCACCAAATGGCATCAGCTCCTCAAACACCATGTCCATTAGTCACAATACCGTGGTTTAAAGCACTTACACAACATTCTTGTTGTGTCCTCTTGTTCCTGTTGGACCATGCTATTTACAGGTTATCAAATGCACTGTGTTTAAGTAAATCGATCAGTGACAGCTAGGGGTCAGAGGAATTTGCTGCATATATGTTAGCAGGAATGTAGAAGAGGACTTTTTTTCTCCTTCCATAAACTTAGTCCTTCAGCGGAACAGCCACACTAAAATTTGCATTGACTAGCTCAGGGCATAACCCAAGATCAAAGGTACAGCAAGAAGTCTATCATAATATTCAGCAATATCCACACAGAATTTATACTTCTTAAAGTTCTCATGAACATACTTATTTGATACCCTCATGACACCTGTCTTTGCTGAAGTGAAATCCATAAATGCTTTTTGAGTACATAATCACATGAACATTTTCAACATACAGAAGAAAACCTGATTGCTGAAGACCAAACATGTAATTTCCAACACCTAATTCTACAAATCAAAAAGAAACTCTTGTGGAAGGGAAGCCTTTCTAAACACATCTGCCTTCTTGTTTAGTGACATTTACAATGCAAATCTTCTGGAAAATTATTTTAATATTAGAATGATTTTATACTTATTTTTCAAAAGAACACAGAAAAACATATCTTATAAGTGGTCACCGCTAAATCTAATAAACTTACTTGCTTAAGCATATTTAATTGCTCTTGCAGGCTCTGTGCTTTGTCTGCTTCCTTTTTCACCTCACTGAAATTTGATTTCAATTCTGTAAGTTGTAGGCGCAGTGAGCGACGTTCCACTTCTGCTGTATGAAGTCTTTGTGTAAATTCAAATATTTGCTTCTGCAAGGATTCTATGTTTTTCTGTTAGTAATCAGAAACAAATTTATGTGCTTTAACATGAACTATTTTAGCAATAAAAGAGTTACATGTAATACCCAAGCACATTAGACAAAGCTCTCATTTTGTCCATCATCTCTACGAAGCATGAGTGCAAAAAAGTGAACCCATTTCACCTACTCTTGAAGGTAACTAAAAATTCTGTTTTCAAGGAAGTGCCATTTTAATGTAAGGCCCACAATAAAAGACCAATTTATTTCAAAAGGTTCATCCTTCCCCTCTGATTATAGGGAAGAAGGCTGTCTTTACTGGAAGGTAGAACAGAAAGCATGAGAAAACAGGAGAAAAAAAAAAAACAACAAAACAAAACAAAAAAAACCCCAACCAACCAAAACACAACAAAAAAACCCCTCCATAATATTTAGTTGAAGCAAAAAGCAAGTCAGTTCTTAGAAAGCAAATAAAACTTTGACAGAACCTTAAAAAAACCTTTTTCCTGGATACAACAAATCTCTTCTTAAAATTCTTTGACATAGAAGAAAAATTATATTCACGCTCTAATGCTTCTGGGTGTTAGGAATCAACTTTTGATGTGTACATAGTTGACTTCAATGTAGCGGTTTTATAAACTGGAACAAAATTAATGGTACTATCAAGAGAGCTTCATCCTAACACTTAGGCCATGAACCTACTGCTTACATGAAGTAGGACTATAATTATGCATACCATACTGGATACTCTGTCACACAATTCAGCTTCCAGGGCCTGGGTATTTACTTTATTAAGTCCATGAGCCAGGCTCTGTACCAAGGAGTCTTTCTCCAGATAAGTAAAGTACTTGCTGTGGTCTAACGGAACTGTCTCCATTATAACATTCAGCTTGTCCATAAGTTTTGAAAATGAATTCTTGGCTGCACTTAAAAGTAACTTTCCAGAAAGCCAGGACTTTGTACCTATTAAAAAAAAACCAACAACATAGAAAACAAAGACAAACAAAACCCCCAAACAAACAATCAACCAAAAAACCCCACAACAACATAACCCAAACCAAAACACAAAGAAGAAACATCAAGCAGGTCATTCGTTTCAGTTTCTTTCAGTGAAAAAAACTACAACAAACAACATCTTTAAGACACTCAATAGAAATTTTCTATTACAGGTTGAAAGACTGAGTTCAAAGGAATATCTCAGAGAGAGACTTTAAGACAAATTGTGTGTATCTAGTAATGAAAATTCTACTCCTATTAATTTATGAATGGGAGGGTAGGGTAAGATTCTAAAGAATAAGATGTGTTTGTCAAAGACTACTTGTCCAGTTATCATGTTCGCCAAAGCCACACTTCTAAGACTTTCTTTACTGTTCTAATTTTGTAATTCAGAAAACATGCAAGACAGATGCAAGCAAACAGAAGTCAGGTCAAGTAAGTCAGAAGTGATAACACACAGTAAATCAATGTATTGTAATATTTACAACGCAAATTTCTGAGGATTCCCTGATTTCTCTTCCCTCCTCTCTACAGATGTCTAAATCATTTGCTGTTCAAAATTAGTGAGGCTTGGTACCTTAATGCCATACTATTTATATTCTGAGACAAGAGAATATAATTTACCTTATTCCAAGGCAATTAAAATTTTACAGCTACAATTACGTATTTCCCCACAGGATTTTGGTAATCATCCTTCTCATATAATGGACTTAAGGCCCCAGCACACCCAACATGTCCTGCTTACTGCTAGATTCGTCAGGTCTGTAATTAATAATTGTGTTTAATGTTGATAAATAAAATTGTCAGTGCTCCTTCCACTAATTGGTATTTCAGATAACAGTTAATAGGTTTATTTATGCCTTAATAAAAGTCTTGTAATTTAGTTTTCCCTCTGCTAGGCAGGTCTTAATCTGTCATTACTTGTCTTATGATACTATCAGTGTAAGATGACAAGCATGGAAGAGCTTATTTACATTCAGTAGTACAGCAGATCTCCTGTTGCTGCAGTGAACTAAAATATTTACTTAAGAGCATAAACAGAAAAAAATAACCCTGTCCTAAGTTAAAGAATTTCTGTTTATAGACTGTGAAGGAAAAAGCCAGAGGTACAAGGTAAACATAACATGATTATTGATACATTTTTATTACAAATCTCATTGTAAAGAAGATCATTTATATGTGAGGTTGAGATTTATCTGTAAGCAATAACAGAAAAAGCACATGATAAAATAAAACATTTTCTTTTCAAAACCATTTTCCTACTTGGTTTTGAAACAGCACCACTCCAATGATTCCAGTGCTTAACTGGAGTATCATTTTTGAGTACATGCTCTCCATAAGCTCAGTGACTAGCAGATCTGCCTTTTCTTCATGACTAAGTTAGCATCTTCTAAGTTAAAAATCTTATGAGGCATTTTTATCTTGCACTTCAACTAACTAAACATCCTTTGCAATAAAAAAAAAAATATTCTTTTCATACCCAGAAAAAACTGCTATTGCATGCTCTGTCTACTTTGGCAAAGAATCCTCTTTTCCTTTGTCAGTTCTCTATTACTGATCACATAAAAGAAAAATCTACCTTCATCAACCTAACTCTTATCACAGATTATCCTGCCATACTTGTCTTTCAGCTTCAAAGACCCTCTCTTTTCTCCAGTCAGAATGCATTCGCTAGTTGATTTTAATCTAAAATTAAAACTAGAAAGTTTTTATGGCCTTCCATGTAAGATGATGCCAAGACCTTCTCAAAAACTGTCCTTTGCAATGATTTTTGGTATATATCGGAAAAAGGATATCCTCAATGAGCTACTGTTCCTTCACTTTACCCAGTATTTCCACTTGCTATCTTAGCTTGTGAAATTGTTTGCCTGTCAGAAAACAGTGTTTTTCCACGTATGCAGTACCTAGCATGGCAGCCCCTTTCTCTATGTCTAGAATCTCATGTTTAACTGTATCAAAAGTAAATTTAAAATAATAATTTAGACAATTGTGTTGTAGCATTTTCAAATGATCATTCACAAGCACTCCCCTTAACCAGTACAGTTCAGCATCCACAACTTAAGGCATTTTCTTGGGCTAGGAATAAATAATCGTGTCTCCCATTGTTTTTATGAAGAGTAGCTTTGAATAAATAGACAGAAATATTTTGAAGTAAGTTACTGATTGCTTTGAAAGATGAAATGAAAACATAAATCAACTCCACACGTAACTGTATCTATAATAACTGAGAGGAGAATAGACTTTTAAGTATATATATGTTAAGTACCTACCATGAAGAATGAACGAACTACAATAAAAACATTAAATTATGTACATTATGATGTGTCTAAGAAATTATTAACAAAAATACAGGTATACAACAAAGTACAATTAAGTAAATAGAAAAAAAAAATGAAAAACATGAAAAGATGTAAAAAACAATTCTTGTTTATTCTCTTTTGGTGAAATCGAACACCAAGTCAGCAGGATTAACTTTGTACTATGCAATACTAAAATGTTCATGTCAAACTTTTAAAGCTTTGTATATTTAACAGCTGGTGGTATTTGTATTGAAAACATTGGCCATTACAGTCTCTCGTTTATCAGAGTACAGATTTTGTTCAAATAAACCTAAAAATCTAACCTTACAAAAAACCCAAAGCAAACAAAAAACACTGCAACAGCAACAAACTTGCACTGAAACTGAAGCACAGAGATCATTCCATGACAGGGTAGAAACAGATCCAAATTAACACTATGAAGGGAAACGATCATCAACGTCAAAACAAAACCACTTATTTAAAAGATCAAGAAAGGTACCTCTAATCAGAGCATACAAACCCAAATGTTCCAGCATCATCTGAGTGATCTGGACTTGTTTTTTTTCAGCTGCCTCAAATGGTTCCCCAGACCCCAGCCATCTTTAAACCTAATTTCTAAGACACTGAATCATTCCATCTTGATAAGCCAGACAGTACCTTCTTGTAGTACTCTCTCCTGTGACGTATAGTCTAATCCAGAACTGCCATTCTTTAAAGATATGAAAATATTGCCTATTTACAATTGTTTAAGAAATTCAACATCATTGAAGTCAATTTGAAGATTTAAGTCCTATTTCAAATACTACTTACAGAACATAATGCAATTTTCTAAGTGTGGAAGCTTTCAAATATATTCCTTCAGAGCCTAATTACTTCAATACTTCTGGAAATTTCATGTCAAACTTTAAATTATTTATTAATATTTTTTAAAAGATTCTTAGGAGATGTGATCTCATGAGCAGCAGAATTCCAAGTAATACATAAGCAGTTAGACCTTGAGGTTCTGTGGAAATTACTTAAAATAGAGATAAGATATGAAAGAATCACCAAACTGACTGTGGCCGTAACGTTCCCAGCATGGTTCTTCCTAATTCTCAAAATCAAGCCTGTATTGAGTGCAGAGATATCTAGTAGAGACCAGCAGAATTCTCATATATTTCAAACTGGCAAAACATCATGACATTTAGAGTGTTCTAATCAGTCACTTCAGCACATCCATGCTGCTGGTGCTGTCTTTCTCTCAATTATTCTTCAATTTGCTGTTTCTACACAACACTCTGTACACAGGAACACTTGCAGTATAAACCCTGTGAATACTCCAAAATGCAGTTCAAACTTTGCTTTGTAAGGATGTAAATTTAAGTTACTGAAAAAAGGATAACCAAAGAAGAGAGCTTCTGAAATTGAATCAAAACACTTTTGTTTCAATGTCTTCTGGTATGGGTTTGCTATTTAAGCTTCTGGGAAATGAATTATCTTATCCCTGTCCTGCTACTTCCTTTTATTCATATAAATTATCCCTCCTTAAACAGCCTCTATTCTGTGACAGAAGTATGGGTATTTTAAAATTAAAAGTTACTAAAGAACTAAGGATGGCAGCAATGCAGATGAACAAAGCAAAATCTTACATCAGTTCTCACTGCAAATAAATTAAAGAAAATAATTAACAGCTGGGAATCATGAGGTAACATTTCCAGAAACTGACACTACAATTTTTCATAGGCATAGTAGAATTCTATACAACCAGACATTAAGAAAATTAGGAAATTTAGACACAAACCTAATTAAGCATAAACTTAGAGAAGGAACACTGTAGAGACATAAAATAAGGACTGCTATACATTGTGTAAACTGAGAGTGTTTTATTTTTCTCTCAAAAACTGCAAGATAGCAAGTAAAACACATGAAAATATTATCCATTAAATTCATTGTTTTCCAGATTTTGAACTACTAAATTCGTATCATATAAAACACTTTCTGTCAGCAGCTGTAATGCCCCAAGTCAAAGATGTGTCAGTTTTAGAGCCTACACTTAAGAAATACACAAATCAAGTAAAAACAAAATTACATAGATTTTCTCTATGGAAAAATATTAGGTTGAGCTCCAGGAAAACACTTCTTGAATATTAGACCAGTGGAACAAGGTAATTAGGAACCTTGGAAGAGTTACTTCATTGGAAGCTTTTAAAAATAGGTTAGCCAAATATCTATTTATGCGGTGTAGATATTTTTAATATCTCATAATCAAATAGGCAAAACAGTACATATGCTTTCTAAAAGCACTCTCCAGCCTTCTGTTCCCATGACTCTATATACCAAAAGGATAAAGTATCATATCACCAATTAAAGAAAATTCAATCTGTTCCATCAATACAGCTCTCAAGAGATTTGATCCAGAATAGTGTAAATAAATCCTAAAAATGGGGATGATGTAATCATCCTGGTCATTTTTTCAATCTTCAACTACAAGAATATACTTTTTAAATTACCTGGTCTGTTAACGACATCCTGCAACTCAGCAACAGAACTGATTATTGCAGCAAGGAGGTTGGAACTAGCAAACCAGCTGAGTGCTTCCACACAGTGAAGCTCTTCCTCTTCACAACCTGTGGAACAGAATTGTAGCTATCAATAAAACTGAGTAACGTAGACGAGGCATACTACTTTCTCTTTCAGAAACTGCCTAAAGCTAAAAGTAAATAAGCCACAGACTATTTTCAGGACAATTTAGACTGCATTAAATATGCTTCCACAAGCACTAAACCAGAAAAACAGATGAATCTTCTAGTTTGGAAAACATTTTCGGACCATTTTTCCTTGTAGGAGGATGCATGAGCTGGTTTGGTAACAGAAAGGAACAAGAACACTATATAACTTCTAAAGGAAACCCAGAAATCCCACACTAATATTTTACCTGAATCAGTAAGAAACTTTTTTGCATTTTTCAGTAGGAAATAAGTACTACAAGTTATTATTAAAAGAAGAGAATATACTTTTTCAAAAAATATGTTGGTGTAGGAACACCAGCATAAGTAGGAATGTTTCAAGAAACATATCACATAGAGCAGATGCAATAGGACCTAGTTCTGAAATCTACAATGCAAATATTGAGCATATCAAACCTAGTTCTGAAATCTACAATGAAAATGTTGAGCATATCAAACAATGGGAGTTCATGTGTGTAGTTGCAACTTTACTTGCATTGCTAAAACAGACTGAAAATTTTCTTTTAGGAGAAATTACGTTTATCAAGTTATCTAAAAATTACAAATTCAGAAATTACATTTGTTAAAATGTCATTAAATTTGTATTCACACCCTATTATAAATAATATTACCATATGTTTTTCACTAACCATGTCATTTGACACAACATTTATCAAAGAAGAAAAAAATTAGCTTACTTGACAGATTATGCTTGCCTTTGGATTCTCCTACACAAACTGGAATTCCAATGCCTTCTTTTAAGCCATTTGTCCAGGTGAAGAGGGTACTAGAAGACTGCGCTAAAACTTTAAGTCTGTTGGCTGCCAAAACTGCAATCACAGCTCTTCGGAATACATAAATCAGGCTTTGGGATTTTCTTTTCTTTAGTTTTGCTTCATTTTGACTGTTTTCCTTATCATCAGAGAGAGCACGAACTAGAGTCCTAATCTTCTGGTTCGCTAATTCATAAATGTTCACCTGATCCTGAAGAAGGCTTCTTTGGGAAGACATAGCACACACTCGGCCATACAGAGGACACAGGGCACCTGCCAATAGTGCACAGGCTGCCAGGAGTGAGGAACGCTCCTTCTGAAACTGTGTTAACATCTTTTTCACAGAGACGGCCTCAAGAGCCAATTTTTCTTGACTTTTTTCAAGGACATAAATTTTTTCCTTATTTTTCTCTGCTGTTTCTTGGTATTCCTGAGATAAGAGGAGAAAAAAACAAACAAACAAAACCAGAAGAAATATTGACAAGTTTTTTTACTCAACAAAATCTTCTTTACCTAGACAGAAGAAAAAAGAAAATAATTTTGTTTCTTCACATTCAAGTAACACACTAAAGGAACAAATAATATTAGTAATGATGGTGAAATTATCTCTCCTAACAAACAGTTAAACAACCAGACATACGAAAACAAACAGTATTAGTAAAGTTTGCACAGTCTTCAGTTACAAACAGATTTCTGGCTCCTGATGACAATCCTTAGCACTCCATTAGCCTGCACCTGGTTGTCCACAATACAGTTCTATGAGTTGACTTAACAATAAGCAATTACATGCTCCAGTTTCAGAAAGAACATCGCTCTACAAAGCAGAAAGAAAGTTAGTATAAGGGAGAGGAAAAAAATAAGGAAGGCTCTGGAACATAAACGTAGACAGATTGGCAGCAGCTGGAAAAGGGGAAGTAAAGGTGATCTCTTAATTACTTTGTAATCAACCCCCTACTTATATATTCACAGATTAATTAGGTCTCATACAGAACTGAGTTTTCAAAAGAACAGTGTAATATAGATGGTTTCATTTTCGCCAGTGTCATTATAGATCTATTTTAAGTTGCAGAACATTTTTTTTCTCTAAATGCCTTGAAATAGAGAAAGCAGGAAAACAAACTGGTATAGACAAATGAAGATGGTAACAAGGCAGGAAATGCCAGGACTACAGTAAGAGGATGCTGTACTGGAATCAAGACACTATGCTGGGAGCTCTAAGTGGTGTCAGAAACTTAAACTAGGTTCTTGATGCAAGAGAGCCTGCTGTGATGACTACATTTAAACACACTCCACTGGTATAGGGGGAGAATAAATTTTAGGCACTTTCACAAAGAACGCATAAGCTCAAGTTAAATGCTCATGCTTCAGCTACAATATATGGTCACAAAAAGGCAAACATGGATGGAATTATGAGCCCATATGATGAAGAAAACTGAGGACTGTGCTAGGTTTCAGATACCTCTCTTAGAGCTATAGACAATTTTGCTGAAAATGGAGTGACATTACTCCTGTTAGCTGTGGTCTAAAAGGAAGCAAAATGGTATCATCCATCCATATACCTCCACGTTGTATTTGGTGCAGGTCCCAAACAAGTGGTGAGCAGGGCACCCTAGTTTCTTTTCCCTTCTCCATTCTGCACAAAAGGGTAAAAAAAATATACACAGCTATCCCTAGAATGGAAACAGAAGATTCTTCCACGCATAGAGATGTACCCTAGTCAATTCAAAATGGTTTTGACCAATAAATATTTTATAATTTTTTAGGAAGGGAAAGAATTTGTAATGCTATTAAAATACTTCAAGTGATACAAAAATAGAGTAGGCCACTAAAAGATTTAATTTCAAAATGCAATTTACAGGCCACATATGTCACTTTACTATGCTGAAATAAAGTATGAACATGGACAATACTTTCAATGCTACTGCATTATTTACAGTGTTTTATTTTTATAGATAAAAACCCTGATAGCATGACTGGAAGGAACCGAAAAGGTAAGCCAAATTTAGAAAACAACCAATGGTTTCTGGCCATCACAGGTGAAAGGCCAAAATCTAAGTAAACAAAATGTGATCCCTACAGGGCTGTTGGACAGCAATACCAACATTCAGTGCTCTTGCTAATTAAAGTGCTTTTTTTTGTGCTTTTTGTGATACGGTAATATGCAAAAGCAAATAAGATAACCTCTGACTTCAGAAATGTAGGTTTTGTGAGAAAATAAACCTTTTTTTTCTTTTACTGGCTAATAATTTCTTTTGCTATATCAGACACTGTTTCTAGAGTTTTCGTTAAAGCTTAAAAGCGCAGTTCTTGAAAGTAACATGGACTTTTCTTCCTAAACATTGGCAAGCTGGTTTCCTTTGGTGCTTGAGCTCTGAGGGGCACCTCACTGGGTTGCAGACCTTCATCAATTCCAAGAATCCTTAACAAAAAAGCAGATGCTACTAGCAAAACTCTTCTTTCCTACTTCTTACAACACCCTTACCCTTTATTCTGGCACGGAAACAGAGTTGAAAACTAGAAATATAATGACACAGAGATTTCAAAAGGTTTTTCTTTTGGAGCTCCGAGCATAGATGGCAGTAGAAGGGACAGGGCCCATCCCCACATGTACTAAAATTGCCCCCAGGGAGGGCAAGCAAGCAGGAATGCAATGAACAGAGGGAAAACGGGGCATGAGACATGGCACCATGACACTGCACAGCCAGGGCAAGCAGGAAGGGCACTGAGGCACTGCCAACTCAAGCACTTAGCTCAGTTGGTGATCCTCACTCTCAGTGATAGAGCTCAGTTGTGGTGTTTGTTTGGACAACAGTTTCTTCCTCTGTGCAGACCAGAAAGGATGGGGCAACCCAAGTGGAGTGCCCATGAAACCATGCAAGAGTCCAGGTCTCAGGCTGCAGGGAATGATGGAGCCTGGCATTGCTCTCAGGGCAACAGCTGTGTGAGTTGTGATCAGATGGATGACCTACAAAGCCTGACGACTAAGAAGTATTAGGGAGTCTGAGGAAGAGACTGAGTAGTGGAGCCGCACTCTACTGTATCTCAGATAAATACACCCACTGTCCACTTCACATGAAGCAATGGATTCCCCACCCTCTAACCACCAGGCAGCAGGGGACTTTAGACACAAGAGGTGAGTGGAAACAGGTACCTCCTTGGGGTGGGGGTGGGGGTGCAGGTGAATCCCCTCCCAAACAACTTCACCTTCCCACATGCCCTTATACAACAGTTATGGGGCCCTGGAATCTCAGAATCAGGGAAATGAGAACATGGACGGAAGTCCACCTTGGCTGGACCGATTGTTTAGGACAGGGCAGCCAACCACCTACATCATGACCTTCTCAATCAAGAAAAAAAGAATGGTAGTAGTACCTGGTGATCCCCTTTTTAGAGAAATGGATAGCTCAATATGCTGACCAGAATTAACCTATACAGAAGTATGTTGCCTCCATGCAGCCCAGATAAGAGACATCACCAAGAAATCTGCCAGTGGTACAGCCAACTGATCACTACCCATTACCTGTTCAGCAGGTGAGTAGCAACAAAGTCCCAATAAAAACACTGTGAATATCAAGAGGCACCCCAGGGCCTTGGGATAACTAGTAAAGGGATCTGGAGCAGAAGCTGTTCTCTCTTCTGTCCTTCCAGTTGCGGGAAATGATGCGGCAAAACCCAGGAAAATCCCAGAGGAACGTAAGGCTTCAAGAGTGGTGTTACTATCAGAATTTGTGGGGTTTTGATCATGGGTTAGTTTATATGACACTGAGTCTGCTGACAACAGTCTCCTGCCTCAAAGAGGGGAAAGGATTTTAGCAGGGTTCACTGAAGAGCTTTAAACTAGATTTAAAGGGGGACAGGGCCAGGGCCAGGCTCAACAGAGAAAAGGTATGGGAATGGGAAAATTACAGTGACCACCCAAGCAGCAAAAGGAGGCTTAAGAGTGGATGCCTCCAGAGTGTACGAGCATCCAAAGATGTAACCAGAAGACAGACTATGTACCCCCACTGGGATATCGACACAATCAAATACTTCCATGAAGAGTCTGTACACCAATGCACACAGAATGGGGAACAAACAGCAGGAACTAGAGATCTGTGTGCAGTCAAAGGACTCTGACCTTAGTAATTAGAGATGTGGTGGGAGATCTCATATGACTGGAACGCTGTAATAAGGGAAAGGCTATTTAGGAAGAAGGCAAGGTGGTGGAGTTACCCTCCCTTGAGGCAACACCTGGAACTCTGTCTTGGGGTGGATGATGAGTGAGTCAAGAGCTTATGGGTCAGGATAGAAAGGCAGATCAGTAGGGGTGACACCTGTGGGTGTTTGCTACAGGCCACCTGAGCAGCAGAGAAGGTGGATGACATCTTCTACAGGCAGCACAAAGTAGCCTCAGCGTCACAGATACTGGTTCTTGTGGGGGATGTTAACTACCCTGACATCTGCTGCAGAACCAGTACCACAAAACACAAACAGCCCAGGAGATTCTTTAGAAGCACTGATGACAACTTCCTGTCACAGGTAGTGGAGGATCCCACAAGGAATATTGTGCTGCTTGACCTCACACTAACAGGGAAGGCCTTGTTGGGGATGTGAAGGCTGAGGGCTTCAGCATCAGGGGAAGAGGAAGCAGAGCAGCTAGTGAAATGGTAACCATGGACTTCAGGAGAGCTAACTTTAGCCTCTTTGAGGATCTTCTTGGAAGAATCCCACGGGAAGAGCCCCTGCAGGGAAGAGGGGCACAAGAGAGTTGGTTGATATTCAAGGGTAAGTTCCTCCAGGCTCAAGAACAACACATCCCGATGCACAAGAAGTCAGGCAAAGGGGGTAACAGACTTGCATGATCAAATGAAGAACTGTCATTACCCAGGCAGGAAATACACAGGAGATGGAAACAGGGTCATGCCACTTGGAATGAAGATAGAGAGGTTGTTAGACCAAGAAACAAGAAAAGGAAGATCAAGGTGCATCTGGAATTTAACGTGGCCAGGCATGTCAAGGACAACAAGGGAGGTGATCTTGCCCCTCTACTCATCCTTAGTGAGGCTATATCTGACGCTTTCTCCAGTTCTGGGCTGCTCATTACAAGAGAGACATTGAGGTCCTGGTGCAGGTCCAACAAAAGGTGACAATGGGACTGGAGCTTCCTTCTTACAATAGAATGAGGAAGCTGGGCCTGTTCAGGCCTCAAAAAGAAATGACTGAGAGGTAACCTCATGTGTATTGTCTCCCACAACATCCTTGCAGGTTAGTTCAGGAAAATGTACGTTAGATGAATGGAGCCTGGGGTGAATCAAGAATTTACAATTGCAGAGCTTAGTGAGTCATGATCAGTGGACCAGAATCCAGCTGCAGGCCTGCAGGCAGTGATATTACCGAAGATTGAATCTCATTGAATTTGTTTATCAATGACTTGGAGGAAGGGATTGAATGCACCCTCAGCAAGTTTGCTGGTGACACTAAACTGGGGGGAGTGGCTGATCCACCTGAAGGCTCTGCTGCCATT
>JAODKT010001765.1:3329615-3345383 GCA_027576195.1 Cossypha heuglini | reverse complement strand
GTGGATGGATTCAGGCTCTGCCCGGTGGTGCCAAGCAATAGGACAAGAGGCAATGTGCACAAACTAATGCACAGGAAGTTCCACCTGAACAAAAGGAAATTCTTTTCTGTGCAGTGACCAAGCACTGGCACAAATTGGCCAAAGAGGTTCTAGAGTGTCCCTCACTGGGATATTTAAGAACAATCTGGACATAATTCTGTGCAAGGTTCTCTAGGATGAGCCCTTGAGCAAGGGAATTGGACCAGATGACCCACTGTGGCCCCTTCCACTCCAAGCCATTCTGTGATTCTGTGAGTCAGTGATTCCTGTAGTTCAGCTGTTTTATTTTTCCAAATATATATATATATATACACATATATATATACAGCTATACCTATAACTAACATCAACAGTCCTGTTCTCTCTTTGCTGTGTTTTAAGTACATGGACCAGACACGCCTACCAAAGGCACCTGGTAGGTCAGGACCAGTACAGTTACACACACTTCTCTTCCTCCCTTTGCACTGATTGTAGTGACTTTTCATATAATTGCCATATATCCCATCCTCTATCTAATTCACCTGCCTTGCTGTAAAAGGCCTCCAACCAAGAAAAAAGAACCCAACACTTTTTTTTTTTCTCCCCAGGGGACTTTTTCCTGTTCCTATTTAGCAAACCTTTTATTTTTCTGTTGAAATTGACATTTTAAAAGTAGTTGCAGTATTGTTCTCTCCCAATATGTTCTTGCATATCAGAACAAAACCCTTCCTTTTTAAGCAGTTGCCACAAAAAATGGGGACAGATTAATAAATGTCTATATAACAAACAAACAAGAACTGTTAGAATTCAGAAGATGTTTCCTATGAGACTATAAATAATAAATAGTTTGTGTGAGTCTAAGGAACAGGCACGGTAACATTTTCAAAATGGCACACTCTCAAATCAAGAGGACTAAACTCCAGCTGCAAAAGGCAAAGAAAAAGGATATCCATTTTAAGCTCCATTGACTCTCCAAACATGGAGACCACTGACAAAGAATGGTATATACAGAGTGCTTTGTTTATTGCTTATCGGTGATAAGGTTACTCTGGAAATTTCTGTCCTATAGAAAAACAGTAAAACTGTTTTCTGATTACACCATCCATCTGACCTACAGTACCAGCTGCGAAGTAGCATCCATTAACATTCATAGATCCTACTGTGGAACCAGGGACCCTGAACAGTACTGGCTGAGGACAGAAGCAGTAGCAGGTGTCATTGCCACAAAAACCTCCAGATTTTGAAGTGTTTTAATTATAAGGAAACCATTCTGAAAAGCCCTAACTCTCTACTGCACTTCTAATAAAGCAAAACAATAATTTTCAAGATACATTACTTATATTGCTGTGCAGTTAGAGCTCTCTGTTAACTCTTGAGAGTGTGAATTGACACTCTATGGTTTGCTTTTACACACATCTCAACAATTTGAAAAGCTAAAGAAGTCTCAACACAGGACCTCTGAGGAGAAAATACCTAGAAGCAATCATGGAACACTGGCTGAAGACAAAGTTACAAATAAAAAGAAGCATCTTATGATTTAACATTAGGTCGGTGCAGGACAGCAAAAATCACTCATCTTCCCTTTTCAGAATGAAACTAAATCCTACAAGGAGTTATTTCACTAAAGTGCTTGCAATTAACACTCAGATCTTTGTCTGGAAAATGTAGCAAATTGCTACAGTTTCCTTGTAGTGCTAGAATGTCCTAGAGTGAGGAGACCCCCAGATGTACAATGAAACACTGGCAAATTATATTCCATTTGCACTGATTATATGTTTCCTATAAAATTTAATGAATAAAGCTCACTAAAATAATTAAATTTAAATATTGCATTCTGCATCTTTATATAATTGCTGGCCGTCGGTAAATCTTAAAGATCCTTTGAAGACATTCTGTAACTTGTGGCACATTTTTCCTTGTTTCTTTTGGAAATAAGGCTATGATATTAGTCTGTCTGCACACCTCTGATCAAACAAAGCACTGATCTTGCAGACAAATATGGATAGCTAACTTGCTCAGAATGCAATAGGTAAAATACCGTTAAGCCAGGAAAAATGGGCAATCAGGACTAGGACAGCCCTAACAGGAGACATTTATGGACCCTATGGATGCCAGGAAAGAAAAGGCTTAATTTGGTATTTGCAAATTGAAAGTAAGTCACAAATTAGAAATCAAGAAGAAATTCCACTGTCTTCTTGGCAGTTTGACACTGTATGGTAAGGAAGACAAACTGGAACACAAGATGGAAAAGAGACTGTTCAATCATCTAAGTGTATATAGACCTTGCACTACCTAGATTACAAAACTACCAGCTTACACTTCAACATTGCATAATCTGTGTAAAAACATACCCAGTTGTTTCTAAAGGAAAATATTTTCCTTTTAGCGATTCAGTAACCCTGCACAGCAAACTGACAGACAAAGTTTTTTCCAAAAGTCATGTCTAATATGCACTCCACAAAAAAGAGACACATTTTCAGTACATGTTTTACATTCTGTCTATAGAATTCAGCTGCAGAGACTGGGAGGTTCACCATCATCCCAAAGAACGATGCAGTTCTGCAGAGCACCTATTTTTCACCAAACACCAGAGTTTTTAAAGACATGACCCACCATCCATCATAGGAGGAAGAAATCTAAATTGTGTATGTCCACTTTTTCTTTAGGAAGGAAATGTAATTTTTAAATATAAGTTTCCTTATTCCACCATTCTTTTTGTTGGCAAATGAAAGCCATAAGCTGAAACTCCATGATGTTAGGGAAATTTAATATAAACCTGGATGCCACTTTTTCCACTCATAGTAATGTTTCCAGCCTTGTCAATATCCAATGTGAAATGTAAATATCAAGCAAAAAAATGTAAAAAATTACAACTCAATCCTAAGAACTCACCATAAATTGCTCTGTAAAAAGAATACTTCATAAATGTGTTTTTCAGCACACAAAGACTTCCAAGACTAAAATCTGAGTCAAATATGGCATTCTTCAGATGAGGCAAGTTGCAGGTGGCAGTCACAAGTAACAAGGCATACCTTACTTCCACAATTTCACAACACTTTTAATTGAAACACATGTAAACGAATGTGATTGAAAAGATGGTGAATGGTGATAGCAGAATAAGAGTGAACATTTTAAATTGCAAATAACTTATCTAACTATCAGTACTAGCAGTTTTACACCTTTGACCCACTGCTCACTGTATCATCTGTGTAACAGCATCCTCTAATACTGTTGAAATCTACCACTGTAAATTGGTTTTTAGGGTCAGAATGTATATACCTAAATTTATCCCCAGATGACACCATTTTACTGTAACTCTATGCAGTCTTTGCAAAGCATGTCACTGAAAAAAATCACTGCTGCACTATATAATTCTTAAACCAAACAAATTCAACCTTACAGCCTTAGCATTCTCAAAAAAAAAAATCAGTAGCAGCTGTAAGCAAAATCAGGCAATTCACTCATAGAATGTTTTAACAAAGATATTTATTCCTTATTATAAATGAAGTTAATACTAGCATGGAATTTACAGGTTTTTTTAATTTTAAACAACCTCAAACTAGATAGGGGTTCAAACTACTGAAATAATCCATTAAATATTTACAAGAAAAAAAATCAGAAGTTCATAGCACCATACCTGTGCCCTTGCATGAACTTCCCCAAGGAGACCTGTGTACTGCTGTTCCAGATACTTTTTTTCATTCTGCCAACAGCTTTCCTGTGCTTTCATCTGTTCAGCCATTTTGTTAAAAGCATCTTCCTGGCTCTGCTGAAGCTCCTTCATAGTATTGGACTTGTTTTTACAAACATATTCCAGGTGAGAGATCTGTGTGACAAGCATTTAAAAAGAAAATCTTTTACTTCTCTAAACACCTTTTCTCTTTATCATGCATATCAATTTAACCACAGACAATGCCAGCATAAAATCTAAACTGCAATTTCTTCAACATATTCATTAAACCAAGTAAAAGCCTTTCATGACAGATTATTTACTTGACTTGTGCAACAAAATGAACAAATAATTGGATTTGGTTTTGCCATTATTGTACCATATTGCATATATTTGTTGCTTTCTTTGTTGAAAAACTGGACACTTCTATATTTATTTTTTTTTTTACACAAGTGCATTAAATCTCGTGTTGCTGAAGTACCAATCTGCATTTACCAGTCCCTTAGAAGTCTGCAAGAATTGCAAATAATATGCAAAAAAACAGACCTTAATTTAAATTTTGTTTTAGTGGAAACCCAAAATACTCCAGATACCATTAAGCATTAAAAGAATTTCAGGACATTTTAGTATACAGAAGGTGTTTTCAACAAGGAGAAAATGGACTCACTCTGTGGATAACTTTGGATAACTCTCATGCAAAATAGGTAGCAATAATCTTTAAATACACCTTATTACTAGAGAGTATCAGCAAACTACTTTTCAAATAAATCACACAGAAATGCAAGAGAAAAATTTTGTTTGCAAGAAAGGGGGTACAACACAAGGGACATACTGTTGAAAATCCCTGAAAAGCTGGTAAGCACATGAAAAGAGCCCTAGAGACCTCACAGTCAATATCAATAACCATACTAAATTAAAAAGCAAGAAACAATATGACACAACATCCCCAAACACTGCCAATAATGTTCATCCCCTTCTCTTCCACTCCCTCTCCTTCTTTATTTTGAAGGTAAAATAGAAAAGTACACCAAATGTTCATAATCCAGATTTTATCCTACCCCTTTACTAAGGGGGTAGGTCCAGTGACTGCTGGGGCATTTATTAAATGATGGGTAGAGTTAAAACAATTCACCGTAACCAGCCTTGCATCTTACTCAGCCCAGAATAGTGGTCACACCTGAAGATGAGAAATGTCAAACAAAGATTTTCCCTTACTATGTTTCAAAAAATGTTAGCACAGACAAGTTCTGGAGTTTCTGTACTAGTCTTAGGACTGACCTGATCAATGGAGCCAGAAAATTAACTGAAATTCTAAAGACTGTCATATGTTAGTCTGTGGAGTCAGTTTAATTTATTTAAAAGGTGGTATTTTCTTTCCTAAAAATGCAGAGATTTCTGGACAGAAAGGCCACATAAGCTTATTTACATCCTAAAAAGTATAGCTCCTCCCTATAACAAATATTGACATGTTTTATAAAAACAGGTATTTTCCATTTGGGTTTTTTAATATAATATTATGATCCACGAGTTACAATTAAATGAAAAAAATACATTGTCATTCTTTCAAATAGTACCTCTGAATAATAAACGCATAATTTAAAGACTATATTCCTCGAGTAAGTGCATTTTGTTTCAGTTTTATGGTAAAATAAAGACTTGCTTTATTAGTGTAAATGACTAAGTTCTTTGAATTGCTTCATCAGTAAGATTAATTTATTTTCTTTTAATTAGGTCCCTGTGGCTAATATTGGCTAGTACTATTAGCATGTCCTGCACTGAAAGTGGAGCTTAGAGACTTCATACAGACTTCAGTCACATTTACATGCCCACAGCAAGGGCATCAAACTGAGTTGTAGACAAGCCATAATTAATGGTATTGAATTATTAACGTACAAATTCTTTTTGAAATAAGATGAATGTCAGTCCTTTTTAATGATACTACGATGTGGACAAATGTCACTGAATTTAATAGAGGTAGCTGGTGCCTAAGGACACTTACCTTCTCATTAGCCCTGTTGAGGTCTGAGATCAGGGCATCAACATTCTCCTGCAAGACTACACAAAGCTCAGGCCAAGAGAATCTATCTAGGATGCCTTCTGGTTGTTTTATAAGCACACAGCCTGCTATCAAATGCTGGTATAAGCTATGAAGGAAGGTTAGTTTCTCCTGAAACAAAAGGAAAAATTACATGTTGTATCTGAACAGTGTTAGAACTGAAAGATGTGCATCACATGGGCAGTAATATGAACTACATGCAAGTGAAAAAAAGCCCGAACAGCTCATTCTCAAACCTTTTTTGAAATTCCACAATTGCTAATATTTGCAGTCATACATATTAAAGTGAACGTAAAAAACAGTTTTTACAAAATATGTTGATTCAGACATAATACATAAATAACTTATATAAATACAGAACAGTTCTGCTGTCACCACAACCACTATCTACAGTGGTAGACACAGATAAAAAATTCCATGCTATTAATATATGCAATTTATTTATTTAGGTAAAACTTTCAGTTATATTCAAACTGTACCGATTTACAACAACTGCAGAACATGTAGAAAATTCTCTGATTGGCTTGGCGGCATCACACACCACTTATACAACTATCTAAACAACTATCTAAAGTCTTTCTAAAATTGTTTTTGTGTGGATTATATATGAGACTAAATGGTCAGACAAAATAGGCTTACAGCTTCATCAGTTAAATTCCACAAGGCATGCCTCATTCATTTACACTGATTTTAGTCAGTAATACAATAAATTGATGCAAGTTATAAATAAACTTTAGCAACAATAGCATGCCATAGAAATTCCATCCTTAATGCTTTTAGTTCTTATAGGCAACTTAGCAAGCTTGATTAGGGCAACAATAGCAAGCTGTACCTCAAAAGTCACAAGAACAGTCTGTAAACTATTGCAAAAATACCCATTCTTTTCCAGGGGCCTTGGTTGAGGTTTTACCTTAAGAAATTATGGATGGCTGAGATGGGAAACTAGGGTTTTTCTGAGCCCTTTCCACTACACTTAGGTGCATTTTCTACAATTATCTGATGGTATTTCAGGCAATTAAAAATAAACTTCATTTAGTTAAGTTTAACTTTGTTTCTAACAGATCTACAAATTCCCCAAGGAAAATCCAGTGTGCCACCATCATTATATTTTTGTTTGAGCTGTGTTAAAACTAGGATGATAACTATCCATTTGGCATGGGAAACAGGATTCCAAGACCCCAAATCAATTCACACATGTTGAATGCAACCACAGGGTTGTAGACATGCTGACTTTACAATATAGCCAGACTTCTAGTTTCCTCCACTTTAATCATTATTCGATGCGTGTAACAATTCCAGCTGCTTCATGTGGACCCCATTTAAATACCAGACTGTAAAAGAGGTGGAAAGAATGTTTCCTTTTTACTCAGTTGGCATCCATGTCTAAATTTGTGGAAGTAATGAGCTCAATATGCACAACTACAAGTTATCATTGCCATTGCTTGTATAGAACCGCTTTATTGGGTGGAAAAAGCAACAAAATTAACGTCTGTTAATAAATATAAGGAGACAGATAATAGCTCTGAAATAAGACATTGCGGACCCATTCCCACATATAACACACCACAATTAGCCAAGAGATAAAAAGTAAGAATTTCTAGGTTTTGTGGTATGCCTGCAAAACTACCTCAATTTCGTATTTGCTATCTAACAATTGCCATGTTGATCAGTAATTAACACAGGATAATAACAGTATTATATGTTTCAATTGTAAAACATTTCTGTTAACTTTTAATTTAAAAAAAATAATTGTTCGTTAGGCATAGCTTTTTAAATAAACTGTTTTTCAAAAATTCAAAATACTGGAATGATTAAGCTGTTAGTTCTGATACAGAAGAAAGGAGAACCAATATGTCCTGAAATCCTGTAGATATTAAACACATATTTCAAAATACGTATCTTAAAATCATATTTTAGGGATAAATCTGTTAAGACTAAGAGTAACCATCTGATGTATGTAAATGTATAAAGCTGAGATTAAATAAAGACTCTTTGACAGTCATCTTGTCTCTAGTAATACCTCCATATCCTTCTGGTAAGCCCTGGTAAGCTTCTGGATTTCATTTTCAGATTCTGTGGCACGTACTTGCTCTTTCTCCCAGCATTGCTGAACATCCTGTAGTTCCATTTTTAAAGTTTCTATTAAAGTCTCTCTGTCTGCACACTTAGCGTGCAGATGATTTAACTCTTTATTGGCATCAGCAATGGTATCCTGAGCTTCCTGGAAAACAGAGGAACATAACAGAAAGGCTGGTATAAACATTACTCTATAAAATGCTACCTCAGTCAAGTGCTCATCACCTGAGGAAAGAAACAGTCATAGCATCACATGTATTCACAAGACTTCAGGCTAGGTGGACTTCATTTTCCAAGAACAGAATTTCAAAACTGACAACAGCTCTCTTTCACAGCTTGCAACTAGACAGCATTGGAAATCCATCTCTGACAGGGAAAGACTCCGTGGTCTTCGCAGTCCCCTCTTACCCCCAAAAATGAGATGCAGAACACAGGCATGCAACTTATCTTCTGCAGAGTGCAAAGCTCTCAAAGCTATTGAAAAGATACATTATTTTCTTTAGTGAATCTCTGATCTGTTAGAGCTGAGTCTGCAAGCAACACAGCTGCTTTTGCCCATGAATTCTTTACATGCAAGACAAAAAAACAGAAAAGAGTATTCTCTTTGGAGGCTTGACCATGAGAAGTAAGTAATATTCAGAAATGGTGATCAATACAATTATGCTATCAGCACCAAAATCTCACCAGGTAAATAGAAACTTAATACACTATCCCTTCTGAGCCAAAATACTGTGCAGTTACACTGGATTTACAGCACTGCTAAAGTCTGCAAAGGGTCAAACTGAAAGCATTGTTCATTTTTCATAAAATTATAGCTTAACCGACCATGAAGTCATACAAAAGATATTACCAAATTCATCAGAAAATGCAAAGTTTTATTCTTCTAAATGAAAACATTATAATATTAAAGAAACTGAAAATTCCTAGTACAAATGCTTTCAGACTGGATCTAGATTTTGTTCACCTATACAATATTATTACCAAAAATTTAGAGAGATTGAAAACCAGCATACTGCATAAAAACCCTGCGTGTGTAGCAAGCTCAGTTTGTGCACGAAGAATACAAGTATCTCTTGCAAAGGGTTGCAAAATTTTTGGATGACTTTAAAAGGTGCTGTAACAGAAGGAGAACCCCTAAATCTTCTGAACATAAATAAGTAAAGAAGGTTTGTAACAGGTGACAACACATCAGGTGCAAGTATTCATTAATGTGAAGATTCAATGAATGCTACACAAAAACACTGCATAAAATATAAAACAGCATATCTTCAGCAAAAGAATCTGAAAAACGCTGGGTTTATAGACATTCTGTTTTGGCAGTAATACAATATACTGTTAGTTGGGTGATTAAGTTAAAACACAGCCTCAGGACTTGCTCACTTCCTTGACTATTGGTTTAACCAGACAGAACATTACAAAAGTGGTGTCAGCCAAAAACAGAAAAAAAAAATTCCTTTTTCTTGAGAAAAACAGTTAAAAGATATTACTGATACTGATTTCAATATAAAATAATACTTTGCAAATTTATACATGTATTTTCTACATATTTCGGAAGTGCAGTCATTGAAATTATTTACTTCATAGTGGTAACAAGAACAAAGCAGCATGGTTTCACACAGATTGCAAGGTAAACTAGTTTGCTCAGCAAATATAGAGACTTACTCTGATAAGAAAAGAAGTTGCTTTTAATCCAGAAAGACATTTTTTGCAGAACATTCAAATTTTATGCTAAATTCATTAAACCATACCTTAAGGTCTTGTCTTAAAGCACACATTTTCTCCTCAGATACCTCAAGTTCATTTGTCCCCTTCTTACACAAAGCCTTTGTTTTCTCAAGCTGTGAAAAATATGAAAGTCAAACAGGCTTTTACAGAAAGGCTGCAATGATCTATTCAATATAATATAAAGGAAGAATTTTGTATATGAAAGCAAAAAACCAAAATCTATTTCCATTCCTTGAGGAGCTTTTGTACTCCATACAATTTAAATAACATGCCATTACAAAAACACTAAATAACTCTTTTATAATGATTTAAAATAAAGACTAGCGGCGAAATCCCAAACAGAGTCCACTCTTACCTATCCTATTAACTCTCAAAATACCTGACAAAAACACAGATTCTGAAATGCACTTGAAAGCGTAGTAAATTCAGATAATGATCTGGGGAATGGTTTGAGAAAACAAGTTTTCAGTCAGCGGCCATTTGCAGAAATTATCCAGCTATGAGCGTGATTCATTACTGAGCACTGGATGGTACTCACATACTGTAAAAAGCAGCAATGTTCCAAAGAGGCACAGTGACTACTTTAGGGTTAAAAGCAGCCATCTCAGATGTTACTTAATGTGTACTGAGGTACCACCATGTATATTAGCTTCACTTTCCAGTTCCAAAAAGGATAACAACATACCAAAATAATCTGTATCTTTGTTTATATGATGATACTGTTAACACCTGACATTTAAGGAGCAACTCAGAAAAAGAATATCTCATTTACAAAATGTATTAATTACTTTTTAAAATGTTTATTTTGATATTTTGAGGTCAGGAAACCTGGCAGAACCCTTACAAATAATTACAGTAAATTAAAGAATGCTATTGGAATATTTCCAGTCTTTTTATTGGTTTACTTGTCCTTTCCCTCTCCCCAAACACATTCTGGTGTCTACACTGTACAGAAAGTCAGAAGCTAGTTATCTACAAAACCCAAAACACTTCTATGGCTTTCAGTCACACAAACTAACTAGATCTTTTAATTTAATGTTTAACACAGTGAGGTAAAAATGACACATTACAAGTTTACCAGCATATTTCACATATACATACAGGTGTACACATACATTAAAAAATTCATCAATATGTGGGATCTTGTTGAAAATCTTTTTATAAAGAGAATCACTAAAATTTGCTTACTGTTGTGTTGCTTACTAAAACCCTTCCTTATTGTGTATTAAAATATCCTAGTTTTATTGCACAGTGCCCTTCATAGTCCCCTTGTGCATTATTGTATTATTAAAAAGTTTTATTATTAAACATATCTCACACATAAAAAGCCAAAAGCAACATTCTCTGTGGGGGCAGGGGTAATCAAGAAGGACAGAGCACTGCCCTTTCTGTGCACCACAAAGGTGCTCAGTGATCTCTGGCTCCATACGACAACTTCAGGGTCAGTCACACACAGTCCTACTGGGAAGTCTTGTGGCAGGTCATCTGTTGGTCCTGCTCTGCTTGCGATTTATTTTCCTTGACAGTTCATTCTTCTTTCTGTCAGAACACTCTCTTTGCTTTCTTAGAAGCCACCCCCTTGGTCTCCCCACTGCTGTCTCTGGCACAGTTTCACAACAAAGCACATCACTAAGCCAAAGCCTGCTGAGTCGACTTTTCAACTGTGCTGCCTGTCACGTGATGCTCCTCCTCCCAAATAACAATTCGCTGTGGGTAATATGTTCCTAGTTACTCTTCAGCTTCCAGACTTGGGTCTCAGAAGAGTTTCATAATGACTATACACATCAGTTCTCTTATCTCGCTGGGAGAGACTTAGCAGTGCTTGCTGTTTAAAAAGTATAATTGTTTCCATGGTCACTTATTTTTGTGCCCCTTGAACAAACTCAAAGGTCTTGTGGGAAACCATTCTTTTCCCAATAAAAGGAGCAAAGCTGATATACTTTTCCTTTTTTTTTTACTTTTAATTTTTTTCTTAATATGTTGACTGACTAGCTAGAGTACGCATTTGTCAAAAGACAAAACCTAGAAATGCAATAGAGTGCTGGCACCTTTACAATCCTACCACACCTTGCCTTTCTGTATTTCCCAGTTTTATTCAAAGACTAATCATAAGTTTGTACAAAAATTTTCAGTGATGCAGTTAACTTCTTTCTACAGCCTTTAAAGCCACAAATTAATAAAACATTTGCACCCAAGAAGAGTAATTTAGTCAGACTAGCAAACACACAACAAAATAAATGCAAAACTGTAACTTCTCACTCAGTGATATAAAAACGACAGTAAGACTCCACGGAAAACACCTGATTTTTTTCAAAGGGTAAGGTTCCCAAAATTGAAATATTTGTATTATTTTCTTACGTAACTTAAATACAGTATTCTAACAGTCCTATTTTAATTGAAATTATAGCAAAACACCTCCCAAAGAGAATCCATTGGAAACACACTCTCCTCAGAAAATTATACTAGTTTTACGAGTACAGGGTAGCATGATCATTTACATAGCTGATAGCAGTGACTACTGAGGCTCAACCATTGTTTATTTAGGAACATTGCAGTATATGCAGCCATCCTCTTAGATCATTATCTTTTAACTAAAATCCTACATATGAACGACTTGTTATCCTAAATGTTTTTTCAAAATAAGCCCAAAGGATTGAACAAGAAAACCATTTTAAACTAGAAGGACAAAAAACTCTTCTCCCTGTCCCCACAAATGTGAAGAAACTTCACTGTAGGGCAAGCTTAGAGAAGTAGTAGCGACAGAGATTTTTTCTTTGGGCATACTTGAAGCTGTCAACTCAACATTCCCACTCTTCTGCTATTTTTTTACAAGTGAAGTGTATGTACTGCTGCAGGCCAAATGCAATACATATAGAGCCAAACATTGCAAGTGTTACCTCATTAGACATATCTTCCAGCTTGTTCTGGTAAGCTGTCAAGGTACACCTCAAAGTCTCAACGACAGAGCAGCTCAGAGGTTTATCTTTGTCCTCACAAGTGCCTGAAGGAAAACATGGAATGAAAATTAAGCCTTAAAGCCACAGAGAGAAAACTACTCACCCTGGATGCAAGGTATTAGAATTAGTTAGGGCTTCAGTGACAATATAGACCACTGAAGAGCAGCCTGATTTGTCACGAGAGATACAGCTGTAGAGCCATGCTTTCACAGCAAATATAACTGAAAGACACTTGTACAAAAGCTTTAATACAAGATACAAAACTGTAAATTCTGGATTACATTTATACCCAATGCATTTGGTATGCAGTCTCACATATTATTTCTACTGTGGTCAAGCCTGATGTAATTCAGTCAGACAAACCAACTTCAAAACCACACAATTATATACTTTGAAAAATATGTTGTCTGAAAGTTAAGAATGTTACACTTTTCCTGACATTACTTTGCTTTGTGACTAAGCACGCATACAGTAACGCAGTACTTCATTTACTTAAAGCCTTACTGAGCCGTAGATCACATGATTATGTTACGCTTGGAGAGGACTTTAAAACATTTTAAATTATCTTGAATTTTATTGTAAAGGAAATGACTCTGCAGAGTCCTATATAACAGTTCAATTATACATCTGATATATCCATTATATACACACTAAAGCTATTTATTAAACCTTTAGATTGAGACTTCTCATCTTGTTGCCTTAATTAGGGATATATGAACAAGTCTGACCATTTCAAAGTGCATAGAACAATGTGCCAAGAAAGCAAAACAACACTGTATTGATTGAGAGGTCACAAGATGTCAGCTGATATTCAGTTTCCAAGAACAAACCTTTCTTTTTTTCCTGATGTTACACCACAACCATGCTAGATTATTGACAGACCATTCTTCTCAGCATTATTTATATTCCTAAGAAACATTTATCATTTACTCTGTAGCAAATTATAGACATGTTCTATAAGCAAAACTATTTTTTGCCGACTCTAATAGCAGCCTTATTTTGCAAAAGTGAAAATATCTGTGGCATTTTAAATCCAGGAAGGCTAAATCATCATAACTCCCATCACAACTAAACAACGATACAGGTGTTTATCACCAGTGTCATTAAGCAGAGTGGTTCATAAAGTCAAATCAGATACTAAAGTCTGAGCCTTTTCTTTGGCTCCCCATAAAACTTTATCAGCTAGAGGAGGTACACTTACATACTTTCAGGGTGTTTTTTAAGAATTCTATAATTAGTGTCTAATAAGCACAATAATCTACTAAGGCATTGTATAAAAATGATGAAATTTCTCCTGTAGGCTACACATAAGGCATCAATAGAACTCAGTGGAAAACTTAAATGCAAAAGTCAGAATGTATTGCCAACTGCTGTTCAGAAAATTCTTTCAATTAGTTACTCTCTGCTCTCCCTGGTATTATCTCTTTTGATAACACCAGAAAGTACAAAGTGCTATTCAGGCTGGACTAGTTGTTACAGTAAAAGTCCCACCTAGTCAAAGCAACAAATATTTGCAAGATTGCTTCCAGTAACAGAAGCAAAATCTGCTCTACAGCATGCACATCCCAGTGACAGACCCTTGCTCTGTCTTATCCGCCACTCCACTTACTTACCACAGTTTCTAAAAGTCTATAGAGTCAGGGAAAAGCAAGAGTTTCTTAATGACACTTCTGAGCACTGTGAATCCTAGAGATATCCCAAACAACAGTGTTACAATTCAAATCAATCTAACAAGAATTCATAAAATCTGACATTTTTTGAGAAGTTAAGATTTCACATTGAAGAAAGTAACAAGTGTCACCATACTATTATTTTTATCACATAACCACAGCTATAGCTATGCACAGAGCTCCAGTCCAGTCTTCTGAATTACACAACCAACTTTGCACTACTACCCATTGTAGGAACATTCTGCATTGATCTTGTTGCACAAAGAAAAAAATACTATTTTTTCATACATGTAGCTCTTGCAAAGTAGCAACACACAATTCTCATTCAGTTTAAAACAATACCTATTAAGTCAATCCAAGAGTTAGCTTGAATGCCATAGGTTTTGTCAGTCTAAATATGCATTTTCATATTTTAAGTCCCAACCTGCAATGTTTTATTAATACCACGTTTGCCAAAATTGAAGAATTTTGCCAGTAAACTTTCCATGTTGTCATTCCTTGCCTTTGCCGTAACCCTATTTCTAGGCAGCTCAATTTGCCACTAGAAATACCAGATTTAGCCTACCTGCATTAGCTGAAAACAAACCTATGGCTTTAATGCTGCCCAAATGCTGTCTGTCTTCATACAACTCTATGGAATTGCCTGCAGGACACAGGCAACATAATTCAAATGCACTCTGTTGTGGCAGAAGCATCATATCAGCAATGAGATAAAAAACCCAACTCTGTACTTGAAGAGCATGCCCAGTATAGCCCAAGAGTTTGAGGGAAGAAATTGGGGAAAATGCCAAGTTCCATACGAGTCTTATAGAAGCACACAAGTGAATAAACTCTTAAACCTGCTGATCAGACTTTCTGCTACCTGTAGCGGGCCAGAGTAGGAAAGAATTAATTTTCTTCATAGCAGCTCATATGGTGCTGTGTTTTAGATTTTTGCCCAAAACAGTCAGGTGGCCTGTATTAAATGGTGATGCTAACTCAAAGTAGCTAACACTCTTAGAACTTTGCACTCATTTCACCATTTTTTCAGATTACTACAATCACAATTACTTTTTTCCTGAAGACAAACATCCCTAAGAACATACCCTGTTCCTGAATAACTGCAAAATGCGATAAACTGAAAAGATACAAAGTGGATTCATGGAGACGGACCAATAAGAAAACAATGCTCTGGAAAATGTATAAAGGTCACTGGAAAAGGAGAAGACATACATTTACGCTTGTTATTTTGACATGCATAAATAAAAAAAAAAGCTTTCTGAAACTGTTTAGGTTTTAATCTGTATTGGTTTTGCATGGGCTGGTTTTTTGTAGTGGGGGGGAGCTCAGCGGTGGCTTCTGTGAGAAGCCACGAAAAGCTTCCACCATGTCCGGTAGAGCCAATCCCTGGTGGCTCCAAAGATGGATGTGCCACTGGCCAAGGCTAGGCCACTTAGAAATCGTGGTAATGATTCTGTGATAACAGGTTTAATAATAAATATAAAGAAATGTTTTGGTGCAGTTTTAATTGTCACTACAGAGAAGCAGGAGTGAGAACAAGCGAGAGGAACAACCCTGCAGACACCAAGGGCAGTGCAGAAGGAGGGACAGGAGGTG
>JAODKT010001765.1:3308188-3328968 GCA_027576195.1 Cossypha heuglini | reverse complement strand
GACCCAGCCTGCTGCAGTCTGGGGAGGACTGTTGCTGTGGGATGGACTCAGGTTGGAGAAGTTCTCAGTGAACTGTCTCCCATATGAGGGACCCTGCAGTGCAGCAGGGGAAGGAATCCTTCCCCTGAGCAGCAGGAGAAGCCATGGGTGATGAACTGACCATAATCCTCATTCCCTATCTCCTTGTCCCAACTGAGTAGGAGATAGAGCTGGCAAGGAGAGAGCAGTAGGGGGAAGGTAGTTTTCTAAGGGTTTGTTTTACTTCTCTTTATCCTGTTCTTATTTTGTTAGTAGTAAGTTCATATATCTAAACTGAGCTTGTTTTGCCTGTGATGGTATTTGATAAGTGAACTGTCCTGGTCCTAACCACAACCCGTGAACCCTTCATTGAATTGTCTCTCCTCTGTCCAGCTGCATCAGTTAGCAGCTTTTATGGGTGCCTGGCATTGGCCTGGAGTCAACCTAAGACATAATATTAAAAATATAGTATTATCTTCTCTTTACTGTATAGCCTAATAATCACAGACTAATCAGCAATTGAATTAAGGGGCTGGATTTTTAGCATTGGATCTTTAATACTGACAGATTTTTAAGTAGATCTCTCAACCCCTTGAGTTCAATGTTGACCACATGAAGAAAGACTTCCCCATCAGCTGTGGTTCATGTAGCCACTCATCTAATAATTAAACGACAAGAATTTATTTAAGATTTTCACTTTTATTGGCACCTAAGCATTTCCCTTTCAAATATAATAACAATATTTTTTTAAATTTTTTTAATAAAAAATTTAGTAAGTACACCAGAGTAGTAATATAGTAATGCAAAAGCATTAAAATTAAGTTTCAAACTTAAAAGCATAGCAAATATGTAGAACAAATGTCTTAGTCAATGTCTGTTTATATTAACATATTTAATTGACTGTAAAACTCAGTCGATCCACTGCAAAACTTAAGGCTACTATCTGCCTCAAGAGCCTCTTCAGAGATGCTAAAGCTTGAAAAAAAAAAGATCTATTTAAATTAGTTTAAAAGTTTACCTCAAACACAGCAAATTAATACTGAAGGTACTGTTACTGAATTTCTACTATTATAGAAACAAGTCAAAGCTATTCTCTGCAAATTTTACCATCCAAAAGACTGGCTGCTTTGGAAACTGCACTTTGGCAGCAGCGTCCAGTTCTCCCCAGAGGTACTTAAGTCCTTCTGAGCATGTGGAACTTTGCAAAACTGTGGAAAACATGCAGTCTTAAAGAGCTTTTCAACTGTAAACCTACAGGTATTATCATGGTAATTACATTTATAATTACAGAATAAAATTGATACCAGTTCCAAATCAAAAATATAGCCTATGCAAGGAAATCAATGCATCATATAATCCAAACTCGCCTGTTAAGGACAAGACAAATCCCAAGAAGCTGTTTCTTTATCGAAATTTAACAGCACTGGGCTGTTATAAATAAAAAATTATTTTGTGAAGATACAAAAAAAAAAGTATCTTCATTTAAAAGTGTCTTTAAAAACCCGTTTATGTCTACCGCTGCTTAAAAGTGCAAAAACGTATCACGATATACATAAAATAAACAGATTTTGGCTCTGTAAGCCACATTTTAATTGTTTTCTTCCAATTTACTTTCACTGTAAATTGGAAGAACATTGTGTCTAGTATGTAATTTTTCTAACAGGAACTACAGTTTTAAATGATGATTTTAAAAAGTGTTCAGTTTGAAATTTTAAAAAATCACTAGCTTGATGTTAAATGTCCTGCTTGTTTATGTCTAACCAGGCAGCAGTTTGTTAAGTCTGATATAATAATTATATATAAAGCCAGATAGCAGAGTGGCAACCACTGACTTACAATTAATTTTAATGAAAACAGAGAAATATTTGTTTTGTATCAGATTAAATGAATGCAACATAGGTCCACAATCAACTGTAAAATGCATTGGGTTGTATCATGTGTCCTACACAACCTTTTTGAATATATGACCTTTAAGTTGCTGAAGGTTGCCTCAGAATTTGGCTCAGTTCAGGCAAAACATCTGTTCCCTTTGCAGGTATACTGTAAGGACTTTTTTCTCAGTTGGATTTAGAGCACAGCAAGTGAGCCCTTTTCTGACCGATCATATACACCCCAGCATTTGTAAATCAAGCTCCGGGCTGACAACAGCAGGTCCACAATCCGTCACCCTTTCTCAGCTAGCAAGGCCATTTGACTGCTGTGAGAACTGCTCTTATCATGTCATCAAATCAAAGCATGTTGAGAAGAGGGAATGCAAGAGGCATCTGCAGAATTCCCACAATGTAGTGACTTTGGAACATTGACAGATGCATCTGTCATTTTATACCTTCAACTAACCTGCTGTCCGCTGGCCTGACATAGCAAAGCTGTCCAAGAGTAACTCCAGCTCTCTCATGTTGTTTTCATACGTCTCTGTTAGAAAGACCTGGTGTTTCTTGGCCTTTATTTGACAGGAGGAACAGACAAGACAAGAGGGGGTGGGGAAAGAACACATTAAAATAAGTAAACAGAAGTAATACACATCACGATGATATACTTGTTCCTCTTTAAATTTCTGCTCTATTTCTTTTTATGTCTTTTCTCAAGCCAAGAGACCTAACATGACATAACAAGCAAGAACCCTGTAATACACAACGTAAAACTAAAGTATTTCAAAAGCAAAACAAAATATTATTGTTCAATAACTTAGTCCTCATTATCTTCTGCTTTAGAAGTATCTTAATGGGCATTAAATTCTGTCCATCTATGGAAGCAGTGAAATCTATTGTTACACCCTACAAGGGCATCCAGAAAGACACCGAACTACTGGCAGACAGACTAGAAAACCATGATTTGGCACCCAGTCAAATCCCACACCTATTCTCATTGCAAACCTGTCTACTTCGATTGTTAACATGTTCCATGTTAGATAGGGATTTCTTCAATACCAGAAACTCATCCTTATGCATGGAACATAAAGATACAGAATTCTTAGCCCCTCTCACTGAATTTACTTAAAGAAAGCTGCTCCTTAAGTGCAGTCTATTGTTCAAATCAGGACATTAAATTTTTCAAGGCCAGAAAAATTCCACAGCAGACTTTTTAAATCACTACAATAGAAAGATTATACCAAATAATCCCTTCAGTTTATATCTGATATTATAATTCGCAGTTTTCAGAGACATGCACCTATAATTCCAGAGAAGAACAAGGTTCTTTCAGGTATATGTAGTTTTGATTTCTCACAGAAATGTATGATTTTAGCTGCTGACTAAAAGTAATATTTTTTTCTCAGTAATCTAGAAAACTTAAAAGTAGCAAAAATAAATTAAAACCAACCACCCCTACCACCCACCCCAACTCAAGAGGAAATTAGATTTAAAAAACTTCACCATTTTCTTATGACTAAGGTTATGGTCAAAGATGTCTCATGACTACTAACTGCTCAATTTATTTCCATTCCAAATTTAAACACATATTTGCATAATTTCTATTTCTACTTGGTAATGGAAAGTTAACCTTTTTTACTGAGCAAAATTCTACTGTTGTCTATCATATCTAAAAACTGTTGCTTTAGTTATGCTTCACAGAATGTCAAAGGACCCAGCAATTTCTTATGTGAGGGAAACATCCTCCCCAGGAAAACTCCTACATACTGGTAGCATATAACTGTCAGGATAAAAAAAACCAAGAAATGCATTTAATTCTCTGCAGTCTTTTTCACCATCCAGTTTAAATATTTTATAAATTTGCTTTACTCTTTCAATTTTAATTATATGTACTGTATATCAACTAATATATTATTCATATGTGTATTTCAGTGTTAGGTCCCCTGCAGCATTTACACTCTATTCCTTGTGTGAGAGTTTGTACAACACTTCATAAAGAATTTCCAAATCACTTCTATATATTGAAAAATAACCAAGGTTTAGTTCCTACTCCATAAAATTATCTGTATAAATAGAACTTGTAAATGTTGAGATCCACTAAAAATATTTTATGGGATGCAAGCACATTAAAGTAATTTACTCTCATGTACTGGCATCATCTCAAAGACCTCACAAAATAAAAATAAGAAAATGTAATGCTATGAAAACATCACAATAAAATACTCCAGCACAGAGAAGGTGAGACTGAATCTTCCCAGAAAAAACATTTTCCTACGGAAAAGTAAAATGTGAGAATTTTTTTCAATCTTCTCATTCGATTTTTCCATTTTGTTTTGTTAATTTACCATAATTTACCCAGTGTGTTCCAGTCTATTCAGCCTTCATCACTTCTCTGTGCTTTATTTGCTAACTGCATCTACACTTCCTAAGTCAATTTTAGTCCCTTTTTCAACAGCAATAAAGATCAAAAGGAAACTACTTAGATTAGCCAGTCTCTCTACACTTGAACTGCAAAATATGTAGTATCTTTCCTTTCTAACTTCTATTTTCAATCACTGTTCCCATTATAAGAAATTGAAAGGAAAAAAAAAACCCCACTGTAAATTACACTGCTAAAAATCCAGACACAGTCCAAAAGGATTTGTTATTGATCTGATTTCTTATGTCTCACTGACAGGTATCTAATAAGAATGTCTAGAGTCACAAAATCATGAATTTAAGCTGACAGGACCTGTGGAGGTCATCTGGTCCCACTCAGCACTCAGAGCACGGTATGGTCGAAGTCAGGTTAGGCGGCTCTGAACCTTGTTCAGTCAAGTTTTGAGTATCCTCAAAGATGACATTTCAACAGACCCTCCAGGCAACCTGTTCACAGTATCTCACAATCCACATTGTGAAGTTTTTTGTTTTCCCCTTACAGGTAATTATAACTTTACTGTTTTCTCTTATACTTCTAATGCACAGATCTAAGGAGAATGTAGCTCCATCTTTTCCACAAGCACCTACTTGATATTTTAAAGCAGTAGCTATTATCTCCTTAGATTTTTCAGTCTGAACAAACACAGGGAATATGCATAATGCTTTATTTGAAAAGGAAAATGGACTGCACAAGTATAGAGTCAAACACAATCTGTCATCTGATAGATTCAACTGTTCCAGGAGATGCAATAACAATCCTTCCCAACAACTCCATCCATCAACGTTTTGCCATTCCTGTACAACTACTGGAGAAGTACAGGTGTTAATGTTTCCTAGGTTATTTCAAATGGGAAATCAGTTGACAAAATTGCTAAAGCCTTTACATAAAGAGAGTCTGCTTCACAGACCACATTAGTAGAAACAGGTGGAAGAATATTTGTAAAGTAAGTCTTCTGCTGACTTTGCTTGACTTCCTGTACACCAGAATGGACCATTCTTGACCAAGACAGTGATCCTTGAAAACAACCCTGAAAATCAAAGCCGAGGTCTGTATGGATATGCAGGAGCTCCTGACTAAATTCAAGTATTAATATAAAGCATAAAGAAGGCTGTTCAGACATAGCAAACTTGGAAAATACAGATACATTGTTAAATCCTAGAGGGATACATTTAGGAATGCAAAAATCCACCTTAAGTTGAATCTGGCACTGGATGTGAAGAGCAACAGTAAAAGATTTCTGAAACAACCTGAATTTAACCTGATTTTGCAGGTTTTACATCACCTGCAAAAGAAGGACTAGGCAAAATGTGGGTCCACTGCTAATGAGGTAGTGATCTGGTGACTAGGAAAGAGAAAAAGCTTTCTCATTGCTTTTTCCATCTCGGTCTTCACTGGAAGAACTTACCATTGGGAATTCCAGGTCCCTGAGATCAGTGAAACTTCCATGAACACTTGAGAACTTAAAATTCTCAAAATATACTAGAAGTATTTCCCATACTCCCCAAAGACAATTCCCTTCTTCACAATATTCCAAACTGAAGGCTAGAAACCTAACAACATGGAGAAAAATCATACTTTCCCAGAACATATGCTGTATTTTAGCATATAAAATCCTTTCTTGAGGACAAAAACCTTTTAGTAGAAAATGTACTTGGCAATATATTTATTTAATCACCAATTTTGAAATACAATTGAACTTTCAAAGAAATTAAAGAGAAGCCAAGCATTTCTCATTAAAAATACTGTAGACTCCAATGAGGAGAAAAATCTTTTTTTCCAAATACTTTCTATCCTTACCTGTAAATAAAACTTGAACTATTTGGAAAACCAACTGCATATAAAATTCTTCCACATACTGTCAGACTTATGTTAATCTTCCAGAAGGGTATTTTTATTTATCTGGATAAGTTCCTACTACCTTGGTTGTAGACATATTTTCCTTAACTACCAGTATTCAATTTTTGTTCCTGTTTCCATATAGAAATGATGCCCCATTGATTTTCAGCATTTTGCAAAAGCCACGGTTGGCTAAAATAAATGTAAACTCTACGCACAGTTCCAGGACTGCCCACAGAACTTGATGCTGCAAATGTGCATCTGTATCTC
Organism: Cossypha heuglini; assembly: GCA_027576195.1. Lineage (NCBI taxonomy): Eukaryota > Metazoa > Chordata > Aves > Passeriformes > Muscicapidae > Cossypha > Cossypha heuglini. The sequence goes on along the minus strand of JAODKT010001765.1, from coordinate 3,322,557 downwards.
AACTTCAGCAACTTTTAAAAAATCAACATGTGGGCAGGACTTTGAGGCCTTACCTTAACAAAACCACTGCAGCAGTACGCAGGGAGCTGTACAATAAACTGCCTTGATTCCTGAGGAACTTTCTCTACTCTCTTTACAGTTACAAGGGGCTCCTGGGGGGGCTGTCTTGCACATGGACTAATTCACCTACTCAGTCTGCAGTACAAATTCCAACTGGTGATGGCAGACTAAGAGCCCAACCCAGAGCCATCCATATAGCCACAAAGAAGCAGCATGTTCAGATCCTCCTTGAAAAGTGCTTATGTAAATTCTTTACAAAAGTATCAGAATGCTTACCAGGCATGACCCTGGGGGCAGCAAATCAAAGTATTTACAGAAATACAAAAGACTACTCCACAGTTCACAAAACAGAGGTTTTACTCAAGAGATGCTCTGTAAAGCAGAAAAGTGGCACAATTTTTTCAGCGAACAGGCATAAATTTTATTATAAAGAACAAAACAAAACAAACCATCACTGACAAACTCTCTCTTTGGGCCACTACTTAAGTACTCAAGTTATCAAACTATTGAATACTTCTTTTATTTTCTTATATAAGCTGGAATATTCAAAAATCTACAGAAGAGTCTGGCCACATGTCAATTAAATACAATCTCTCAAGAAATCTAGAACCTCACTCTTACAAATTAATCAAAATGCTCAAGTTTTATTGAAATTATTCTTGTCCCATAAAAAGAGATTTGTAACAACTTTTGGTGGGAGAGAATGTTATGAAGCATCTCTTCGGGTTTTGGGGTTTATTTTTTTTCCAAGTCAGAGAAGATTTTCTGTGAACTGCAACTTTAAATTTTAGATGCCTGTCTTCCAAAACCAGGACATCACAACTTAAGTGACCTCTGTACTTCCTAAATAAATTACAAAATTGGTTTTTTTGCAGAAGATCTTTTAAGCATATGCCTCAGACTAACTAGTCTTCTTACATTAGGACAATAATAGAAGTAACATGTGGGAAGAAACACCCTCCCCCTATGTAAAGGCAAGAAAAAAATGAGGTAAAACAAGACTTAACAATCATTAACACAAAATTAATGAGGAGTGTGTATCAGGACTGGGACTTTTTTTAACTGAAACTGTCCACATTAAATTGCCTAGATGACATTTACATCTTTGCTATTCTGTACCAGTTTCTACTCCACAGAAGTAGAGCAGAATCATAATCCTCAGGGTGATTCATTGTCTGTTCTGTCAATTTCTAGGCAACTTCTATTAATGAACAATGCTTAATGTGTACATCCTGGAACTAGATTCTCATCTCTGGAAACAGATTTCTATTCTGAAATTCAGCGTATGACAATCTACAAGGCTTTTATGGACAGCTGAGATGCAAACAGAGCATGATTTCAGGCATGGCTGTCAGACAAAGACTTACATGCCATGGGGAAAAAGACAAGCTGTGTGCAATCTATTACACAACTTCTATACAAATTATACTATTTCTGACAGCATCTAAAAAGGGCTGGAAATGAATACACACACTGTTCAAATTAAAGGAATTTATACTAAGATAGAATATTCTAATTATTTCACTTTAATTATTTCACTAATACACATTCTGGTGAACTGGCAAGTTTCCCAAATTCAATTTGCATTTCTCATAAAATAAAGGTTTAATATCTCCGGCTTGTCCATGCTAAGATCATCTACTACTAAGTACTAGAAACACTAGTAATCCTAGTGTAATACTAGAAATCCTGAGTAACTTAAAACTCCTAAAGATACTTCTTATTCTTTCCATGGGGCAGGAATACAGCAGGGGCTGTTTCAATTTAAACCAAGTGTTAAATCACAATGGCCGTTCTTCTAAATTCCTATTCTTGAAACTAAAAATGTCTAGAAACTCTAGCTAGAAATAATGACAAGCTTGAGACCAATTTCCTCAAGTAAACATAATGTAAATATTGAGAGCTTTCTCATGCTGAGCATTCATAAGCAATTTTGTTTGATAGTAACAGATCCTATTACATTTGGCCCATGCAAGTTTCTGGCAAACTTCTACCACATGCTGATACTTAAAATTACAAGCAGAATAACTACTTTACTGTACATTCAATTGATCCATTAAGGAAAAAACCCCACTTTTTCATATAAAGTTTCAAAAGCATGTACTTTGTGTATATTACAAATATTTTACAAACAAAAACATAACAGTACTGTAAAAAAACAAGATTGCTAGACTGAATGGAAAAGACATATTCAGGATGTCTAATAATAGTACAAAATATAGAAAGTAATTAATAGATCAAGAAAACAAGAGGTGGGAATAAAGGGAAGAGAACACACTGAGAATTTCACACAATTTTAGTATAAGTAAAGGAAAGCCTAATAACAGCATATTGAATGTTATTTATACTTAGTTTCCGCTATAGCCTTCTCCTTTTTGATTTTGGGAATAACAAAAAAAGCAGTCTATACTGAGTAAACAAGACCACACACAGGCACTCCTGCTTCCCAATCAAATACAAAAGTCTTCAGTAAAAATACAAAGCCATCCAAGGTGATAAAAATCTAATCTCACAGGGGACCACTAGTACAACTCTTCAGAAAATTAGTATTTTTATTACGTGTTCAAGACAGTCTTGTGGCTTGAAATCATTCCAGTAAAACAATTAAAACAACCTGCTATATGAAGAAGACAGTTTTTTCAAGCAGGGCAATCTATTTGCTTTTACTTTTAGTAACACAACATTCATTTTGAGTACACCATTTAATACTGTTGTCATTACCAAAAAACCTTAAACATGAATACAATTTTGTCCTGAATTTTTGTCAAGTATAACATACATTTTACTATGGAATTTTTCTTTGTATTCTTTTTGTGCCTGACAAAATTTTTTTTCAGTTTGATTAAGGCAGCATATGTCTTTTAATACTTTAGAAGTTATGCCATTCCTTGGGAAAATTTGAATTTGAATTAATTTTTAAATTTTTAAAATTTTTTAATTTTATTTTTTTTTTCAATTTATTAATTACCAGTCTACTTGGGAATTGGATAACACTAAGACAATGTATGGAGTAATTCCATCAGCTGAAGAGTAGACACCAGCAAATCTGAAGACTCTGATGCAGATCTCTGCTCCTATATACTGAATAGCACAATGCCTGCCAGTAGCAGGGAAGAGATCATGGTAATCTCCTACACTTGCAGATCCCAAGAGACAGCAAGAACAGAAATTTATAAGCTTCGGGAAAAAAAAATTGGCTAAGCATAGAAATACCAGAAATGCTACTATACAATGAAGAGAGAGAAGGTTTCTAGATCATAGAATAGCTTGGTTTGGAAGGAACCTGAATGTTCATCTAGTTCTAATGCTAGACCAGGTTGCTCAGAGCCCCATCCAAACCAGCCCTGAACTCTTCCAAGAATAAGGCATCTACAACTTCTCTGTTATGAGAACAACCTGTTTAAGTGCCTCAGAACTCTCGCAATAAAGAATTTTTTCTAATAGCTGATGAAAGCCTTCTTTCAGTTTGGACCATTCTCCTTGTCCTGTTACTACATGCCCTTCTGAAAAGTCTCTATTCGTCTTTCTTGTAAGCTCCTTTCAGGTACTGGAAGGTCATAATTAGGACACCCCTAAGCTTTCTCTTCTCCAGGCTGCCTCATAACAGAGCTGTTCCATCCCTGTGATAACTTGGTGGCCTCTTCTGGACTCTCTACAACAGTTCCACGTCCTTCCTGTGCTCTGGGGACCCCAGAGCTGGATGCAGCACTGCAGGTGGGGTCTCACCAGAGCAGAGCAGAGCAGAGCAGAGCAGAGCAGAGCAGAGCAGAGCAGGGGGGCAGAATCCCTCCCCTGTCCTGCTGGCCACACTACTTTGGATGAAGCCCAGGATGTATTTGGCTTTCTTTCTTTCAGGAGGGTTATGTCCAGCCTGCTGGTGCTGATGTCACCCACCGGCACCCCCAAGCCCTTCTGGGCCAGGCTGCTCTGATCTGTTCATCCCCAGCCTGTTTTGACACTGGGGGTTGCCCTGACCCAGATGCAGAACCTTGCAATTGGTCTTGGTAAATAACATGAGATATTCATGAGACCACTTCTCCAGCTTTTCCAGGTCTTTCTGGACGGCATCCTATCCTACAGGTGTGTCAACCACACCACTTGGCTTGATCTCTTCAGCAAATAAAGATATCCTAAACTTTTTGCTTTGATGCTCCTGCTATTAAAGAGGATGCCAAAATTCATATTCAAAGTTGGAGTGTGTAGAGACAGTGGGAAGGCACCAACTGGTCATATAGAAGGAAAAATATTTCAGAAAATATTCCTTTAAAATACATCGAATACAACAAACGGACACCAAACAAAAAAAACCCCAATCAACTAAGAAGTTTGTCATCTTCAAAGAAGACATTTTCAAACAATTTTTGCAGTCAAATGCACTAACAGCATTATGTGAAATAGAAATAAGCAAGTCTACAATGGCAACTAATCAAGCCTGAGGAAAAAAGCTTGGATAGTAAGATGGAGCATTCTTCACACAAAATCCTAATCCATATCTACAAATTGCCTTCTTCATTAGGAATGCAAAGGCTGGTTACTCTTGATTCATAGTCATACTTTTAAAATAATTGTTTTCTGTAAATAACTCAATTAAATTCTTGGTGTATTACTTTAAATGCGTTTTGGAATTAGCTTCTCCAGTATCTTATCTTTATTTACTCTTGTTTCACAAAACAAAGTAATATAAATAAAAATTAGAGTAATGCAAAGTCACATTTATTCCACAGCTCAGCACAGCAAATGCAGATTATGTTCAGAGTATGTTTAAAAAACCTAAACAACGAGTGCCATAGGCTTTTTGTCTTACCATTGCAAGTTCACTCTGTAATTCTCTGCAGCTTTTTTCAGCATTCCCTAGTTTCGCAGAGAGGTCTATAATTACTTTCTTCTTTTCTTCAATCACTTCCTTCATTTGATTGTTTGAGGAGAAACACTCTCTTTCTAATCTGCAAAGTTTCAACATTAGAACATTTTAATGAAAGATACTTATGTCAAGTATTCTACATATTTTTAAAAGACAATCATGTTAGCACATCATATGACTTATGAAGCTGCTTGCCTTTATTTTTTTAAGTGAAGAAACATATATTCCTTTCTAAGAAAAACTTTTCAGTTATGGTTATGGTTTTTTCCATTACCAAGACTTGTGTTAGACTTCCAGTCGTAAAAGAATTTGATAATTTGGATATGGACTCCAGATTACATGTAATACACAGAAGTCATCATATTTTAATTAACATTTTGGTTTTCTTCAGACAGATATCACATCTTGCATCATCAACACTAATTTCAAGTACAAAGCTTGCTCCTTGAGTTTCCACATACCTGACTATATTCTTACTCTGGTTCTGGCCAAAACCCCAAAAGGGTCAATTTTTGCAGTAGCCAGGAGTGGGCATGGCTAGGACCTGCAGGTTATTCTACACCATCACATGTCATTTTCTGGAGACAGGGCAAGGGCTCCCTTGTGGGTAGTGTGGCAGAAGGACTGGGTATGGTTGGGGGTTTCCACTGTGTGCAATCACAGATGAATCAATCACTTTTGTTTCCCTTGTACACTCTGTCATTAGTATTGTTGCCATGATCTTTACTTTTTATGACTCCAATTCACCTCTCCAGCCCATCACAGAAGGAGGAAGAAGAGGAGGGGGAAATGATCGAGGAGCACGTGGTTCGGAGTGTTTCTGTGGGAACACTAAATTGGGGAATACCATTCTTAGACCATGACAATTCTACTCAGAACGACATGATTTCAATAGCAGATGATTCAAAATTTCAAACAGTTCTTGTACTACATCAGTCCCTCTGGTATTCAAGAAAAATATACAGAAAATCTAGTATGGATAAAAAGGTGGGTTATGAGAAAACTACAAGGCCAAACAACAGCAAATTGGAGACACAGCGAGGCACAGGAAGCCAAGGAAAAATTTTGAAGGATTGCCTAAGTGTATAGAGATGGAAAGGAGGTGACTCAGGAAAAGCACCTAGAATTAACAGTCACTCAAGATGACAAAGATGAGAAGAGATTTTATGGCTGTTACGGTGGGAAAGAAAACACGAACAGACTTCTACACAAAACAGGTATTTTATCAACAGCAGAGAGACAAAGTCACCATACTCCCTGCCTTTTTGTCCTCCATCTTCCCTGACAAGGTCTTCTCCCAAGCCTCTATGGTCAGTAAAAGGACACAAAAAGGAGAACAACTGCTAGCGACAGATGAGGATTGAATTTGAGATAATCTGTGAGAACTCAAACCATAGAACTGAAGAGGTCAGCTCACCTATACTCAAAGGTTCTGATAAAGCTGGCCAATATCAAAGTGACATTGCTTATTACCATGATGAAAGGTCAACAAAAATTAGGGGAGGTCCATGGCAAATGAAGAAAGGCAAATTACACACATATTTGCCAAAGGTCAAAAGGAGAAGCCAATGAACTATAAACTACTGGGCCTCATCTCAGCCCTGGAAGGTAACGAAGCAAATTCTTCTATAACAATTTTCTGGGCTCATGAAAGGGACAAAGGTGATTTAGAACACCCAGGGAGGATTTACCAAAGCTTAATCATATCTGACCAACCCAGTAATATTCCATGATAAAATGATCAGGGTTGTGGACAAAAAGGGGGTGAGTAGATCAGACATAACTTAATTTTAGCAAGAATTTTAGCATTTTCTCACACAGTATTTTTAGAGCTGTTACAACTTAAATTTACATATGAGAATTATAACATTGACAAAAGCAGTTTGGTAGTAAAGCCCAGATAGTAGTAGCTGGAATGGCTATAATACTGTAGAGGTCTGTATAAGGTTTAACAGCTTCATCCTCACCTGGAATAAGCCAAGAATGCAGTCTCACAATAACTGCAGCAAATAGTGAACTGGGTGTGGGTAGATCATGACACAATACAATTGATACACTCAACAGAAGAGCTGCCATTCTCTAGTCATGAAGAACAGGCCTGAATGAACCTTCCGAGATTCAACAACGATATGTGCAAAGACCTGAATCTAGGAAGCAAGACCACCCTAAAGTAATGTGGCTCATAACTGGCTCAATAGAAGCTATGCTCAAAAAGAACCTGGTAACCATGATACACAGCCACAAATCAGCAGTATGGCTTAGCAGAGATAGCTAACAGTATCCTGGGCTGTATTAATAGCAGCATAGCCAGATCAAGGGAAGTGATTAATCACCTTCTATTTGGCAGTCACTACAAAACATCTAGGATAATGATCACGTTTAACTACACACATCCCTCACAACATATGAAAAAAGTTGGGGTGGGCTAAGGGAACAGTCACCACCATGGTCGGCAGCAGAACGACATTTAAGAACTGAGGAAACTTGGTGTGTTCAAGCTGGAGAAGAGGTAACTCCACAGTGCATAACAGGCCTCCCAGTATCTAAAAGGAGGTTATCAAGGAAATGCAGTCGATCACTTCACAGCAGTGTTTGTCTACAAGACAAGTACTGAATCCAAAGAGGTTCAGACAAGGAGAAATGTTTTCCAGCTTTATGGAACAGCTTCCCAGAGAGCTTGCGCCATCTCCATTCTCCATGTTTTCAAGACCTAGCTGGATAAAACCCTGATCTCATACCTTATATTGGTTTGAGCAGAAGGTTGGACTATAGATCTTCAGCAATTCCTTTCAACCTGAACTATTCTTTGATGTAGGTCTCAGCAGTAGAAATATCCAGGTGTCGCTAATCGCTTTGTTTCTTCACCTAGCATTCCTGTCTCCCTAGAACTGAAAGTGGTGGAAAGGGCTAAAAGTTCTTCCAATTTTGAAGCTTTTGAATCAATATTGTCAGTTTCTGACTTTAATTCATTTGTTAAAGACCAATATATCTTTTTAACTGAAGGACTACTTCAGCAGTTCTCCAAATACCTATGTGCTTCTGCATCAGCCCAGCTGATTTTTGCTGTAGCTGCAGATGTTTACTTTTTATTCTTCAAAACCTGTTTCAGTCCCCCAAAGCAGCTTCTACTCTCACAGCTTTCAGAAACACAGCAAAAGCAGTTCCAAATTATTCTATGTCATGTTCTCACTCTTCAAGAAAAGTAAATTCACACAGAGACCCAAATCCCATGTTGCTTCCAATTTACATAGTGCTACTGGGTTCAGAGCTAATTAATAAATTATGCAACCCAGAAAAGCCTGTTAGCTTGGTTTTGGTTACTACAACTTCATTTTTTTTTCTGAGAAAACAAATTCTTACAGCATTATATAGCTTTCAACTTTGAAGTTATTTACCTATATCAAGTCCAGCTAAAGAGACATACAAGTGTTCTAGTACAACAAATGAAAGTCTCTAAGACTCTCTTTTGGCTCAGGGTTAAAGAGAAACTCATGCAAGTCCTCCAGAAAAAAAAGAAAATATGTTTGGATGCCAAACTGTGTCTTAAAAGAAAAAGCCAAGATCCTGACATTGTCTGAAGTCCAAGGACCAGACCCTTCAAAGGTAAGTAGATCAAAGGCTGTTGTATTCTCTCAGAAGGTGTCTGGTGAAAGCAATCACTGATATTCACCAATACTACTGATACTTGTATGTTTCAAAGAATAAAAAGGGCACAGGAAACACACGAGGCAGCACCTGCCCACCCCATGTATTTACCTCAAGGGAACTGGTAGATGAGTAGATTGGTGTCCACCTTAGAAAAACCTTGACCTTGGCGACTTATCTTAATAGAGGTCTGGAAATCTAGGTGTCTGGACTAAAAAAAACTGTGATTCTTCAACGTCTCTTAACAAAACCACAAATCATTTTAACTGTTCTTTTACTATCTTAACTTTCATGGAAAGGTTTGCATTCTATAAAATCACTGAAGACAATTTGCTTTCTAAAAACTCAGCTGGCAGAAGCTGCTAGAAGTAATTGCCTGAATCAACACATGATTGCAAGCAGTGAGAAGTACTGTTTGGATATTAGACAACATTTATTCTCATATTCAATTAACACAGAACAGATGCCTCGAGCAGGCATAAATTCTGTTTTATCCCAAAAAAAACTCTAGGATAGGGCAAATTGCCTTCGTGAAAAGGAAACACTGAACATAATTGTTCAGAGCAAAAAGGAAAGGCTTTTTAAGGTTCACCTTGCATTTTAGTAACACAAGTATTTACTTCTCTGTAAGCACTACTATTGAAATTCCTAAAGCAAATGGTATCATATCTGTAAAAACTCTATTTCACAGTCTTAAGTACAAAAAATAGATTTATTCAGGTATTTCCTGCAGTAATTCCAAAAAAAAGAAATATACTCTCTAAAAAAACTCTTATTTTACATTTTGATGATAACATTTTTCAAAGATGCAACTTTTGTGGATCAAAATTATCCTAGACACAAACACCTTCAATTCTCAAAGAAATATCCTCATACATCTAGATAAAAGACTTTCACAAGGAACCAAATATAAGTGAATGCACAATACAATTCAACATCTAACCATTATCGTTATGCTGGTCCAAATAATCTAATACAAAAGAACATCTTGAAGAGTTTCTCAAGAGACTTAACTGAAAAGCTGCTACTTGTAGATGTTCATGTTTTTAACCAAATTTACAAATCTTAAAATTTAAAAACAGATCTTGTGATAAAACTTGTAAAATTCTAATGATTTGGAAAATACCTAAGCAGATGTTAAAGTTATATTAAAAATGATGCTAATTAGCTAATATTTTATTGTCATCTATTGCTTCACAGAACATATTCATACTAACAGCCCCATGACAGATTACAGAAGGCCATGTTATGGCAGCCATGTTGACAAGACAGGATAGCTTTTTCTAGACTGAAAACTACAACGGTTTAACAAGCATTGGTCAAAAAAAAAGCCCTCCAAACTAAAAAGCCCCATATTTCACTGAGGATGATCAATTTTTCTGGTCTAACATCAATACAAAGACAAACTTTGGAATATTAGGTCTTGGAACAAGTGAAGAAATGGTTCAAGAACAAACACTGGAAGAACACTCGTTCAAGAAAACTTTTGTAACATGAATTTTTCCATATTTTCCGGACCACTCAAATACAAGAACCTACCAGAGGGAAAAGAAAAAACCCACTACACCAAATTAAAAACTAAGAAAACCAAGATGAAAAAAACCAAAAAACATAGTCCATATGCTCTGTAAGAATAAAAAGTTACAGACAATAAAAACTCAGTAAAGTAGCCTGTTAAGCAAAACTACTGATCAAACAGCTCAAAGAAGGCTGGTTTGCAAACAAAGGAGGTTTTTTAAAACAAAACAATAAAAATGGAATAAAATGTCAAATCAATGGTCGAGGCCTTCTCCAGTTCAAGGAAAGGCAAAGAACTAAGTATCAGGTTAGCATTACGTATTTACTGACAGAAAACCCATGCTCAAAGCAAAAAGAACCAGGCCAGATGAGATTACAGTTTAATTAACTGATGTTATTTTAGAACTTGAAATATACTTACTCAGTTTCACAGCTGTGAAGACTGCAGTCTTCCTGAAGAATCATTTTAGATTACTATCATAATGTATTCCACAAATTTTTATCATAAAAGTTGTATCTTTTTCTTTGAGAAAAAGGTTTTCACTTTTTAATGTGACTCTGGTTTATCTAAATGCACATCAGGCCTCTTTTGACCTTTTTTTAACAAAGAGCTCTAAACACAGTTTCAACTATATTACTAAAATCATCTCTGTAAGCATGAATATACGAACACTCAGGCCACAAAATTCCTTTTTTGTAGGGAAACCATTTTCTGCTTGTCAGAGCAAATCACCACAAATACTTCTTTGTACATATGTACATAAATACATATCTAATACATATATAATACTTTTATGTACATATGTACCCCCATAATGCTAGACTGAGAGATGCAAACTCTGTCTTTTCCAGCCCATTCTAGTACCTCGAGTCGCTCCCTACAACCCCACTGTGTGTCGCCCACTTTATATCTTCTTAAACCCCTTCTTTTCCTAAATTTCATTAACTACTATCCTTTATTTCACTTCCACCTCAGTTCTCTTTCTTCCAACACCATTCTTCTCCCTGACATTTTCTCATCCCAATATAAACCTCATTCAGCCAAGGAAGAAGACTCAGTACAGTGTATCGTATATCTGCCCAGGTAATACAGCAAAACCTTTCTTCCAAAAAACATCTATTATCATGGACACAGTAGATTGTGCTGAGCAGGAAAGGAATCCCAGGCAATTTCACCTGCTCTCATACACTTCATCCCTTCTATTTTTGTTAGCTAGTTAACGTTTTTCACAAGCATTCAAAAGCTGAAAATGAAGATTCACCACTGTAAATGATACTCAACTTCTCAGCAGCAGTCTTAAAGATTGATCTAGCTCACTGAAGTGAAAAATATTATTTTCATAATAATGTAAGCGTATACAGAAGAAAAAAATCTGTTCTAGCCTTGCCATGTGTGCTTTCCTAAACTCCTCCCAAACAAACAGGAGACAGAACCCTGCCATAACTATCATTTCCAACATTCTTCCTTTGGCAAATAATCAGTAACAGATAAGCTATTTTCTTTACCCACCCATATGGTTACTGGTATGGACCTGCTATTAATGGAATACCAGGTCCTGAGCTTCAGGTTGGTTTGGGAAATTGCATCAGAATTATTTGTTTTATACTGACTGAAAACTATATAAACTGTAAGTGGTAATCAAGCTGTCTACTGCCATTTTACAATCAATTTAAAAGGAAACTTACACATTGAGTTTTTCCAAGTTCTCTTGAGCACTGCGTTTTTCCATCTCATATGCATATTCTAACCTTTTGAACTCTTTCTTGATCATTTCTAAGTCTGAAAGAGCTTCTTCTCGTCTGCCCTTTTCCACGTGCACAGCTTCTTCAAGTTCTCGAATTCTTAACTACACCAAGTGACAAAAAAGCAATTAAAGCAAATTAGGAAACACTAACATGATCATTAGTGCTGTGCCATGGTCTGTTCTGCTTTACAGTAGAGTATATTCTATTAATTCAGTATAAAAGCATATACATATGTAAAAAACATTAAAAAAATGTGAAAATATAAGAATACATAAAGGTCAAACCAGAGACAAATAGATATGATGATGAAAAGTTCCTTCTGTTCTCATTTGGAGGTGTCTGAACATTTTCTTACTAATACTGAAGCTTACTAGGGAAATTCTAGTTTTTAAATAGACTCATGAAGTGTGGGACTAACAATAAATGTTACACTTTCTCTCAGAACAAAACTTGTTCTAGGTTGTTCATGTACATAAACAAGAAAAAAGACTTTATCAGTTATTCACCCATAAAACCCAAGTCTCTAGGTATAAGGAATGTTATCCTCTCACTTTCTTTGTATGTTGCAGAAATAGAGAGGAAATTAAGCAAATTAAATCTTTTCTACTAGTTTAATTATCACTTGTAAAATTTAAATGGCTGTACATACAGAAGATCATGAAAAAAAGAAAAAAACTGACTGAAGAATGGCAATGCTTACTTTTGTTACTCTGAAAATAGGGAAAAAAGATACCAAATTCCTTTATTTTTTGCTTAGTTTTTCAGAAGTCCAGTAAATTTGTTAACTGATATGATATTACTAAGCAACCATCATTTTGTTTTTTTCAAACTTTTTTTTTAAAAACCATAATTATTTTACTGAGTCCAACTCCGTGTCATACAGTTTAAAAATACAAAAAATACAAACATTTAATCTTCAAGTATATATACCAGATTTATTCATATAATCAATCTTTACTGGTAACTGCAAGTATCATAATTTTGGAGCTGGAATGTACTCTATGAAATCGTGTTTGAAACTGCAGTTTCAGGATGCATTATGCTCTCACTCCTAGACAAGTTGTATGTACGCACTGTATCTCCAAATTGCTCTAAGCAGCCATTCAGAAGATACAGGGCAGGATATTTAAACAATAGTATAGTGTTTAACCATTGGGAAACATTTCATTTTCCCTAGCTGTTTTAATGTTAGTGGGAATTCTCAAACTTACAAATCTGACATCTTATTTTATTATTTATTCCAATAACTTTAAAGTTTCCTGAAAAGCAGATACTCTTCTGCCCTTTTATGCATTTGCTTTTATGATTTTGAGTGTAATAAATCTGTTTAGGTTTCTTACTGGAGCAAGTGTGCCTCATATTTTTGGAGCATTGTACCTTCACAATGTCCTCAACTGTTTTACTCAACTGTAAACTTCTATTAAATATTTAACAAAAAGTTTACCTGGATGATCTCTGAAGTGAAATTGGATGCTAAATGTGCTGCTCTCTCTGCTTCAATGTTTTCTTCAAGTTTCTTTGTTCTCGCTGCAGCTGCCTAAAAGTATATTTCGAAGATATTTGAGTTCAGAGAGATGATATTATGACACCAAGTTATTCAATTCATTAAGTATATTGGGACTCCATACATCAACCTGATATATCTGAACAACTTTGGAACTGTGACAACTCACAGGAAGAACCACATAGAACAACATCATTTACATATATAGATTATTAAATTAATATTTTCTATTTTGTTACGTAAATTGATGTAGCATTATGTTATTGCTGCATTTTTTATAATCAGCTAGGGTCAGAAAGCAAATAAACCAAGTTAAATATTCTTCCTATTGTCCCACTATTTGCTCACTTGAGGCAACATAACTATACCCTTTATGTCCTGAAATACACTGAGGTATCAATAGAGCATCTACAATTTCATAAATGACATATGATGCAGAGAGAAGATTCTTCGAAACTTTATCTGCTTAATATATTTACTTCAAAAAATCACAAACACTGCCACTATACTTTCATATTGCTAAGATCGTTCTCGTAATTAAGAATGTCTTCAAAAAAGGTAAGAAAGATCCAGGGAACTACTGGCCAGTCAAGCCTCAATCCCTGGAAAAGTGATGGAGAGCCTCCTTCTGGATACCATCTCTATTAACATGGAGAACAAGAAAGTGATCAGAGAAGTTGGCATGGATTCAGTAAAGGGAAATCATGCTTAGACAATCTGATTGCTCTCTATGATACAACTCTCTGGATGGATGTGGAAAGAGCAGTGGATAATGTTCTACCTGGACTTCAGCAAGGCTTTTGGCACTGTCTCCCACAACAACTTCACAGGCAAACCCAGGAAGTGTGGCCTGGATGAGGGGACAGTGAGGCAGACTGAGAACTGTCTGAATGGCAGATCCCAGAGGATTGTTATCAGTGGCACAGGGCCTGGTTGGAGGCCTGTCACAAGTGGTGACCCCAGATTCAATAGTGGGCCTGGTACTGTGTAACTTCTCCATGGGTGAGGTGGGTGAAGGGGCAGGTGCCTCCTCAG
>JAODKT010001765.1:3286389-3306556 GCA_027576195.1 Cossypha heuglini | reverse complement strand
ACAGATTGCCTGGAGAGGCTGTGGAGTCTCCCTCACTGGAGACATTTAAGAACCATCTGGACATGATCCAGTGCCACGTGCTCTGGGATGACCCTGCTTGAGCAGGGAGGCTGGACCAGATGACTCACTGTGGTCCATTCCAACCTTACCCATTCTGTGACTCTGTGAAAAATAGCTTGACTAAGACACTTTATATTTGCTAGGTATTATTCCTTCCAAACATCAGCTCCTAATACCCTTTGCCCTGAATACAGAATTTGCAAACTACATCCTGCTTCAGTTTTGAAGGACTCGTTAGCATTCTCCCACAGATGAACATCTGTTAAGAAGATAGTTTTACTTGAAAATACTGCCAGCCTATTAAAAGTCAATAATAAATACAAGTGTTTTGGATTTCATTTATTTTTAATACATTATAAAAGTCTGCCTGACAATAATTCTATTTTAAGTTTGACAGAGGACAAAGGAAACAAAGGAAGGTATCTACTATAACATTCAGAGAGGAAAATATAATTTAAAAAAATTAAATTAAGAAATGGAAGCTTCACTGAGAATATTTCACTGCATACCCTAAAGAGCAAAGACACTTTTCTGTCTTTGGCTGGCTGGCTTGTTTAAATGTCCATTATTACAGCAAACACTGAAATTAAAAAAATTATACTCAGAATAAGGTTTCCAGGCACAACATATTAATTCACAAGCTCTGTACTGATTTTGACTTCTAAGTCTTATTTTATTTCCTGAGCACCTTCATCTCGGCCTCACTCCAGCTGAAAACAGAGATGCAAAACACAATCAAAATGGTTAACTTACCCTCTCAAATGGAAGCCCCTAAAACTGTTAGATTTTTTCAGTCTCAAGATGAAAAGTAAAAACTGAAATAACAATTAGTAGCTTGAACAATGGCATCTGCAGGAATTAAAAACTGGCAACAAGATTGTCTCAAACAGAACATACAAGTATCAGTTCTTGTATAGTTCTAAAAGAAAAGTCTGTCTTCTTGAGCTAATATGATGGACACTAAATGCAAGGACAAGCCATGTGGTCCAAAGGAAACACAAACTCCCAGAAATACAGAAGCCTCAGTCCTAAGAAAAACCTGGGACAGTAAGTGAAGAAGGCAGGAGCAGACAGACATCCGTAAGAAGTGCCAATATATCACTCTTTTGATGTCTGAAGTAAGAGCAATTCCATTTAAACAGTATCATTTGTAGATGATGCCTTTGCTCGCATTACCACAAGTCACTGAAGAATTAACTTGTAGAATTAGCATGCCTATAAAGAAAAAAAGCACTGGTAAAAAAATTAGCATTTCAGCCACAGACACCTCTGATGAACTCTACAGTAAGAGAAACAGCTCCTTTTTACAAACAGGGCAGTGTATCTAGCCTACTGGAAACAAGTTATGATCTTCATAACCAAAGAAGAGCCAGATATACCTGACAGGTATCCAACATAAAGCATTCAATAGATTCAAAAAAGTAAACACAGAAAAACTGTGTTAGAAATAAAAAATTAAACTTTGACATGTAAATGTCATCTTACCCATCATATCCCTATATAAAGGCATGAAAAGAAGTGACTTTTTCAAAACCAGTGTTTCTTCCTAAAGTTAAACACATCAATACCCTATTCTTGCTTTTGAAGTTTCTGTTCTTCTAGAGTTTGATTCTTTAAAGCTTTGCCTCAGAAGTTTGTTACAATTTTGATTTTTACAATCTTGTTTAAGTAAGTTCACTGTAACTCAAAAAAAAAAAAGAGCCAGGGAAAGAAACAAATCTTTTCATTCAAGATAAGTCACTGTCAGAGATCCGACAGAACTACCACTGATTTTTTGTATTATTAGAAGACAAAGATGAAGAGTAAATTGTGTTCTTCCCGAAAGTCTCAGAAGATTACTCAGGCAAACCTTAATCTTATTTTACCAGTCTATATACTATACCCAGAAGATTGGATGCTTAAAAGAGCTTGCAGAAAAACTACAGATGTGAATTGAGGAAGACATGTAGATGCAGACTGTGAAGCACTGAATATTCTTTTTCCTCTGCTCTATGACTACCTCACTAAAGCTTACAATTCACCATACCTCTAGAAAATTTTAATCAAGTCAGAGATGCCAGCAAATCATTGAGAAATTAGTCAGAAAAAACCCCGCAAATTTAATGAAAGATATCACACCAGCCACTACCACTTAAGCATGGCTAATCAATACAGAGCTATTAACAGAAAGAAATTCAGATTTGCTCAGATTTGCTCTAAGGAAAAGAATCTTGGTATTTCAGTCTATCAAACTGCACACCAGCCACAGAATATGCACCTGTATTTGAAGCTGAGTCTGAAGACTCAGTTGGGAAGAACACAGCTGCAACAGAATGCCATATAGAAAATCTATTCTATTTTGCTGATAAAGGTTCAAACAGGCTCTACTGATACTTATACGCACTTCCCTTCACAGTGAGAAGCGCATACTCCACCAGTGAGAACAATCTATTTACACATTCTGTGAGTAGAAGAAAAATGTCAGGGATGAGTCTAATCCCTAAAACCATAGTAAAAGTTCCAAAAAGAGAAACAGGAAGGAGTTTTGGTTTTCTGTCTGACGAACATTGGTATCAGAAACATGTTAGACATGTTGAATCAAATTAAAGGTGAGAATCAGTATCCTTACAGAAGCATGTATGAAAATTTTACGCAATGCCTTTCTACAAAAAAGAAGCAGTGTGAAAACTATCTAGAGTAAGGTTGCAGGCCAAAGATAGCCAAATCATAGGCTTGTATCTGGGAGTCAAATGTGAATACATACTGGTTTAACATGGAAAGCTTCTTCTCAGGTCCAAATCCATCTCAAAGATGGACCAAAAAGAGGGCTCTCCACTGATTACAAAGCATTAGCTCATCCAACATAGAAAACACTGGTTATTCAAAAAGATTCAGTCACTTGTTACTTTCATGTGCATCTAACAAGACATATGAAGGCAAACATCTTACTTAAGATAGCAGATACAAACTCATGGAATTTCTGAAGTTTCCTTAGATACTGAAGCTGTTTGATTTCAGCCTTAATTTAAAGAACAAAGATAGCTGGGATCAGTTTCCATGATAGCACAGAGAATTTTGTCTTTTGAGAAACAGTAAATAAAAGTGACCAAGAAAAATTCAATGCCAGTATTCAAACTTGTGGGCAAACATGCTTTATGTTTAATCTCTTACAGCTCAGTCACTTTTTTCAGTGTCACATCGCATATCAATGCGAATGTGGAGACATTTTCTGCATGCTTACAGTCTGCAATACCATTTTCCAAACTGTCTGTATGGCTTGCACTTTTTTGTCCCTAACACTTGCTTGAAGTACTGCAATATTTGAGACTACTGGTGTATTCCAAACTGAAAGCCTTAATTTAGTGCGACTACATGACACATTGTGCAATACCACGTTTGCAGTTTGACATTTACATTTACAAAAAATACCCTTTATCAGATAAGCAAACAGTAGGGGAAAAATAGAAAGATACATTTGCAATATTTACTAAGCTTAGATAAAGTAATGGAAGTAATTTTTCTCTTTTCTGCTTCTATTTAAACCCCTTCTGCAAGATGTTTCAGTCATCAGAATACTTACACTTAACAAAGGCTTAGGTACAACCACTATGTGAAATGGTCAGCCAAGACAGTTTTAAGTGAAGATGACACACATGTACCTCACACCTGGATCAACATTCAACCATTCTATCTGTGTGTTTCCATATTCAGACTGAGATCTTTTTCCTACTTAAAAGCATTTCCGTATGGTTCAAAGCTCAAACCAGGGGGTCTAAACACTTCTATGGGAGATGTACTGACCACTTCCACCTAGTGTTAGAAACACTGATACCTCTTGATTATGGTAAGGTGGAGCCATCTCCTGTCCGGAAAATAAACAACCTTTAGTAACTAAAAAGTTACGTAAATACAAACAATTCTTAACCACTGAAGTGAATGTTCTTTCAGCCTGACAATGTGGCTAACCCTCTCACTTACTAAGTACATATTTCCTGCACTTAAAGTCTAGAGAAACGTGTCAGTGACAGAATAACTATGCTTGACTTGCGTGACACTGGACAAACAATTACGCTGACATGGGAGCTACAAGATAAGCCATATGCTTGACTTCAGGTTAAAGAAAGCTTAAAAACAACTAGGACTGCTAAACTGATACAGTTTGGCTGCCTTTGGATAAAATTCAAGTCCAGTCCAACCTGCTACTGAGTTGCAGCTGGAGAAGCCATCTAAGCTGCACTCCCTTTCTAAAGTCCCTTGCAGGGAGAAGATGTCTCTTTTGGTTCTCACACTCAGTAAAGATGAACATGAACTGACACTGTTACTCTATACAAGCACATACACAAGACTCACATGACCTGTTGCAAACACCTTGAAAGCGCTACATAAAACACTATTGAAACAATCTTGGTCTGAAAGTAAGATAAGCCTAACCAGTCCTCAAATTGTACTTCAATAATATCACGACACAGGAGATTATGAAGAGGACGCTCCTCTTTGAAGTCCATTAGCGTAGAATCATAAAACAGTTTGTGTAAGAAAGAACACTAAAGATCACCTTCCACTAAGCCATCTCTCTCAAAGCCCCATCCATCCTGGCCTTGGACCCTGCCAGGGATGGAGCATCTACAACTTCTACAGGCAACCAGCTCCACTGCTCCACCACCCTCATAGTAGGGGAATTCTTCATAATATCTAATCTAAACCTACTCTCAGTTTAAAGCCATTCCCCCTTGTTCTATCATTAAATGACCTTCTAAAAAGTCTTTCTCCAGCTTTTTGTAGACCCCTGTTGGTACTGGAAGGCTGCTATAAGGTGTCCCCAGAGCCTTCTCTCCTCCAGGCTGTCTTCTTCTTCTTCTCTCAGTCTGTCTTTTCACTGGACAGGTGCACCAGGCCCCTGATCATCTTTGAGGCTCCCTCTCCTATGAACTTATTCCAACAGGTCCATGGGCTGCTTATGTTGGGATCCTAGTGTTAGATGCAGCACTGCAGGTGGGGTCTCACCAGAGCAGAGCAGAGCAGAGGGGCAGAATTCCCTCCCTTACCCTGCTGGCCACGGTGCTTTGGATGCAGCCCAAGATGCAGATGGGTCTCATGCCCATCAGCACCCCCAGGTCTTTCCTCACAGGCCTCACTCCATTCTCTGCCCAGCCTATATTTGTAATTGGGATTTCCCTGAGGCAGGGGTAGGACCTTGTACTTGGCCTTGCTGAACTTCAAGAGGTTTGCACAGACTCACTCCCAAGCCTGTCAAGGTCCCCCTGAATGGCATGTATCAACTGCCCCACATAGCTTGACGTTGTCAGCAAACTTGCTGTGGGTGCACTTGATCCCACTAACAAAGATGTTAAAAAGCACTGGTCCCAGTATCAATCCCTGGTTGATGACTGCTCTCCACTTGGACATCAAATCATCAACTATAACCCTCGGAGGGTAACCATCCAGTCAATTCTTTATATACCAAGTATTGCAATCATCAAATCCACATCTCCCCATTTTAGAGACAAGGATGTTGTAAGGGACACTGTCTAAAAGTTTGCAGAAGTCATCACATATTCTTGACTGAGCTTGTTACTCGAGAAATATAACTTTGGAGCCACCAGAGAGCTCCTATTACAAGACCTGCAGTACTTAGAATCTTCTAAGTATGTGGTACTATATATTTTTACCTAGAGAAAGTATACCTCTTTAGATATATGCATATATATATATTTACATAAGTATACTACGTACCAAGCATGTAGTAACTAATACATGACAGTCACAGCAGCTAGAACTCCTGGATGACAGTTATGCATTCTGGAGACTCTAGAAAGCAGATTAAGTAGGGGTAAGCTGTCAAGGAGCGTGTAGTCATAGAAGACAAACAATTTAACAGTCAAAAGACTGAGGAATGTGCACTTTCTTGTACTGCTTGGATCTTTTGCAAGTCCTTCTGATGAGAACCAGAATTTACTTAACAATGCAGTTCATAAAGAGAAAAAACCCAGAATGTATGTTTGCAGATTTGGGAGGGGTTAGTTTTGTTTTCGGTTGCAATCTAAATTTCATGTTTCACTAACTTAAGAGAGTGAGAAATAAGCCCACAGCCTTCAAGTATTGCACATACACGTACCTCATACCAATACAGAAATTAACCATTCCCAAAGTCCTCTTTGCATCCTAGCAGCACTACCAACCTAATACAAGCACACATGTTTAGCACTGCATGTCAGTATACACAGTGGAGGCAAGAGAAGCAGAAAAGGCAATGTGAAAGCTAAGGGAATAGTCTTTAAATGGAAACTAGAAGACTCAGAAATACAACAATATACTCAGTCTCAGAAATTAAACAGACCAAGTTATGGAACAATTTTCAGGCCTCATAAGACTTAAAAAATTTTAGATACCTTGAGCTTCAGCTTACTAAGGACTGGCAGCCTCACACATGTTAAAAAATAACAGAAAATCATTACATTTATAGGAACACGGCAAAGAGTTTGACATTTATAAACTAATAATTTTGTTTTTTGTAGTAAAGTCCACATTCCCATTGCAAAATCACTTTCCGACCCATTTTTTTTGGTTGGATACATCACGAGAAACACTATTTTTATATGACAAGTTTTCTTGTCTTCTCTTTTTCACACATTTCCCAAGAATCTTCATTAGCAATTGAGCTAAAGGCTAAAATAAAAGACACTGGTTCTGGAAAACTGATTGTCATAAACAGTATTATCCTGATGAGTTCAACAGCAATAGAACAATAATTCATTCGGCTACTGATTCTCAGGCTAAAGAGGCAGAATGATATCTGAAGTTCTCAATCTCAATTTTTCTGGCACACTGTGTTTTCTACTTCAGAAGCACTCCAAATCTATGGAACACATTGGTATCACTGCAAACTGGAAAGCTAGCAGTTTAGACAGTGCAGCAACAGCTATCTTTCAACTGAAAAGTTCACAGAAACTTATCATTATTCTTTCTCTTAATTTCTAACTCTGGAAACTAGAATTTTCCTCTTTTCAACCATGATCAGAGTAATCACTGATGGATAAAACGTGATAAATATTTGAAGAAAAAAAAGAATAAAAATACTCCAAAATGGGGGCAGGTGGGCATTTTGCACTTTCCTTTTTTTATAACAGTCTGCTGGATGTAGTTTTTCATACAAGTATCATTGTACTAAAAGAAAAATATTTAAATTTAACATTTCCTTCTATTACCAAAACCCGAGTATTTTTCCATGGATTTCTCCCTTATGTCCAGCAGAGGGTAGCAAAAGAACAGATTTGTGAACTCCAGAAACCGTTCATCTCCATTGCTTTTCAAAAAGTAGCATGTAATAAAATATTTTAAGATTGGAGTTTAAATAGAATTACACTACTTCTCACACATTCACCTTAAGAAGTTTCTTGTCATCATTAAAAGCTTGAGTACACATTTGCTAACCAAATGATCATTAACATGAGGCACTCAGCATGGAAATTGAAGATACGTATCCTATATCCATCAACTTCAACCTATAAGCTAAAAACTCTATAAAGGGACATAAAAAAATTACAGGTCTGCTTAATGAAAAAACGCAGGCCATTCTGTCTGGTGTGTACTACTTTAAGGCTTCTATATCTGAACAGAAATTCAGCTTAGGTACTGATATCATGATGCACTTAGTGGATGAAGGAAGTTGTAGATGTTATACATCTAGTCTTTAATAAAGGCTTTGACACCATTTCCCACAGCACACTCCTGGAGAAACTTGCTGCTTATGGTATGAATGGGTATAGTGATTACTAAGTAAAGAACTGGCTGGATGGCCAGGCCTCGAGAGTGGTGGGACTGGAGGTATATCCAACTGGCACCAGTGAGGCTCCCCAAGGCTCATTATTGGAGAGAGTCTTGTTTACTACCTTTATTGGTGATCTGGATGAGGGGATTGAATGCACCTGCATCTGCAAATGACACCAAGCTGGGCAGAAGTGTTGATCTGCTGGAGGAAGGAAAAGCTCTGCAGAAGGAGCTGGAATGGCTCCTTCATTCAACAAGGCCCAGTGCTGGCTCCTGCCCTTTGGCCACAACAGCCCCAGGCAGTGCCACAGGCTGGGGCAGAGTGACTGGAAAGTGGCCCAGCAGAAAAGGACCTGGGGGTGCTGGTGACAGCAGCTGGACACGAGCCAGCAGTGCCCAGGTGGCCAAGAAGGCCAATGGCATCCTGGCCTGTTCCAGCAATAGTGTGGCCAGCAGGGCCAGGGCAGGGATTGTCCCCCTGTACCCAGCACTGGTAAGGCCACCCCTCCAATCCTGTGCTCAGTTCTGGGGCTCTCAATTCAGGAAGACACTGAGGTGCTGGAGCATGTCCAGAGAAGGGCAACAAGGATGGTGAAGGGTCTGGAGCACAAGCCCTGTAAGAAGTGGCTGAGGGAGCTAGGGTTGTTTAGCCTGAGGAAAAGGAGGCTCAGGGGTGACCTTATCACTCTCTACAGCTGTCTGAAAAGAGCATTAGCCAGGTGAGGGGCAGTCTCTTTCCGCAGGCAACAAGAGACAGAAAGAGAGGAAACGGCCTCAACTTGCACCAGTGGAAATTTAGGTTGGATATGAGGAAAAAAGTCCTCAGGGCAAGGGCGGCAAAGTAGAGGAGGAAGTTGCCCAGGGAAGTGGTAGAATTCCTGTCTACAAGGTTATTGCAGGCCCTTTCAGATAATTACACATAGGCAATTTACTTTTAAGATGGTAGAGTGAAATGCAAGCTGCCAACAGGATATGTACTGAAGTCTAACCTAGTTTGGTTTTTTTGATTCAAAGACTTGTGCTAGTTTTCTTTAACTTTCAAATGCAAGAGTTTTCATCACATATATTTCCTTAATCACTGTTAAATAGCTATCCTTATCAGTAAGTACCACGGGACTCATTTTTCTGCAGACTGAATATGTTTTCCTACATTATTAAGATATGAAGATACTAGAAATTTAAAATAGTTTAAAAAAAATTTAGAGACAAAAATATTTTTTTCTGATTGTGGTTAGTAGGGAGCATTTCCCCGATGAGACCATCATTAGGGTATAGCAATTGTACATTTTCAAGGAACTGTGTGTTTTCTTTTCAAATTCACAGCTCATGGGTATATTCTATCAAAATATTTTAAAAGATAAATTATTTGCTGCCTTGCTCCTCCTCCTTTCAGCTCATGACTTCTCTGTTAGTCTACAAAAAGCCATGAAGTCACAAGCAGAGTCCTTATTCAAGTACGGGGAAGCAAAATTTGGTGTTTTTTAAAAGGGTTATTGGAACTTCACAGTATGCAACACTTTCCAACTGAAGGCAATTCCACCTAGGCCAGTAAGTGCAGCTCAAAATATATGACAATAGATTTCCTGTAGAATTCTTTGAGGGCACAAAGGTCTACCTTGTTGGTCAATAAGTCAGTGTTTTTAGTTGATGAGCTTTGATCTTCGCTGTAGGAATTTTCTTTTGTGCTTCATCTTTAATGCAGGACTCTACCTACCTAAAAATCAATGCTTAAAACATTTCTTTTGCTTTTAAGAGAAAAACAACAGAAAAAAATAATTACAGCTGAAAACTATGCCACTTGCTCCTTTAAGGTTTCACAATATTTAAGAAGTGACAGTTCTTTTAAATTTGTTGCAGAAAATATTTAAAGATACCTTTCGTAGAAAACATACATCAGGATAAAGAATTGTTCACTCAGTATGCTCTTCTGCAACAACAAATGTTTTACCAAGAAAGTCTTGGTCCAGACTGTATGAACAGATAACATAACTACTACAAAGCCTATCAGTGGACAAATAAGATATTGAAACATAGGAAGAAACTAGCTGTTTAGAGTAAATAGCATATTTACAAGGTATTATCCTCAAAGATTAGAGACTTCTCAACCATGGGTGTCAGTCAACAGAGAGGAAAACTAAACTTGCAGTAACCAACACTAGGAGGAGTAAGATCCTGCTGTAAGACCATTGTGATCTTCCAGTATTATACTCCCTCACGTAGAACAACATCTGGCAATTTTTGCAGCTCCACCAGAAATACAACAAATTAAAAATATAAGAAGATAGATAAATTAAGACTTCAGATTTCCTAAAGTAAAGTTAGCCTTGTTTTCACACTTACATAAACCTTTTTCTATCTGCTGTTTAAACATGAGTCTCAAACCAGACTCAGAATAAAAGTAGCATTCACCTGTTCAGCCTTTTCTGCAAAACAGATGTTCAATATTTTGTTCATCAAGTACACAGAATTCCAGCCTAACTGGAAGGTTCCATCCCTCAAAAATTAAATTGCTCAGTGTCAGTGCTTGTTGAGACTAATAGCAATAGTCAAACAGCCTTACTTCAAGTTCCTTTTTAAGTTTCTTCTCTCGTTCAGTGCTGCAATTAAGTTCATTGGCCTGGCATCTCAGCACCTCACTACAACTACTGTGCTCCACCTCCACATCTCTCAATTTCTTGCGTGTATTTTGCAGTTCATTATTCAGCTCCTACAAAAGAAATAAGGTATTAAGAGTTACTTTAGCTAAGATAAAGTAGACGGATCAAAGAAGAAAGACTGCATCAGAACAGGTTATTAAAATCTAATACACCAGCACATGTCAACTATTTACCCAACAACTGACATGTTTTTCCACCAGATATCATATGCTGGCTCTCAACTCACTACAAACATGACTGTCTGCAGCAATACTACAATCAGAGCCAATACTCCACAGGAAATCCTTCTCTAAAGAAGTACAAAGCTGTTCCCCCAATCTGTTCTCCCTTGCAGCTCAATGGCAGTGGTGGAGAGGGAAATAGTTAAGAGCATTTGATGAAATGATACATAGACAGAAGTTTTACTTTGTTATTATTTTAACTGGTAGAACTTCCACTCAAATTACCAAACATTTGCTGGAAGCTACTCCCATCGGCTAAATATTCTTAATTTCTACTATTCTGAGGACTTTTCTTTCTAGAAATGGAATTTAAAAATTAGCTACATGAACTATGAAGCTCTTGGAAAGACAAAATAACTAAGCTGCTTCCCACCACAATTTCTGCTTTTGCAAATTGAACCAAGCTACAGGTTGGTATAATTACTAGCACTCAGCAGCTCTGTGGAGTCACTACTACAAAATCCTCATTTATGCCACCCCAGACACAGAGGGAAGTGGCCAAATAATGAGCCCCCAGTAGCCTAGTGCACATTTAAGCTAGGGATTCCAGAAGCCTCAAAAAGAATAGCTTTGGTCTAGTGGATAGAAGTAAGCTTTTCCATAACTAGCATCAGAAACAAGTTACAAATCCAGTGATTTAGCTGGAGGACCTTTGGAGAGCCAATTACTTTCTGTGCAAAACACAGAAAGATTACCATAAGTCCTCCTGTTCATTTATTCTTATCATTTATTGTGGCAAGAGACATTTTGTGAAAATAAACCAGTTGGTCTACAAATTCTGCTATTAATCTTACATCACATAATCTTGTTCCTGAAAATTACTAATCATAAGGCATCTGCAGAGCGGGGAGGAGAAGAAAAAGAAAATGAATTATTTATAAAGAATGATTCTTCAGAAGACTGAAATTTGACAGAACCATGTTTATACATGAAGATCAAAGAAATAGGAGTCTTTTCCGAAGTTTAAAACAAATTTTAGATGTTCTTCATGACTGAAGGCAGAAGGTTTTGGCCACTTAAACATGACACCAAGGGATTCATGACTCCCTTAACACGTTGTTCCACTCCATTATTACCAACTAGTAACTGAAAAAAATTAATTAATTTTCTCTTTTTCATGTGGAGGCACTATGGCACAATTTTTTGGCATTCTCTGAAAAGGTAACAAGGAGCATGCCTGTGAAACAAGTGAATTAAAAAACAGGAACCTCAGTAAATCAAAATATTGCAAAAACAGTCTACCTGGATATGGATTAAATTTAACGTAATCTTCTAACTTCACCTGCAATACCAAGATAATTAAGAGGTTTCTTCCCATCAGCACGAAAAAAAATTTTTTTACTCACATTTATAATTACTCTCATCTTCTCCATATTGGAGAGATATAGAAATATTTCTCTTTACATTTATCTTGCACATATTAACAGAAGTGACCTGTAAAAAGTGCTTCTTAAATAAGTAATACATAGTTTCCTGGAAAAATACTACATCAAGACTTCAAATTATTTTATGCTGGAAATGTAGCTAACACTAGCAGACAAAAACTGACATGAATCAAGCTTGTTAAACAAGTCAACATGACTTCAGAATCTTGAAGTCTCTGAACTTTTCAGATATGCTATGACTGTGTTGTACTGTTCCAGCAGTTACCTGCACTTGGAAGGTTCAGAAAGAAACATACTTCACCATGCTAAAAAAGAAACACCTTTATATATACATGTGTATCTGCATGTCGCATGCACACTCACCATACATATTTGCTTATCAAAAACATGGCTGGTCAGTTGGTTTAAAGACTGCATAAATAACACAATTTCACAATTCCTTCTGTGAAGGAATACTATATTCTGACTCACCACAAGATGATGCTATCACACTTACTAATGAACTTCAACATCTTTTACCATGTACCAAACACTGTGCTAAGCACACTCAATAGAGCACAACACAAATCTTTCCCTGTTAGAAAGCAGAGAGGATTACTTTTACTCCACAGAGACACATTTTAGTAGATTAAACTGACTTCATTTCTATGCCTACTTCAGCTTTTTCATTGCTAAGTGCAGGCTTGTAGCTCACAAAGTGCAGGTTTGGAACCAGGATTTGTCATACATGCTTATGATCTTCTGCCTATGTACATATTAAGACCACCTCATTTGGCTTTCATCTCATAACTCAAAGTAACTATGAATTACTTAAAACAGGACCGTAAATGCGCAACACAAAAGACTGGAACACATTTTAGCTTACAAACCTAGACCCATCTGATATTTATCTGCCGAGTTAAATCAGTTAAGCTTTCAAACAACTAAGATAGTGAAGTCCTGTTTTAACATTTATGTATATATTTTTTATTTCCCAGAATTTTATAACTATATGTAACTATAATTAGGGTAATGGGCAAAGGAACACTACAAAAACAAAGCAGATAAACTGAACTATTTGCAATTGAACTAAATAATAAAATTTTACTATTCAAAGCACGCTAGTAGTTGACACTAGTAGTGAATCACATTTACTTTAGGAGTGAAAAATTATATAGCCTTAGAACACTCTTCCAACCAAACCCCTGCTTCTACAAATCACCTTCGACTTCCAAATCAACATACGTTGACAGAGAACACAGTGACCCGAGCAATCCACTGTTTCTTTCGAGCTGAGGATAAAAATCACTTCTAAGAGTATAGCATGCTTCTTAAAACATCATTCTTTCCATACAGAATTAAAAGTACTCAATAAACACTTCTGAACACTATATACAAGAGATGACAAGCCCATTCTAAACCCTCCTCTATTTAACTCAGTCTACTGTTAGCCAGAACACAGAGCCAAACCACCACTCTTAGCCTGCTTCACCCGGCAACTTAACTAGAAAACTGTGCCTAAGAGTAAATTTCCTCATAGCCTAAACCTAATCTTAGTTTTTTAAGCACTGACTTCGAATGAAAACTGACTCATGTTTCTGTTGGTTTGAGAAGGACTTTAGGTATCACCTGTGTCAGTGAACTCACACATTTTTCTCTGAAACCTTCTCTTTCTCCTTTTTTTCTTAAGTATTCCTTTACAGTTCTCCCAATTATTCTCTCAAAGTACTGCTCAACATATCCACAAAATTACTGAGGGGATGAGGGAATTTCCTTCTTATCCTTCATTCAGAGAAAATTCAAATCAGTAGGATCCTTTTCCACCATCAGGTCTCTTTGTCATTAAGATAAACAACACAATGCAACTTCTTTTGCAGGCCATGCACAGAAACACTATTTATACACACAATACTTGATTTCTACTATAGGTGCCATTACTGCACCACTCCTTCCAGATCTCGCCTTCAAACAGCCGAAGAGTCAGTACACAGTACTTCTGAAATACACATAATCAAGGGAGAGTCTCTGCCCTGTTTTCTTTTGTGAGCTGCTTCCACAGATGCCATACAGAATCTGACCAACAGCACGATAACATAGTACAACAGGTAGGTTTGCAGTCAGAATTTGGCTATCAAGCTTTCAGGTAAGTTTAGTGTCATTTGGGAAGACTGGTACTGCCCCAGGCTTGGAGCTGACCCGGTGGGAAGGAAGTAACCAGAAAATTTTCTACTGCTTGACTAATGCCCATCCCAACTGAGACAAGTCTGTCACATCTTAGAAGGGACTACAAAGGAAGAAAACATATTAAAAGGTTAGCAGGAATCTTGTAGCAGCAATCTGTTCTCACACACATCATTCAATGCAAATGTCTATCATCCTTAACAGAGCCTCTGCATACACTTCTGTTTATGAAGAATAACTACAGCTGAATATATTCTGGTTTTCTATCAAATAGTATTCTCACATAGCTAAAATACAACATATGCAAGTTGTCATTTAAAAAGAAAAAATATAATTGAAATATAGTGGTGTAATTGTTTGCATCCCTGTGGAGCAGGTAAAAGTTAGGTATGTCACTCAGCACTTCCATACCACGATGCGACATGATTTCTTCTAAATGTATTTCAGTTTTGAATACCCTGTATAAAAAAGGTGTAAAAACAAGTTTGTAGTTCTATTACTTTTTACACATTTAGCACCCAAACGATATATAAATATTAGTATAAATCAGGAAATATGATGAAATTAATTACTAAAGAACAAAACCCCACACTCTGAAACAGATTATAATGTCATCTCTTAGTATAAGTTGATTTTTATCTAACCAAATCAGCATTTCCAACAATGTTTGCTTTTCGTATGTGGTATGGAGCGAGTAACATACAATGCACAGCTGGAAATCCCATCATCACCATTCCAGTTCCCTGAAAGTATGAGTCTTCATAGTATACAAACTATTTTCATATTCACAGGCTATTTGATGTCATACTGGAGGAAGTAACAGGGAAATTGAATCAGTGGGTGTTAAGTGTACCTGACTTTATAACTCAATATTGCATGACAGTGCAAATGGACTGTGAGCTGGTAACTCCATTTAGGCATTTACCATCAAAATCAGCCACAACACATTTCATCAAAGCAAGAAAGACTATGACACACCAAGTGTAACTTAATAAGGCTATGCTCTTCAGAAATGCTCTGCAGCATTTAGCTACTTGGGAGATTTTTCCTAAATCGGAAAGATCTCAACCCACTACACACTTCACACCAAAAAAGCTCCAGCCATTATCTCATGCAGCTTTGCAACTATTAATTCACCATACCAGTAAAATCGCTTCTACTTCATTTCTTTCCTTAAGAAGGAATACATATTCATTGTTATAAATTCTGCTGATATCATCCTTCGCCCTTGTAAGTCTTTGCTGTTCTTCTTCCCACTTCTGTTGAGCATTATGAAATGTTTTTTCAGTCTCTGTCACTTTCTGCTGAAGGTTTTCATTGAATACTATTGTTTACAGAAAAAGAGAAAGAAAAAAGGTAGAAGCAGCATGGTAAAACATATCCAGAGGAAAAAACCCCAATACATAATGATCATCAGTTCTTCTACGTAATTGGATACTCTGTGGAACACTGCAACATTAACTCTCCAGCACTGGAGAGCACCATCTTCACGAAGGAGAAACTAGCAAATTTTGTGTTCCTATCACATCTTTCCCACAAGAACATAGGAATGTTAGGAACGTTTTTAAAAATTACAGCACTTTTTTCTCTTGGAAAACTGAGATAACTCTTTGTGGGTCCATTCCAAATCAGCATATTCTGTGATTCTGTGAAGTGACATCTTTATAGAATGGTGGACTTATTTTCAGATTTCTGCATTTTCCCAGTTTATTTCCAAATGCCATTTCTGGTATAGGTATTAGCAGCTATATAGGTATTATGGCTATTAAGTTGGGTATTATATTTGAGCTCAGTTTAAATGACAGTAAAGATAGGCACATGTTCCATGAAAGAGACTATAGATAAACCTAAGGCAGGTTGGGTTACTAGGCAAAGATTTAGCTTTTCCAAGGAAACCTAACTGCTCCTCAAGAGATTTAAATCTTCAGCCCACAAATTACCTGAAATGGGGAACATTGTATGAACTCTTCCGTGAAAGCTTAAATGCCACAGAAACCTTCATAATCTGTAAGTAGCTTTATAGGAGAAAATATTTTACAACAGTTTTTCATTTTACCAAATACAACCAGCTGCATTGGCATTTAAGTCATTACCATTTTGTAACAGGATTTTATTTCAAATCCATCCCAGTTTTCTGACATTTCTTCCTAGTCACAAAAGAATGAAATTAAGAGAATACATTAAGACAACAGAGAATCAGTGGACACAGTGCTAGGAAAGGACTGTCAGATGGTAGAAAATCAATTCTGAATGAGAACAGCAGAAAAACAGGAGAAAACACTTAAGGGTACAAGGCACAAATGAAGCATTCTGTCTGTGGAGATATGATGGGGTCGTATCAAAGCACCATGTGAGGTGGGTGAGAAAGACTTCGAGCAACAAAGGAAAAGCAGCAAAAAATTACTAACTGCTGAAAAATTAAGCAGCAAAATTTTAATTTGGTTTCTTTGGCACTTGTCACAGACATAAAAAGCTTGAGAAATTTCAGCCAACGGAATTTATTGTCAATTGACAGATTACTAATTAATGACCATGGTATTGAAAGAAACTAACACACACATCCCTTGTGTGCAAAGGAAGAAGACACCCCTTGCCTCTGCAAAGCCTCTCCTATTCCCGTTTTGTTCTCCAGTCCCCTCACCACGTTAGCCCAGTCCATTCAGGAAAGTGACAGGCAGCCCAGCAGACTAAGTACACTGTGCTGTGGCCCCACCAGCATCAATCTCTCTTGAGTCCTGCCTCTCCATACCTGCATGGCATGACTCTTATACCAGCAAGGAAACTAGCACACATGGAAAGAAACATAACTTTGCTCTAGGTGAGAAACTAGCAGTTCAAATCTTCCATTTGTAATCACAAAAAAATTTCCAAAGCGGAAAAAAATGCCTTCTTCCAGACTGCAATCCATAAGATTCATTATTTTTCATGTGTTTGCAATCCCTAAGATTTTTGATTATTCATATGTGCTCCAAAGGAGCGAAACTTCAGCTTTCCAAGTATCTTAAAAATACTTGTTACTTTAAGTACATTCAAGATCCAAGCTCTCTTATGGTTCTTGGAAAGTTAAAAACTTCAGGGAATACTCCAAACTCTTCATCAAATCTCAACAGCTCATTAAACTCACAGATATATTCCCTGTACTAGATTAAATAGATATACTAGTTTAGGTAACTAAAAATGCACCTCACTTCCTTGTAAGAATGAGAAATCTCTCTATTTGAGAAAGGAAATCTGAATTTTATTTCCTACTATTTTTGAATACAAAAATTTTCCCTTCCACATACTGCTGTCACATCACACATTACTACAAAAAAAGAAACAAAAACTATGAGAAGAAAATAAACCAGACATGAATAATGAAAAGCTTGAAACATTCGAAAAGATGAAAGAAAAGATGAAAGAAAACAGATGTATGGCGAGAAATTCTGGAAAAAAGCTGCTGGAAATAGTGCAAATAAAGGAGCAGGAATTAATCTTTCCTGTTCTTTTTTCTTTTTCTTTTTTCTTTTCCTCTGAAACAGAAAAGGAAGAACTACTGGACACAGAGGTAACCTGGATGAGAAGATGGACACCATCATTACAATTCTGTACACAGATAGCACTGAAGAAAGAAATAACTGAAGGTCATGGGCAAGAGGAAAGACAGATTGGAAGGTTTAGCTAGCTAGTTCTAATCACAGGTGAGACAGTAGGAGTTTTGTGAATTCTTACGAGTTTTCAAAAGCAGATGGATAAAAGATGGGAAGATAAGACAGATTTTAAAAAAACAGCAGTAACTAGAAAATTTAATTAAGTTCCTGATTCCAGCTTACCTTAGCGACATGAAACAGACTTGGCCTTCATTCCATCTTTACTTCTTTGAAACCTACCTTGCAGCTCCACAAGTTTGTTTTTTGTGTCACTTAATTCTTCTTCTGCAGTACGCATTTTCAGATGAGCACCTTTTCTGGCAACCGCCAATTCATACTCCAAGCTTTGTCGAATGGCCTCTCCTCTCTCAAATTCTGACCGCAATTTGATTATCTGTTTTTCATAGTTGGACACCTAGAAAATTTCACAAAACTGCTAACAATGTCCCCTTGAAAAAGTGCAACATGTTACAGAAACACACCAACAGAATCTTTTTTAAAGATATTTGAAATCACATTCACAACTGCCATCTTATTCCACTTGAATTTGAAACACAATCTTGCAACGCATGTTTATGCACATTTTGATGCTTCACGGGTTTTTGTGAACTGATCTTTCTCCTAGATGAATTTCATGTGCCTTAAACATACCCCTCCATCCTTCAAAAAATACACTGCCTTAAAAAAATTAACCATATATTACTGTCATCTTCCTGCACCTTAGAGGAAAAAATGCCACAAGAGAAACATATTCCAGACGATTTTCTGGTAACATTCAGAACATCAGTCATATTGGGATACTAGACTATCAGACCTCTAGTAACTCACAAATATACATACAGGCATAAAATTCAGTCCAATAACAGTAGTCAACAGATGCCATTAATGCTAACACACAACAAACTAAGAATACAAAACACTTTCAAAAGACATCTTATACAGGCTGAGAAGCAATCTTGGCTGCCAAAAACTGGATTCAGAAAATCAAGTTCAAGATATTTCAACACAAGAAGGTGGAAAGTGCAATATATATTCCTTCAAAACATTTACAAAGTAGCAATATTTTTGTTAATGAGAACTTCATACATGGGAAATCACCCACCTTACAAAGGATTTCCTTGATGTTGTTTGTAGCAAAACATGTAATCAATACATGCAGTATTGAAATGAAATAGCATTAAGAATATACTTAATTAATCTTTTCTTTAGTTTGAATATCAGTTTTTTCACAAACAAACACAGGAAAACGTAGGTGCTGAGTCATAATCAGTTTCAGTATATTCCTGCTAGGCACACTTCCCATATTTGCTATTGCCAGTCTGGCAGCTGATAATCTGGTTTAAACTATGCTGCTGAAGAAGTATTATTACTACTAGAGGTGGCAATTCTGCTCTAAGCAGTCTGCCAAGAGCAGTCGATGTGAGTGCTCATTCATCTGGTTTCCGCTAAATACAGCCAATAAATCCAGTCTGCTCCATGTACATTTATCATCTGGCTTTGTACACAAATTAAGAGACCTCTGCTTCTCCCACAAAGACTCACTCTTGTGCTTCAGTTACATCGTTATTTTCCCACTGGCTTATCAACTCCGGTGTGATTGCAAAAAATTGATCCATGAAACTATCTGGATTAAAACAAAAACAAACAAACCAATCATCTCTTACACTCAGTCAAGGTGCACAAGATTCTTCTGTATTTTGCTGTTGAGAAGTGCTCGAGTTACCTACCACACCTTTAACAATTAACAATGACAGCAGAGGTGCTAACAGTATCTATGAACAGGTATGAGAGGTCTGTAAAGTGACACCTTTCTTAATATTTTCCTGTTACTGAGTATGCTTTTGACCCACCATGTGAGACTATTTTTTCAATGAAACAAGATGACATTTATTCCAGGAGTAAAGTAAGGCAAATGAAAAAGAAGTCCTTACTTCTTGATTGTGTTGAATAGTTAAATCCAAATTTTCCTTTTTAGCTTGAAGAAGTCTCCATCTCAGACCTAAAACAGCATCTGATTCTGATTCATTGCTCTTCTGTAGTAACTCACATTCCCCATTATGTAAACTGAAAAATATTGTTGTTTTAAAAAAACATAAGCATTCCTTTTAAGTTTCAATGCTTCTGTATTTCAGTTATCAGATTGTGGGTCCAAAGCCCTCTGTGTTCAAGTAAAACTATGCCTAATGCTGCTTATTATGCAAACTATGAGATACGAAGAAGCAGGAACTTACATCAGGTATGCACTTTGAATTTCCCTAAGTCGATTCAAGCATGCTTTTATTATTATTTATTATTATTTATCATTATTT
>JAODKT010001765.1:3242526-3277205 GCA_027576195.1 Cossypha heuglini | reverse complement strand
TCCAACGGCAACTTCCGGCCGCGGAGGAACGTCACCAGCGGGCGGGCCGGCGGCGCGCGCAGTCCTGCGCACACAGCCCGCGCGCCCGCCGCTGCCAGCCCCGCACGCCACCTAGGCACCCGCAATTCCAAAAATACAAAATGACCGAGTGACTTGAGAGCCTGATTGAGATGTGCGTGTCCTTAGATTCGGGGCTGCACATTCTTCACTCAGATTATCAAGGGAAACAAACAGGTAAATGATTTTGAGAGACCGTGGGACAAAAATGACAGCAGGGTGTATGAGGGAGACTGGTGATAAGGTTACCCATTCTGGTCGCCTCACTGCGCAAAGCGAAAGGTTTTTTAAAACGTCTCAACTGAGCGATTTCAAGACCGAGATGTAAACATATGTGATGCCAAACAACAGCAGCGTAAGAGAGTGAGTGAATAAAATCCACCCTACCATATCGTAGAAGAGTGGACAATAGCAATAACTATGTCAGTGGTACGTCCTTCAAGGTACAAAGTTGTGATGTAAAGAAAAAAAGCTCCGTAATGTTTTCACCCTTTTTTCAGTCATACTATGACTTGCAGGTGGTGCTGTGTGGGGCCATCACATAGGGCTAAAGCCATAAAGAGCTGACAAGCAAGCTAATTTTTGATGTAGAACTAGAATTAGGTACAAGAGGATAGGCAGGCCATAAGAAAGAAGGTAATGGGTTTATATTTGATTTTGAGATCTTCACTTTGAAGAAAGGTGTTTGAGGGGAGGCTGGCAGTGGCTGATGCACTCGTATCCGCTGACAGAAACAGGAGAGGAGGACACAGGGGCTTGAAATGCTAGGTGAGGAGGAAGCTTAGTGTGGATTGGTAAACAAGCCAGGAGAGAACAAGGGCAGTAACATAGTCTCAATTACTAGCAATGCTAGTTAGAAAACCCAACCAATCAACCAAACCAAAGAAAACATCCACCAAACCCAGTAGTTAATGGTGACTAAGTAGCAGGTAAGGACTTCTATAGGCTTAAGAAAATTAAACAACCGTGGGTTGTTGTATGCTTGGGGTAGTCAAGACATCAAGCAAGTGGCTGGGGAGTACCCGGGCAACACGGGCAGCTTTGGGGCAGGGAGCAAAAACGGATGAGAAGCCCGGCAAGGGGTGTGAGACACACAAAGGGCCCCGCGGGGCCAGAAGCACTCGCCCAGGCTGCGAAGGAGGATGGCGCTCATTAACCGCGCCAGGCTGCCAGCGGCTGAGCAGGACCCACTAGCCCGTGTGCGCGCTGGCCCCGGCTCGGCTCTGGTGCGGCTGGGGGCGGTCCCACAGGCAGCCGCTGCTGCGGCTGCAGCTCCTCCTCCTCCTCTTTTCTTCCTCCTCGTCCACCTCCGCTCCCTCCAGCAGCGCCGCGGCCGCTCCGCCCACACCGGAGGAGGAACGAACCACTTTTCCAACTGCGGGGAGAGGGAGCGAACAAGGCTTTTCCCCTCCCTTTCTCCAACCCTGCCATGGGCCCGGCGGGCTCTTTCCTCTCGTGACTGCTCGCATTCCCCCAGGAGTGGAGACGGGAGCCGAGCTGTCTGTCTTACAGCAGGACGCTCGCCGAGTCCCCGCCGGCGCTCCGGAGCTCCCCTGCCGCCCCGGTGCGGCGCGCCGGGTGGTATCGGCCCGCTGGCGGGAGGAGGCGGCGCGGCTGTGTTTCCCGCGGCGGGCGGTGGGCCGGGCGCCAGCGCGGTCGGGGTTGGTAGCGAGGAGCTGCACCGCCGCCGGTGAAGCAGCGGGCGGGCGAGTGGGCTGGCGGGGGGAGAGAGACAGACAGAGAGAGAGGAAGGGGGGTAAGGGAGAAGAGGGTGAGAGAGAGAAAAAAGGATGGAGGGATGGAGAAGAGGAGGGCGGAATTTCTTTTCCGCGCGCCCCCTCCTTCCCCCCTCCTGCTCCCCAGCGGCGCTCTCGCGCCATCGTGCCCGCGTGCGTGAGGGGCCGAGTGGCCGGTTGGGGTCGGGGGAGGTCGGGACAAGGTGGCGTGTGGCTCCTCTGGTCGGGGGCGGCCTGAGCCCGCCCGCGGGTGGGGACTGAGGCTGCGGAGCGCCCAGGTGGTCTCTTTGCAGGGGGGAAGGGCGGGCATGGCGCAGGGGCCGCCCGCCCTTGCTGATGTGCCTTCTTGTGTTGCCCTTCTCTTCACTCCCCCTACCCGGTGTGTTTATCCCGGCAGCGAGTGGCACCTCGTGTGGCTGGCAGTGCCTCGGTGGTTGCTGGAGGCGCAGAGCCTTTCCTCTTCTCAGTCCCGCTCGCCTGGCGGCAACAGAGCGTCACGTCGGTGAGAAAACATGAGCCGAGATTTCAAACCCGGAGACTTGATCTTCGCCAAGATGAAAGGATACCCCCATTGGCCGGCCAGGGTAAGGCTCCTCTCTCCTCCCCCTGCCTCGTTCTCTGTGGGGTGCGCTCACACACCTGCGCTGAGCAGCGCCCTCTGCTTCGCCTCCTGTGAGGGAGGACGCGGCTGCATTCCCGGGGATAGGAGCGGCTTTACAGTCACATTGCAGATCCGTAACAACTAGCCCTCTCAAGTAGTCATTAGTTGCCCTAATTTGTGTAACGCGGCTTTACGGAATGAAGGCTGCTGTATGGTGGCGTGACACTGGAGCTTGTGCAGGCCCCTGGAGCTGTACAGAAATTATGTCCCCAAATAACTGCTCTTGGCAAAAAAACCCCATGAATTTACGGCAAGATTACTCCTAAGTGGGTTTGCCTACTATGCTTTCTCTTAAATAGGTTAAGCGTATGTGGTAAGTTATCCAGTCCTTTTTGATGTTCTCTGTACTCCCGTGGAAAAGGCTTGCTAATGGAACTGCTATAGCTCATTTGTTGGATGTGGGAATGGAGGTAATAAGGTATCTAGCTAAGATGCTGACTTAGGATTCTTTTAAAGTTTATTACCCTTTTGGTAGTACTTCACATTTGGGCTTCCACAGGTTGCCAGGTCAGCACAAGGGAAGGAAAGCTTGCTGTTGCTTTTTCTTGAGTACGGGCAGTATGTGGATGAAATTGAATTGTGCCTTTTATCTGTAACACGTTGTCATCTCTCGTTTTAAAAGAAGTGGTCATGTGAAAAGTACCTCTGTTAACTGAAAGTAACGTAGTTTTCTGTTGTTGCTAATACTGGTTTTGATTCTACTGTATTTTTTTTGCATACTGTTAAAAAGAGCTCTTGCTTTACTTCTCTGTAGCTTTTTTATTTCCATTTTAATGCCTAATTTTTACGTATTTCCTCCTAAACTGTTCTTGACTGTTACTTGATTTGAATTCTAATAGTCTGTGTTTTTCTTAGGTGGATGAAGTTCCTGATGGAGCAGTAAAACCTCCTATGAATAAAATGCCTATTTTCTTTTTTGGCACCCATGAGACGTAAGTGCTTTATATTTCAGGATTGTATTTTTTTCATTTTAAAATGTTGTGACAAAAAGTTATCTTCTCTGAATGTAGTCTATTTCAAGCTACTGTATTTATCAGCATGTGTTCCTAAATTGATCTCTTTTGTCAAGACATCATTCTCTGACATTTACTTAAGGTGTTCAAGTGAATGGTAGACCATAACCATAAAATGTACACTTTGCTCATCAGAAGAAAAAACTGGTACCTGCAGTGGTGTGGCTCATTAGTTTTTCTTTTTTTTCTGTAATGAATTTTATCATAGTCCTGTGTATGCTCAAAATGCTCAATACAATATTCTCAAAGAAAGTGAAATAGGCAAAATTTGAGAAATGACAGATAATCGTGTATTGGAGTTGTTTTTATTTTTTTGAGTTTTTTTGATGAGGTTTTTGGTTGTGGGTGGTGTTACGTTTATGAGATCTGGAGAGAGATGAGGAAGTGCAGTTAGCTTCATACCTATCAACCTGCAAAGTGCAGATCTTTGAGCAGTATTTTGAGGTGATACAGTATTTGCTTTGAGAGACTGTATGTCTTCAACTGCTGGATTTGATAGAAAATATTCTGGGATTTACGGAGTTTGGTGTTTTTGAAAATTACTGAGTTGTTTTTAGCATGACTGGTTGGGATATTGTAAATTTGAAGCATCATGAGATTCAGTGCTTCATTTGTTGTTTGAGTTGCTAAAAGAAACCCGAGCAATCTATACTGGTGTGCCTTTATTTCTAATTAAATGTTTTTCTTAATAAAATGCCAGATTGAAGTTGTGTGCAGAAGTTGTACATCTCTCACGTTTTGTGAAAGGATCTTGCTTTTTTTCATCTTATTAAATTTATTGAAATTGCTTTAATCTGGTACTTTGTCTTTAGAAAGTAGGTATCTTGCTAAGACAAGATACATTGTTCTGTTGAGTTAAAGAGTAAGCATCCCTTACTGTTGGCATTACTAGCAAGTAGTTTTCTTAAAAAGTGATTTCTGCAATGAAAAAGATACCTATATGCTTGGCCCATGTATTTTTTTTTTAGCTAATCTCATCTTTCAATAAATCTTTTAATAATTAAATTTTTTTAGTTTGGTGGAAGTTGTGTGTGTGTGTGTAATTTTGTGGGTAAAGAAGAGTTCCTGGAATTCAATTCAAGGTTGCAAGGTTTGTCTTGTCCATTGCTTTAATTATACTTTTAAATGTGTTAGCTTACCTTTTTTTCTTCAGTTTTTCACACAACTGAACATTCTCTTTGGCAACTGCTTTGATTCTGCTGTTGGTGAATTGTGTGTCATTCTAGATTGCAGTGGGGTTTTTGTGTTTTAAGTTTGGGAATGCAGGTTGAATGTAAGGGAGACAGAAATAACTACTCATCTAAAGCTTTAAAATCACCTGTGCAAGTTTTGAGAAGTTTTATGTCCTACTTCACATTTAGCTTGGGGCTCTTAAGAGATACTGGGGTTTGAAAGGTTTGATGATTGGGGCCTTTTTTCTAGTTTGCATGAGTAATTTGGAATGTTTGTTCCTCACTCTGGGGTAGTTACAAAGTAAAGTTTTGCTGCAGTCTGGATTTTGTTAGGCTCTAGATTCCAGGTTACTACATTTCAGAAATCCATAGAATACCAGAGAAACTTCTTGCCTCTGTTTCACACACATTGCAATATACAGGGTGTTCCATGACCTAGCTGTCTCCTGGTGTTGGTCAAGCATGTTGCTTATCTTAAGATCTGCCGAATGATAACAGGTGAAACTTTTATAATTCTGGGTCTCACTTACTCCTTAGAGCAGATACCTGTAAATTACAGTAGGATGGAACTGATTAGGTGACAGAGAATACTGATGTTCCATGGCGTGTAATTTTGGTTAGGTTTCTAGCTGTAAATAGTGACTTCAGTGATCCGTCAGGAATTATGTAGAGTTAACAAGTTCTTGTACTTTTTTTATGGGAATTAAAATAAATTTGGTAAACTTTTTCTGTGCTATTCTTCTCACTGCTAAGACTTATACGTTGTGCAAAGTTAAATACTCTACCTTCAGCATTTTAGTAGGCTGTATATGTACAGTCTATCTTACTGTAAGTAGTGGCAGCTCTGAAATAATGAGTTTATAGTGCTAAAAAGTCCTGTATAAAGGATGACAGGATTTCAGGCTGCATGGATTGTTACAGCAAGAAAAGGAACCATGGGGGAAAAGGAAAGCATGACTGGCTTGGGAATAACTCTTACTTGACTTAGAAATAATGTTACTTGAGTTTGTGAAATTACTGTAAATAAGTATTAACCCGTACTTCACAGTTTTTTGTTTTCTCTTAAGTTTTGTAGAAAAACCCCAACTGAACGTGTCACTACCTAGGGAGAGTAATAAAATGAATACTATTTTAATAAACACTTTATTTGGATATATATCCAAATTGTGTAGACTGTTGTGGCAGTGTATCATACCAGTACAAATTTTGTTTAGTCACAGACAAACTGTCTGGTCACACTGAACTCTAGTTTCTGGACTTTCTGTATTAGGGTAATCTCTTTTCATTCCGTTTTTCTTGTTCTTTTTTCTTTATTGGTACAGGAGAATTAAACTGCAGCAGCCTAGTAAGCCTCATAACCTTTTCACAGTAGCTATTCTCAGGTGTTTTTCAATGCCTGACAATATGGGCAAAGACTCAGAGACTGCAGAAACGCTTCCTTTTAGAGAACAGGGAAGAAGACAGGCAATTTTTTTCCTATTTTTGTCTCTCTCAGTTGCTCTGTCTCCCTCCCCATCTTTTTGGTCTGGGTAAATAAGTTTTGCAGGTGCATGTTTCCCACACTGGCTGAATCCTCTCTAACTGTCTCTTGCCAAGAGGTGGGTGATTTGTAGTCTAAGCTGACAATGACTTACTTAATACTTTCTGCACATAGATGAGTGTTTACTGCTGGAGTAGAAAATGCTTAAGCTTTTAATGAGATTCTATGTTTTTTCTTTTCTCTGCTCCTTGTGGGATGCAAGTCTAAAGTAGCTGCTTTTTTTTAAGAATAATGAAGAAAATAGTGGGATGGAGCTAGAAATTAAGCTCAGTATGTGAGCTGGTACTTAAGAAAGCAAGTATCTTCAACTTTTCAAACAGTTGAATGTAACACAATTGCAATAAGGCACTCTAGGCATAGATTGAAACAGAGAATGTACTACCAAAGCATACATTTTTCTCTTAGCAGCAGTTAGATTGGTACTGCGAAATCCTACCTTCAAAAGGCCATGAAGATTGAGCAGGAATGAAATAGTCTTTGATGCTTTTCAGCATAAACCTTTCTTAGTAACATAGTACCTCATTTTCCCAAGTCTAAACTTGGAGGGGCTAGTAGTGGATACTGTGACTTCGTCATATGAGAAAAGCTAACGCGTAGAAGCTTTAGTTCGACAGCTTACGGTAGGGATAGGAGTGTTTTTTGTTTGTCTGGAAGAGATACACAGGCAGCATCAAGACTGTTCCAAGAGTGTCTTAAAAATAAAATAATTGTCATGTTTACTTTATCAAGAAAATGACTGGGGCTGAAGCTTAAAATAAGAAAGTCTTTATTGTTTCGATTTCATAAATCAAGTTGTGAGGTCCCTTTGTCAGACCCTGAAAAACTACTGAATTAATGCTTAATTAATTACATTCTTACATAGCATTCTTAAAAATAAATGGGCAGTCAGTATATTCAGGTGGTGCTTTTTCACATCCATCATAATAAAAATATTCAAGGATGCTTTATTCTTAACATTTAAGCGTGGTTTTCTTCTATAAGGAGGCAATTGCTCTTTCTCTTTGTTTCTAAGCTGCTTAGTTTTTAATTGATCCAGTTCACAGTAGCTGGTTGACTTGTTACTGAAATCTTAAGATGCAGTGTTGAGCATTTCTTGCCCGGATATGCAGTGCTCTGAGAAAGAGGGAGGTCTCTGTGTGGTGGTAGTAATGGAAACCTTGGGATGTTGCAGGCCAAAGTTTAGAAAACTAAGGACTCTAGCAGAATAGTTGTTATAGTACTGCTGAATTTGACATTTAATAACACTTGGTGCTTACTTCTTTGAAAAGACTAACCAATTAAACTGTGAATTTTGTTCTTTCTTTCTTTCCTTAAGGGCATTTTTGGGGCCGAAGGACATATTCCCTTATTCAGAAAATAAAGATAAATATGGCAAGCCAAATAAAAGAAAGGGTTTCAATGAAGGGTTGTGGGAAATTGACAATAATCCCAAAGTGAAATTCTCTCATCAGCAGGTAAGCTATGCAGACTCTACAAATCTTTTTTGCTTTGGGGGGAGGAGGGAAAATAAAGTAAGTGTTTTCCTGACACAGGGTGGTGACTTACTGCTACTGTTCAACTGCAGGTTAGACAAAATTTCATATATTAAAATTTCAAATATTGTTTATTTTTGGTAAGTCTAGTATGGATGGCATAAGAAGAGATGGAGGTTGTTTAACTGGAGATATATGCATACTTGCAACTATATATTTTCCTGAAATACTTTTGTAACTGTGCGACTGTGCTTGAAAAGTGGTGGGTTTTTTGGAGTCTTAGTCACTCTGCCCTATGTATTCTAAAACAGAATACCTATGTCCACAAGTATCCTTGTAAGATTTCAGCATAGGGTCTCCTAGTGTGCAGTATTTTCATTCTAGCAGTTGGAAGCAATGTGATGTTTGCCTTTCAGCCTCTGTCACATGACTTGATTCAGTTTTTGTCCATTAGTAGCTCCTCATTTCTTCCTCTTTTTGTACAGCTTCTAAGCTTAAGCTCGAGCTATGCAATGCTACCCGTAAAAGGACCCAAATTTAATATGAAGACAAATTATCTTGCTCATTTTGTCCTTGCTTACTTTGGACATTCTGTATGCTTTTAGTTTTGCCGTGTACACTGAATGTATACTGACCTTGGCTACATTGGGTCTTCTAGGCAATGCTGCAATAGTAATAGAAAGAGTTGCTGTCTCCTGTTTTTATTTGCTGTTTTTGCACAGCATGCCAGGTGCCATTTCAGCACCAATTAATTCCTGTTTCATAAGGTATCCCATGTTACTGTGTTTCTAGTTTGAAGGAGAATATGGATGAAGATTTAAGGAGTTTCTGTGGTATTGTCAGAACATCATGTATTCCAGGTGTATGCTTTCTTCTTTGGGATATGTAGAGATGCTAATCCCCGCATCCCAGTGGGAAGGACTGTAGTAATAAGAAACAGATTCTTTCTGCTACTGTAAGATACGAATTGATACACCTTTTCACTGTCCTTACTGTGGCAGTTGAAAAGAGATGCTTTGTGGATGCCTGAGGCAGTTGTGAGCTATATCAGTCATTCTAACTAGGTTAAAATCTAGGTATAAGTCAACAGTAGAAAGTTTGTCTAATATTTTGTTTCACTGCAGAAGTCAGTCACTTCTGTTAAGCGGTGCTTTCAGTAGTGTCTGAGACATTCCTAGCTACATCTCCAATTGGGAGAAGATGCAAAACATGTTGTCAAAAGATAGGTGTAGACTGTTTTCTTAGCGTAACAGCTTTTCTGCAAGGTGGTTCTTCTACCTTTTGAATTTCGTTCAGGTTCTTCAGCTTTAGTGGCAGCACTTTTCACACTGTTGTTCTTGGTCAGGTCTTGTCTAGAGCCATTGGGTTGTTCTTTGAAGTTTTTTCCCAATTTCTCTACTAAAAAGAAGGAAAAAGTTTTTTTTCCACAGGTCATGTGGAAAAAGTCCTGTTTCTCTAAGTGGGCCATAAAATTACTGAAGAAGAAACTTTTCTTAGTAGCGATGTTTTAATTGCATCCAGTTCTGGGCTACTCAATACAAATTGAGGAATGTGAACATACTGGACAGAGAGACCCATGGAAGGCCATGAATGTGATGGACTGGAGCATTTCTGCTATGAGGAGA
This sequence comes from Cossypha heuglini, assembly GCA_027576195.1. NCBI lineage: Eukaryota > Metazoa > Chordata > Aves > Passeriformes > Muscicapidae > Cossypha > Cossypha heuglini. Next base: position 3,267,929 of record JAODKT010001765.1, on the reverse strand, counting down.
GGTTCAGACAGCTGGGACTGCTCAGCCCTGGTGAGCTGATGTGGAATCTCCTCAATTTATACAAATATGTGAAACAATGGTACGAAGAGAGTGGGTCAGACCCTTTTCGGGGGTCTCCAGAGGCAAAAAGCCCAAATTGAGACACAGGAGGTTCCCTATGGATGTAAGGAAGATTTTTTTTTTTTTTTTTTTTTTTTTACCTGTGAGGGTCACTGTGCACTGCTACAGGTTGCTCAGTGAGATTGTGGAGCATCCATTCTTGGAGATACCTAAAAGTCTTCTGAATATGGTCCTGATCAACCAGCTGTAGGTTTCCCTTCTTGGCCAGGAAGGTTGAATCAATTTGAATTACAGAAGGAATGGGGTTAAGCAGTAGATTCATGCAAATTTGCTTCTGAATTTGTTGTTTAACTGTAGAAAGCTTTCCTTTTGATAGTCTTCTCCTCTGTGCTAAGCATTATTAAAAGCAAGTTTTACTTGGAGGAAATCAAGCCTTTTAGCCAGCTTTTGTGTTTACTTGTGTGTGGTCCTTGTTGGTGCTAATAGAGTACATCTGAAAAAGACTTTATTTAACAGCTAAGGTTTTTTCGAGGAGTAAGACTTAACGAATATTTTAGTTGGGGAAGGAATGGATGTTTAAATGTGTAATGTCCTGATTTCCCTTGGGATAGAGTTAGTTTTCTTCTTACTAGCTGGTGCAGTGCTATGTTTTGCATTTGGTATGAGAATCTTGTTGATAACACTGTTTTAGTTTTTGCTAAGTAGTATTTCATTTAGAGTAAACAGTATTTAGCAACAATTTAAAAATCTGTGAGTTTTGAACATAATTCTCATACTAAATCCAAAACACAGCACTGTACGAGCTGTGAAGAAGAGAATCTATCTCAGCTGAACCTGGGTCTGCTGGGGAGCTTATGGGAAAGCTGGTGTTTGTTTTAAGGGTGGCAGAGTGCTTGAAATCAGTTTCTAAGGCTCCACCACCTTTGCCTGAAAGGGGTACAGTAAAGGCAACAAAACATTCAATTTGGTGCAGTTTAGTCAGTTGACATATGGTTTTTGTTAATAGTTCTGTTAAAAAGAAACAAGGACAAAAAAAAAAAGAGTCAGAGAAACATGCTTCCCTCCAGTCACCTCTGCTCTGGCTTTGTTGGTCCCCAGTGCCCTCTCTGCACATTTCCGAGAGTCCCCTGGGTAAGATGGTGGTATAGGAGGCAGTCGGTTGTGGTTACTTTGTTTTTGCTGTTCCTTGTTTCTTACTCAGGTGGTGCAGTATAGGCTCCCCCATGGCCTACAGCCCTACCTGGACACGTACCTTCTGTCTCCCCTCTGCCAGTGCTTGGTGTTCAGGGAGCTTCCATGTCTGACCATCCAGGAGCTGCTGTGACACACACACTCACCACCACCTGAGCTGGGACTGACACTCTTTGCAGCAGACAGCTCCAGTGATCTCATTGGGTGTCCTCTGACTCTGGGCGCCCACCACACTCACGCAGTCAGACAAGATTTCCTTTCTGGCTGGACCCTGAGTTTCGTTTAGTAGTCTTAGGCAGCTGGGTCTGTAAAGTATTTTAATCGTGATGCAACAACAGAGTAACAGCTTGAGCTGGGTGCTTCCTGGGAGGGACCCTGGGCAAAGAAAGCCCTGGGTATTTATACCCTTGCAGTCTAAGCTTGGAAACTGTTGGGTCTTCCAGTGGAGTCCTTGGCTCCCTAGGTTTCTGAGTGTCCACTCACCTGGGCTACTGCGCCCTTTATACAGAAAGGTCAAGTTGTGTGGAAACTTGGAGGTGCGGAAATTCATATATACCAGGAGTGAGATTAAGTGACAAGAGGTCAAGTGATGATGATCAAAATGGTAATTGTTTTATTCACTGTCAAAGAGGTGAACAAGGAAGAAAATAGAAAAGTAGGAGAAGCAAAGGATTACAAAAAGTGAGAAAGGTAGTTGCCACCAGGAATCTGCAGCATCCTGTGAAGACCCTTCTTCCTTTTGTTGGTGGGCAGAGCTCTGCTGGGACTTGGTACCCACTCATTTCTGTCTTGGCTGAGTGTGCTTTGTGGCACTGACTCGACAGTTTCACTGCAGCGTGGGGTCCATGACAATGGCTTGTGTATCGAGGGTCATGACATTCCTGGGATGCGCCCCTGTCCTTGGCAGAGGCGCTGCCATGGAGGGTCATGGCCCATTCCGCACCACATCTTCAGCTGCAGAGCGTTCTGGCACCTTGGTGTTGTGGTTCGTGCTGTTGGCAGTTTAGGCTTGAGAAGCTGCAATCTGCTCCTGCTTTGTAAATGCCACTATTCCATCTGATAGACCCAAGCAGTGATAAAATAGGTTGTTTGCTAGCAGTTCTCCACTGCATTTTTTATCTTAGTAAGGCCTTCTGAGAGCCATATTTTCCATTTCATTGCTGGGACTGGAATGTTCTAAGAGCAGTGTTGATACTTTGCAGATGTTGCTTGTAACTGCAAGTAAGGGAGTTGGAGGGCAGAAAGGAGACTGTAGGTTGGGCTTAACCCAAACCCACTTCCTCAGTGGGGGAAAAAAGAGAATCAGGGGAGTTCTGCTAGCTTTATTTGAAGTAGCTAGTATGTAAGAGATAGAAAGCCATGCACAATGTAGTGGAAGAAAAAAGAGTAGTTTAGGCTTTATCTCCTCTGTTACTATGGTTTTAACTTTTAATTCATTCATTATCTTACTGTAATCCTTTTCCTGCTTACATTTTCAGGAACAAGTAGTCGAATTACTTAGGATTGATAGCATATTTAAAAATGCACTTCTTTATAGTAGCATCAGAGGGTTGTATTTGACCAAGAACGTGTTTTTCTTATCTCTTATCTTTCAGATATGTTAAGATATGTTATATTTTACATAAGAAAATACTTATATTGCAATATGGTAGTGGGAGAATACACCTTAGGTGAGGAGAGGATTTAGGTCTCATTTTTGGTGTTTTCTTTATTGAAGCCCCATCCAGCCATTAACACTCCAGTCAATGAAACTGTTGAAGAAAGCAGTCAGGAGCCTGCTGAGGGGAGTGAAGAAAAAGCAGGAACCAAAAGAAAGAAGTGTACTGTCCCAAAAGTAAGTGGTTGAATATCTGCTTTGCTCTGCCAGAAATATTTTCAAGTCAAAACTATATTGCCAAGTCTTTACTTAAATACTTTAAACTAACAGTGGTTTAATGTTGTAACTTGCCTGCGTTTGCTTCTTTTCAGATATACTTACAATAATACTTTTGTCCTTCTCTTTTCCTTTTATGGTGCTCTATATGTTTTTTGAAAATTAATTTCTTTACCAGCCTGTATTTCTGTATCATAATATACTCAAAATTCATACAGTATTTCTGAGGTGGGAGAAGTTGGAAATTATAATTATCATCAAGAATTAGGTCAACTTTTCCCTTTCTGTTTTTGAAGACTTTTTCATATTATTGATCACAGTATTTTTATTGTGATCATTTATATAGAAAAGCAGAACAGAGTATTGGGGTCTGTCATGGGTGAAAGGGTACTTAAGCATATTTGCCAGAGAAGGTTTATAAGAATCAGCTTGCATTAGACCATAACCTGAATGAACTACTTAGGATATAGAGAGTCTCATAGCTATATCAATTCAGCTCTTAAGTCAGGAATCAGTATGCAGAAGTTTATACAGTTTAGCTTCTTTGCTTTCTAAATGTGTGCATACCTTAGAAGTCTTCCAAAACAAAATTCATTTCAGTCTGAAACATCTTTGGTTCAATTTGCTGATTCAGTACATAGTTTATACTGTAAGAGGTAAAGCTTCCTAGCTTACTGTACACTTAAGGATTCACTGCTTTGAACTTTTCTCTATTCTTGAATGTTCTGTTCATATGGGGATATTTCTCATATGGCATGGGAGAAATACTGTGTGTTGTCAACTCTTCTCAGTGGTTTTAAAAATATAATTCTGAAATGACAAAAAATGTCACACAGGTGGGATTGACATTTATGGTATCTCATTTATATGTAACTCATTTTTGGAAATTATTACTCAGCGAGATGAGCAGTGCCCTTAAATGTCAGACTGTTTTGAATAGACTTGCCTTTATTCTTGACCTGTGTTTCCATTTTGATTATTTGCCAAGATTTAATGTAGTTTTTCTGTAGGTGTTGCTGGCTCTTCTTCAGTACTGATTCACAATTGCAGCTGAAGAATTTGCATTGTGTCAGATACATAGCAAATAGGATTAGTCCCGTAGCTGTAATAGTTGGTTATTCAAGAGTAAAAAAGTCCTTTGATGGGAGGGAAAAAAAAAATTAGTCTAGTGGTAGATACTGACAGATGATGTTGAGAATGGTTTTGTTGTGTTGGAGCCTGCAAAAATTTTGATTGATTATTTCTCCCAACTTCTTACTGCCTAGAGTTCCTTATTTCAGTACGTGGAAGTGTGGAATGTGAGGGCGATTTGCTCTACCCTAGCAGTGGTTTGAAATACATAATTTCCTGGCAATGTCAGCAAACCAGTGCTGCTCTTTCCTGTGCATGCTGCCTATAAAAGCATTTGTTCTTAGCATTTGCTGCTGTGAGAGGGGGACTTCTTTTAAACTGATTAATCAGTTTGCTTCACTCTGAATTTATGCCTCAAGCAGCATATGCCAGTGGGAATGCCGATGACTTCAGCTTCATGTTGCTCATCAAAAGTGCTTTTAGGCTGTTCAGTGCTGACACAGTGTAAGAGAAATAGGAAAACATAGAGCCATTTAAACATAAAGATGGAATGGAAGATCCTGAATGGGTCAGAGGACCCATTGTATAGATTTGCCTAATTAATCATCTTAAGGCAAAATACAGAACAAATTTCTTTTTTTTTTCATAGCAATATAGCTATATCATTCCATTAACCAGTCCTTGTACTCTGGTTTCCTTTGGTTTTAGTGAACCAATAGTTCTTCTGTCTTAAAATTGTACTCTGTAAAAAGACTCAGTAATGTTGCGTATCTTCATGTAATTAGAAATACTGTGTGGTAGTTGCTTTTAGTGTTGAAATTTTAAAAGCTAGTGATTTAAAAATGGAATTTTAAGAAAGGTGCTTGAAAGTGGGACAAGACAATAGTATTCAAATTGAGAGAACTGATAATCTTAAAGACATGCAGATATATCAGCTGCAAGGAAGTTTTGATTATTGTCAAGAAAATAATTACGAACTCTTGATTTTTCAAGTTCTAACTGCTTTCCCAAAACCAAAACTAGCATTTTAAAGGTTTAAAAAAGCCCAACAAAACAAGAAGAAGTGCATAAATTACAGTCTTACAAATGATGAAACAACTTACTTTGTCGTTTCTTTATTTGGCCATTATTACGGCCATTATTACTGTCATTATTACTATCATTATTACTGTCATTATTACTATCATTATTACGTTTCAGCAAGAATAGGGTTGGTTTTCTTCTTAGTAGCTGATGCAGTGCTGCTTTTTAGATTTAGTATCAGAAAAATGTTGATAACACACTGATGTTTTAGTTTTTGCCAAGTAGTGTTTACCCTAAACCAAGGGCTTTTCAGTTTCCCACCTGTCAGTGAGCAGGTGCACAAGAATCTGTGAGGAAGCACAGCTTTACAGACAGGTATCTGTAACTGACTGAAGGGTAATTCACACAGAATCAAAGAATGGGTTAGCCTGGAGGGAACCTGGTAGGGCTCGCCTTTCTGCTCAGTCATTCCAGGGTACATTGGACAGGACTGTGTCCAGATTTTTCCTGAATATCTCCAGGGAGGGAGACTACAAACTCTCTGAGCAATCTTTTGCAGTGCTTGGTCACTGCACAGTAAAGAAGTTCTTCCTCATGTTGAGGTTGAACTTCTCCGCATGAGTTTATGCCCATTGCCTTTTCTGCTGTTGCTTGGCACCGCTGAGCGGAGCCTGAATCCATCTTCTTGGCACCTTCTCTCCAGACACTTCTGCGCATTGATGAGGTCCCCTCTCAGTCGTCTCTTTTTGCGGCTGAACAGGCCCCGCTCCGTTAGCCGTTCCTCATAAGAGGAAGTAGTCCAGTACGATTAGACTTTTAATGGGTACCTAAGAAATGAGTGTACTTGCAGATTTAAACTACTTAAAGTGAAGCACAACCTGGTAATTAGCATGCTGTCTTTTTACTGTAAAGTACTTTCTAATTCATTTTTTTATCCTCTGTTAATTTGCTTTGCAGTTATCCCCTAAAGGGGATAATAACTTACCGACAGAAGCTGAAATAGAAGAAAAGGAGATAGATACTTCAAAGGAAGATGATCTACCTTCTGAAAAAAATAGTAAAGAAGTATGTGAGAGCTTTTTTTACGTAACAGAGAACATCACAATATTATGTTTATTGGTGTAAATCTGTTACTGAGTATTCAGACACTGCAGTTATTACTACTGGGGCAGTTTCAAGAGCTGTTTAATTATGTAAAACTTTCTGTGTGCTCAGTCACATTTGTATCTCTCACTGAAGCTCCCAGAAATTGAAGTTTTCATCAGAGAGAAAACTTCTAGTGTGATTTGTCTGTAAGTTTAATTAAAACAGTTGGAAGACTGTATATTTTATCACCTACCACTTACACTTACTATATTGCAAATGTACCTCATTTAAAAACTAGATAGAGAGTCTGGATAGACTAAAACATCACTACATAGCATCTTTATTTAGAACAGAACATTATTTTATACTTCACTTATTTTTTTAATCTTGGGAAAAAGTCCTAAGTATCAGATAACCACAGAATCATAGAATGATTTGGGTTGGAACTGACCTTAAAAATTACCTAGTTCCAACCCCTTTGTCATTGACAGGTGCATCTTTTCCTAGACCAGTTTGCTCAGAGCCCCATGCCTTGAACACTGCCAGGGATGGGGCACATAATCTCTGCAGGCAACTTGTTCCAGTGCCTCACTACCCTCACAGTGAAGAATTTCTTCCTAATGTCTAATAATTTTAGATTTTAATAATTTAAAAGCACACAGTGTCTTCATGTACATTACAAGAATCTTATCTAAGTTGTGTGCCAGAGGCTTTGTTGTGTAAAAAAAAATAAAATAAACTAAATATATCTTTGTTTTATTAAGATTCTTAGGAATGTTTTTTAATCTTCACAGGATGTGGTGAAAACAAATGATGCTTCTATTCCTAAAGCTGCTAGAAGAGGAAGAAAAAGAAAGGTAACAATATGTTTAATTACTTAATGTTACTGGCACTTTTTGGATGTGGTAATACTGGATGTTATTTCCTTTCATGGCAGATTATGCATAAATTTAGGTGTTTCACACTCCACTCCCCCTTTTCAAGTGTCTGAAAGATTTGCAGGAATTAAAGTTTTCCCAGAGTGTTTTACAAGTCTTAACTATTTTTTAACTTGATGTGGAATATGGAGTCCTGTCTTTCCCGAACAGCTCATTGCAAATAAGAAAAAATTAGATATAAAGTGTTGCTGAACTGCTAATAAAATAACCTGCTTTGGAGCTCCGAAAAATTTCTCTTAACATCTTTGTCACATTGTACTAACACCTGAAATACTCCTCTTTTTCACAAATTTGTGGTTTTTGTGGTCTCTACAACCTGGGAGAGTATAGAGTTACTTTGAAAGAGATGGTTCCAGCTGCTTGCTCAGCATACGCTAGCCTTAATGTTCTTGTGGTCACACAGCAAACCAGTTCAGGGCACTGACCCAACTGAAAACTAGAATTAAGTAGGGCAGATCTTAATTTTGTGTTTGAAACCTTACCTTCCAAAGTTACAGATGACAGCAGGGATTGGGGATGAGTATGAAGTATTTGTGACCTTAGTGTGTTTGGCACAGAAAAGTAGCATGCTGTGTCTGTACTCTAGTTGTCCTTTGTGCTGGACACTAAGTTCTTGACTGTTCTCCCCATTTGGGATTGGAGAGGGTGAAACTGTTACTTCAGAGACACCTTTCATATGTACAAGCAATCGCATAATAACATATTTCCAAAAGTTTAAAGGTGTTTGTTTGAGAAAGTAATTCAGATATTGGTGCTATGTGTTTTTTCACTGGTGGAATTAATTCTTTCAATTAGTGTGAAAAACAAGCTGAAGCTGAGGAAGCAGGAGCAGGGGCAGCAACGACTACTGGGCCAGTGTCTCCAAAAGTAAGCCCCAAAAGAGGAAGACCAGCAGGTAACTTTATAAGAATGATTTAATTTTTTCCACCACAGAAATATTTTAGTAGAATTAGGGAGTTATTTCCTTTGTCTGAAGTACTACAGAGTATTTTTGCATGCTGAAGGCAGATTTTGCTAATAGATTGTAGTGAGAAAACATCTCAAATGGATGAATTGAGGACATGAATGGATTTAAATTGTTAGTATTAATGTTTAGTCTTCTGAATTAAAGACTGGTTGGTTTGAAGTCTCTGGCAGGTTTGTATTCATTAAAGGTCTATAAAATACTTTTAAAAAGTTAGAAGATCAATAAAACACAAAGATGAGAATTGGGGGAACAAGGAGCCTGTAGATGGAGTTCAGAGGACAAGAAAAACAAAATAAGAGCTGAAGAGACATGTTCAAATGTTTGAGGTGGTCTCTGTTGATTAATAGGCAAATAAAAAGAAAATATAACTGATTTTTTTTAATGTTTTGTTAGAACCATTTAGTAATAATTCTGTAGTTCCTGTTTCTTTCAGATTAGCAATGCTCTGTTGTCGCTTTAATTGTAAGCTTGCAGATATTCATGATCACTGATTAGTGGTTTGGAAGACAGTTCTTGCAGCAGTTAAGTTCGTTGTATGAGCACCTAGTCAAGGAAACAAGTAATTTATAGTCCTCTGTATCTGCTGACAATATAAAAACAGTGGAACTACAATTAAATAGACTTTAATCACTTTTGCCATGGAAGCTTTGAGGAAATTAAGTATTAATTCATCCCCTCTGCCATTTCATTACATGCACTAAATATGCATTTTAATATTTGTGGGTATATCTTTACAGTTTTTTGCTGATTTTCACTAGCTACTGTCAGTAAGAGCAGGGAAGGGTCTGTAAGAGATATTTTTGCCTCCTATATAAGAAATCTTTTTGTAAAATACACTATGCAGCCTTTTCTGTTGACAGGATGCTTAAAAGTGCTCTGTGCTAAGAACAACCACAGTTTAAACTCTGAATATTAGGTTTCTTGACTACATAAACACTGTGGTACTGGACAAGCGTTTGAGGTACATAAGTTCTAAGAAGGCAGGCTGTTTGTCTTACTCCTAACAATATGGTGAATCTGAGGACATTAAGAGGTTTGATCCGCACTGTAGTATGGTGGTAGAACTTACTGGCAGTGGTTTGTTAGCCTGAAAAGTGATGGGAACCCTAAGATATGAGTAAAACTAGTAGACAACAAAGAGTATAAATGTAGACATAACTGACTGCTTTTCATCCTCTTATGTCAGGTTTCTCATTATCTAATTTAGGACTCATCTTAGTTACACAACATATGAAAAAAATTGCAACTGTATAGGTTGCAAAAAGCACAAGAATTAGTAGCCAGAGCCTGTGGCTAGAAAGCATCAAAGTTTTTTAATTCACTAGTCAGCTAAAAAAACTGCCAACACTAACTTTTCAGAGATCTTGATTAAGTTTGGTATTCAATTACCTTGAGTTCTGTACAGTAGCAAAGTTAGGGTGTATATTTTGTTTTAAGCGTACCTTATATCTGTTGAGTATCTTGACATAAAGACCAGGAACAGATGGTGGCTGTGGACTAACTTATTATTTCTGTATAACTACTAGCTTCTGAAGTAAAAGTCCCAAAACCAAGAGGGAGACCCAAGTTGGTGAAACCATCATGTCTTTCAGAGGGTGACTTGTGAGTTTTTTCTTAATATTAAGTTTCTTCATTGTCAACTGTGTTGCTCCTTGTGTTAGGACTTGAAAATTATTATTCCTGACAGGTTTTTGCCCCTGTAGTGTTCAGTGTAAGTTAATATTTGTGTAGATGTTTTTATGATAGAGTAATTCAAGGAAGGACATTTCTGAAGCAGGAGAGACAAGATCTTAACCTTCCTAACTTGTCCAATCTGTAAAAAATTCCTTATATGATGGTATGCTGAGTGTAGAGGAAAGATATTTATTAAGAGAAAATAAAACATCTAACAAAAATAAAAGAGCAATTTCCTTTTCGGCCATTTTTGTTTCAGAAATCTCTTTTGATGAAATTGCAACACTGTAGTTGCCTGAATTTTGGTTTTGCCATCTTCAGTTCTTATGTCAAGTCTAGTGCTTCTAGTAAGTCAAGGAAAAGTTTAACATATGTTTAATTTTCTATAAATTGGCAGATGCACAGTTTTGGAATAGGAACAACTTAAGTATACTTTAAACCTAGTTTACAGTTTATACACTCTGGGTCTTACAGACCCATCTGTGTGTGGAATGTCCACAGCGGACTCATTTCTTAGGTTACGATCTGTGCACTTAGGCCCTCCATACTGACATTTATTTGATGGGGTTTTCTTTTTCCCCCCACAAGCAGTGGGTTTTAATTTCAGAGAAAATACTTTTTTTGAGGAGTCCTTAAGTGAGTTAACTCTGTCATTTTACAGTTCTGTGGTTAAAGACCCAGCTTCCTGAGTTAGAATGTTGTTCTTTCAAGTTACTGTAGTTAATGAATGTGATGCCTAAATACTGTTTTTGTTTTAGTGTTAATGAGGAGGAGAAGGTAAAGAAAAAAAGTCCAGAAGAAAAGCCCAAAAAGCAAGGGAAAAAAGATGAGGAAAGTCAGAAGGAAGAGGAGAAATCAAAAAAGGAATTTGATAAAAAGGAAGGAAAGAAAGAAGCTGAACCAAAAAGGAAAAATGTTGCAAAAGTGGGTTCTGCATCAGCTTCTGATTCTGAGGATGAAGGAGAAGAACAAGAAGGGGACAAGGTATAATTTTGCTTTCCTGATAAATTTATTACAGAGGTAAGTAGTGTCACTGGAGATCTTTCTTCAAGTTAGTGGTAGATCTTAATGAGGAGTCTGGTGTGGCTGGTGTACAGGTATATAGAATAAAAGTTTCAGAACTATATTTTTATCAAATAATTATTTCAGGAGCCTCTAGTATTTTCTAAGAAAAGCATCTTTTCTAAGACATTTACTTTTTAACAAAGGATTTAAATGTCAAGAGGCTTATGGGGTTTTTTTAATCTGTGTTCCTTGGAAGACAGATGTTGTTTTCCTTGGGTGCATCTGAAGAATATATGGCTTGAAATCACATTTTTGAAAGGTACTGTCTCTAGCCAACAATTTGTAATGTCTTCATTTTTCTGGAGCATAGTATTGCCTTTAGTATTGCCCTTTGGTGCTTAGTATTGAACAGTAAAAAAGGAGGAAGGACTAATGACATTGTGTTCGGCTTCAGGGAAAGACGGTGTTTGTCCATCTGCTCCGTGGAGTAGAGTTGTTTCAGAGATACTTACTTTCATCTGTTTACAGAACAATAATTCAATAATGTTATTTTTTCTCTTTCAAATCATAAAATGCCAAATGAAAACAGAAGAAAAAAGGGGGAAGAAGCTGTCCAGCAGCTCACAGAAGAAACACTGTAAGAAGCCAGCATGAGAGAGAAGTAACAGAAAGAAAACGTAAGCAAGAGGAACAGACAGAATCTGAATCGTGAGTATATTTTAACATGTGATGCCCATAGGTTGTAGGAATGTTTAACCTAATACGAGGTGAAACTTCTGGAAAACTTTCAAAGTGGTTTGCACTGTGTTCTCCTGTTCTCTCCCCCTGGCCTTTTTGGTTTTCTGTCTTCTTTTTGAGGGGAGAGTGAAGAGCTCCTTGAACCAAAATGTTCTGTTGTGGAAGAATAGAAAGAATGGAACATAGAAATTAAGTCATGTTAGTCTTCCGGTGATGTAGAATCTCTAGCAGAGGACAGCTGGTGTGTTCTTTTTAGAACTGACTTAAGAATATCCATGTGAAAAGGGATCAATGTGAAAAACTGTTCAGGACAGCCATATATTTTTTTTTTTTAATTTTTAGATTAAATTGTTAGGACCTGGTAGGTCCTATTAGCCTGTGGTTATGGATTTCTGGTTCTATGCATTCTGGTTATGGAATGCATAGGTTATCAGGAAAGCATTTCCTTCTCTCTCTGACAGTTGGAACACATGCTGTCAGACAGAACAAGGAAAATATAATTACTCTACTTTTGCAAGGCCAGTTGACTGACCAAGAACATACTGCATTTAGAAGATTACTTGAATCAAACATAAGAATAGAGTTCTACCAGGAGCTTGGAGAGTAGGACAGTAGGAAGAAATCTGACTCATTCACTATTCTGCAAGTGAGTGAAGAAGCTGCACCACAAGAGCTTGATGTTCTCATCCCCACCAGTAGTGGGAGGGCAGAAGAAAGGGAGAGAACAAGGTAAAAATTTAGAGGAAAGGAAGAGAATAAGTTCCTCTTTATGTGTCTCTTTCACATTCACTAACAAGAATGTGGTTGGTTTAGGTGTTTCTTTACTCATGCTCCAGCCCTTTCTGCTCTTCTTTTATCACTCCTCTGGAGACCTAACAAAAATACTCTACCTACTAGTGGCAAACCTAAGCATCTCCAGTTTCAGAGATACTAAATTGCCTTAGCGTCTTAGGAGCTTTTAATATATCACTGTTTAACACATGCTGATTTGATTTTGGTAATCCAGCTGTCATCTATTGATTTAGTTACAATGACCAAATTTCTGCTTTTAAATAGTTGACATATTTTATGCATTGGAGGGTAGATAGAGTTCTGTTTCCGGAAGATAAAGGAAACGCGTAATTAATTTAATTACAGTTGATGACTAATACCACAAAACTCAATATTGATAAAATGTAAAATTAGGATAGGCTGATACATATTTTGATTATTTTGCTCATCATCATAGTTTCCATGTTCTGATAGCTGCTTCATTAGTATTTATTTAGTTAGGGTGCTTTGTACACCATTCTGTATATATACAAAGTTTATCTGTACTGTTGAGATTGTGCTGCCAGTTGAAGCAGACAAATTTTCTGTTCTTTATGAAGAAAATATGGAAGATAAGGCCTACATGTTTTATGTATGCATATTAGTATGATAGGAAGAAAACTAGCCACAGGACATTTAGTCATGATATGCTGAAATATGCTAATTCTAAAAGTAAGCTTTTAAATCTCTCAGTCAGACAAAACTGAGGGATTGTTAAACAGAAGTTCATGATTTTCTCTGCATAAGGAGCTCAAAAGCTTGTTTCAGAGATTTCTACCTGTCTTCATTCTATAACTGAAATGGAAACAAATTTTTTTGTTGGTTTTTTTTTTGAGTCTCAGCTTTATTTTCAGTATACAATTGGGGAAAGATCAAGGTGGTTTATTACTGCACTTGTAATAAATATATATTTTTTTTATTTCTTCCTTCAAGAACTTTCAAATTATTACATTTGGTACATTTGTGATCAGTTCTAAGATATATATACTGTTACAATTAATTTTTTGAGAAAATAGCGTATAGGAACTGATTATGATTAATTGATCTCTCTACAAATTCCCTGTGGTAATGGTAAATAATTTCACTCCTTTTGTCATGATAATTAAAATATCTTCTTTCTCCACAAGTTAGTTCTGTATAATGCCATTTAACCAGTTAATATGTTATGTTAATATGCAACAAAAACCAAAATACAGTTTGGAAATTATTTGTTTTTATAATCCTTTAATTCGCAGCTTCTAGAAAAATACAGCTCTGAGTACAGAGGATTTATCAGCAGTATCCTAGCTAATTAATTTTTGTTAAGTTGTTCATCCTTGAAAACCAGGGTTGGGCTCTTTGTGGGTTTTGCATGCTAATGTTTTAGTGCAATAATACCTCAAAATACTGCATCTCATCCAAAAACTGGGTGGGGGGAAAGCAGGCTTTACAACATTGTAAAAAAATTTCAACATTTTTGATAGGCAGAATAAAGAAGAAGGCAAGAAAGCAGAAGTTAAGAAGATTGAGAAGAAGAGAGGTTAGTTTAAAGAATCTGAACAGTACTTTTTGGTCATTTTATATTTTGAATATAATTTCTTCCTGGATAAGATGATGTTCTGCTGAGGGTAGTTGATAATGTACTGCTGAGGGTGGCTGTATGGAATCAGTGTGAGCTGTTTGATCCATGATTCTTCTTTCATATATGTGAAAGTGCATTTTTGTCCTTCTGTGTTGTTTCTGCAGTGCAGTACAGTAGAAAAGGTCTTTACTATTCTGACTTCACTGTAATTTGAGTTTTTAAACCTCAATCTCTTCCGTTTGTAAACATAAGAAAAAAAGCTTTTATTCTTTGGTATAAATCACGTCACTTACTCCCATCATTTTTTCCTTTGTATCTTCTCATGACACAGTACTCTGAGGGACCTCTTGAAACTATTTAGTTTTACTTGTCACTCAGTAGGAGGCTTAGATTCAGAGTACTATGGTCTTGTCTGCTAGCCCATGCCTGCAGACTGACCTTCATAAGTATAAGTAATTCGTTTTTCAGTACTTTCATCTTTGAGGACAATCCAAACCATTTTCTGTAATTTGTAGTATAGTACAGATCCAGTGGCATGGACTCCACCCAACCCAATGTTGCAGCAAGAGGGCAAATAGCAACTATCCAACCCCCATCCAAGATGAGTTTGACTTAACTGAAACTGCTTGCGTTATTGTTCAGAGTACATACCAAATTGAAGCAGGCATTCAGCATGTGAAACAGGGAATGCCATGTCCATTCATCTTTCACACTTCTGAAGCATGTGTATTGGGAACATTTTGTTTGGATGGATTTGGACTGTAACTTGGATCATGACTAGTTTACTGAAAACAAGCCATCAATATCCAGGTGTGCTGTCATGGAAGGTCTTCCAGCTTTGTAACTTCTAATATTTATTAAAACTTCTTGTTAAGCTGGCCTACAGTTAGAGCGTGACAGCTATGTTTTGGAATACAAAATTATTTTCACTTGTAATTGCTAAGGAAAAAATTGTGTGTGTTGCCAATAATGTTCAGTTTTAAAAGCTGTATACTTTTTGTCTGACTGTATTTATATGTGTACCTGCATGTAGGATACCTGCCTGTTTTCTTCTGCATTCTGTATGAGGTTTACTTACGGAATCATTTCAGCAAAAGCAAACCTGGTGTGAATAACAAATGTTCATGAATATTATTTTTAATTTTCAGAAACTTCAGTGGATTCTAGGCTTCAAAGGATACATGCAGAAATAAAGAATTCCCTGAAAATTGATAATCTTGTAAGTATGTTTTTTAAACTGATTCATGTTTCAAATTCCAGTAGGAAATACTCGGCATGTGTTCTTGTTTTTAATTAATACTCTGAAAATGAAAGGAATTTTTTCCATATGAAATATAACTGCTGCTTAAATGTGGTTATTGTGGGCAGTGAAAGATGAATGTCAGCAAATGAAATCTGTTTTTTTTGAAAATACTACATAGTAAATTATTTACCAGAAACATTCAGATAGAATTACATCAGATAGAACATCTGGTGCCAGATCAGCTTGCTGAGCCATGTGGAAGCACCAGGACATTGGATGCAGTAGCATTAGGCAAGTGATTAGGGCTGCAGTCTAGTGATTCCACTCACTGTCAGTGAAAATCTGCTGCCTGTCAGGGGTTTGGATTTGGAATGTTACTGACAGATGTTTGAGGCTTTCGGCCGTTATGACCGTTTGTTTACTGCTGCAGGTTTTCAGGTTGGGCACTAGTGATACAGTTAGAGGACACTTTGAAAGTATCAAGCATGACTGTGTGACTATGAGGGTAATGGTGAAGGTAGGGGGACCCAGATGGTGACCGCTTTATTGAAGGAAAGTCTCACAAAGGAATGAATAGGTGTGCTAGGACGTGGCAGGATCCACCCAAAAGTGCTACTAAGGGGATGGCCAGCCTGGTTAAAGAGCATCAAACTAGGAATGGTAGCAGAGGAGGAAATGGTGGAGCAGGATGGCAATCAGATGTAAACAGATGTTAGGAGGGTGATGTAAACTGATCCTGTAATCAACAGAATTTCTTTGCAGAGCAAGAGTGAAGTGACATGACCACAAGCATCAGCACATTGAATGAGGAGCTGCTGGCAGCCCAGCATAATGAGGAAAACTCTCATAACCTTTCTGGAACGATCACACAACTGTGTTTCTCTTAGGGATGGCTGTACACTAATACATGTAGTGTAAGGAGCAGCTGGACATCTCTCTGCAGTTGCAGGGCTGTGGTTTCTCTGGTATTAGAGATTCAGGTAGAAGTGAGGTGAGCCTTGCCTTATTTGTTTACAGGCTCTTTAGGAAATATGGGTGCTGGGAAGACAAGATGAAAGATAACCTCATGTGAGAGACCAGTTGAAATGCGTGGAGTTTTGCACTGGGACAGCTTATAAACCAACTGGGACCTTACGGGTTAGGATTAATGGGCAAACTAAAATGAGTGACATCCTGAGAATGTCTGCTGCAGATCACCTGATCGAGGAGAATAGAGAATTAAGTAATCTTAATACAATGGGGAGACACCTTTAAATGTAACTGGAAGCTTAAAACATCTTGGTATTTGCTGAAGGGACATGGGGATAACACAGCAATGCAGGAAACTTGTGGGTTTTGGTAATGTCCTGACATAGGTGGTGAAGGAGCTGATAAGTCAAGACACCCTGTTAGACCTGATCCTCCAGACAGCAAAGATCTGGTCAGGCATATGAAAGTCAGAGGCGACCTTCAATGCAGTGACTGTGATAGTGAATTTCAGGGAGAAGGGAGCAAGACAAAAAGGATCACAGCCCTGGACTCAGGAGGGCAGACTTTGACCTCTACAGGGATCTGCTTGGAAGAATCTCTTGAGAGACCATGCTAGAGGGAAGACAGGACAAGGAGATCTGGCTCACTTCTAGGGACTATCTCGTTCTCAAGGTTGATTCATCTTAAAGTATAGGAAAATGCAGGCCTGCTGCTGATTGGGATAAGCAGATAGGCACTCTAGTAAAAAAGGAGATGGCTAACGTAACCAGTGTCATCTTGACCTCAGTTTGCTTGTACACTGCTGTTCTGGAATCCCAGGTCCTCAGACCCAGAAGATTAAAACAAGAAAACATTGATGCTTAGAGGACAAAGATAAAATTAGAGAACATTTAGACAGAGACCCAATACAGATTAAGTGGAAGAGTGCTGGAGGAGATGGATGATGTCATTGTCCATCTGCTCCATTTTGTTTTTGAAAAGTCATGGTGATGAGGGGCTGGTTCCTGAGGACTGGAAGAAAGCAAATGTCACGCTTACCTTGCAGAAGAAGGATCTAGGTTAGTAGAGGCCAGTCAGTCTCACATCGATCCTTTGAGATGTGATGAGACAAATCCTCCTGGAAATTGTTTCCAATGATATGAAGTACAGTAAGAGCTCTGAGAGTTGTCAGCATGCATTAATGAAGATGAAATTATGGTTGACTAAAATGGTGTCCTTTTGTGAGATGATCAGCTTGGTGGATGAAAGAGTGGATATTGTTTCTATTAAGATTAAAAAGGCCTTTGACACTGTCTCTTGGAACAGCTTCAAAGACAAACTTGTGAGGTCTGAACTAAAAAAGGCAGATAGAAAGGTGGACTGAAAACCAGCTGAACAGCAGGGCACAAAAACCTGATCGGTCACAGAGTCCAGCTACAGGCCAGTCACTAGTAGTCAATACTATTAAAATGTGTCATTAAAGACTGGGATGATGATACAAACCGCACCTATAGCAAGTTTGCAGATGATACAAAACTGAAATCAAAGGTTTGATGGAAGTGTTGCCATCCAGAGGGACTTGAACAGGCTGGAGAAATGGTCCAACAGGAACTTCATCAACTTCAATTCCAGTACTGCACCTTTGGAGTGATAACCATGTGCCTCCAGCATGGGCTGGGGACTGAGTGGCTGAATAGCAGCTTGTCAGAAAATGACCTGGGGGTATTGGTGGGCACTAAGCTTAGCATGAGCCACCAGTACAGTTCTGCAGCTAAAGTGACCAACAGCTTTCTGGGCTGCATTAGTGAGAGAGTTGCTGGAACATGGAAGCAATGTGGTGGTTGCCCTCTACTTGGCACTGATGAGACACTGGACTGTATTTTGGGCTCTCTAGAACAATAGAGATACGGGCTTATTTTAGGGTGCCCAGTATAGGGCCACAAAGATGGATTAAGGGCTGGGAGCATGTAGTGAAAAAGAGGAGGCCAAGAGAGCTGGGAGTTTTCAGTCTGGCAAAAATATGAAGATGAGAAGATAAGCACGAGTGAAAAGCATGGCAGCATGAGGTACAGCAAGCTGTTTCAGCTAGGGAAACACAGAGTTGTTCTCGGTGTTGGAGGCAAGGTTCTGCTAGTGAGGGGAGGGGGACCACCTTGTGCTAGACTTAATCACTTCAAGCCTGCTCCAGTGGAGGAGCTGCTGCAGGGCATGGCTGAGCCCCTCGGATGGAGGTGCATCTGTGAAAAACTGAAAAGAGGACAGATCATACTGGGAGGCAGGAAGTGTATGAGGACAGTTCTCTGTGTATAACTACAGTCCACTTAAGGTACTTTCCTGCCTTCTCAGTAGTTAATCACTTGGGAAAAATTGCACATGGTAAAGCCTGGCAATGGTTAACAGAATCAAGTGTGGAAGTACTAGAATCATGAAAGCAGCATAAAGCTTACTTTATGTATGTTGAAAGCATAAAATTCTTGTTAAATGTTACAATTTAGTCAAATATAATTTGCCTTTTATGGGAGAAGCTAAGAGACAACTGGTGTTAAATTTTTGTTGCCAAATTTGTTGACTATAAAAATTGTTTTTAAATTAAGTACATAGTCAAATTAAGGATATTATAGGAAGGTGTCACTAAGCACAGAAGTTATATTGGTATGGCTAATTAAAGATTACTAACATGTAAGTCATCAGACTAATTTCTTGTTTATATGCAGGATGTGAACAGGTGTATTGAGGCTCTTGATGAGCTTGCATCCCTTCAAGTCACAATGCAACAAGCTCAGAAACATACAGAGATGATCCTAACTCTCAAGAAGGTGAGCTTTTCAATGTTGGTTAAAGTAAAGTGTATGTTTTCCTTAATTGACATCAGCTTTATTTACTGTTGGAGTATTCTGTCTAGTCTGGATCCCTGCAGATCAAGAATGATGCAGACAGACTGGGGAGGGCCATCAAGAAGATCAAAGGGCTGGAGAACCTGCCCTGTAACCAAAGACTAAAGGGTTTAGTTCCTTCCTTCCTTCTAGGAAAAGTCATAACAGTATTCTGGCAGTTTAAAGGGTTGCTGCAAAGAGAATGTCAAGGCTTTTGTCTTCACCAGAAAACACGTGGGGAAGATGTGGGGCAATGGATGCAAGTTGCCCTGGGGGAAGAGTTTTATTTTGATACTAAAAAGCTTTATTTTTTTTTTTTACAGTAAGAACAGTTGTTTTACTGTAACAACCTCCTCAGGGATGTGGTGGAGTTCCATCACTATAGGTTTTGAAGATGTGATGGGATCAAGGGTGCTTGATAATGGGATCCAGGCTTCCTTTCCCATGAAGGGTAGGACCAGGAGATCTTTTGAAGTCCCTCCCAACTGGCAGTTCTGTTTCTGTGACACTTCAAATGCAAAAATCTGTTATTTCATTGGGGGTTAAATAAAGAATTTAAGCCAGCATGTAATGAAATCACACAGATTTCAGGACCTAAGTGGAACTTGTTTTATTACTTTGATTTCAGATCCGGAAATTTAAAATTAGCCAAGTTATCATGGAGAAATCTACAATGCTATATAACAAGTTCAAGACTATGTTTCTGGTTGGGGAAGGAGATTCTGTTCTTTCCCAAGTACTAAATAAATCACTTGCTGAGCAAAAGCAGCATGAAGAAGCTAGTAAAACCAAAGAACAGGGGAAGAAAGGATCAAGCAAAAAAACTGAAAAGGAAAAAGACCAAACAGGTATGTCACTGTGGCTTTACTTTCTTGTCACATTAAAGACTTAGTCTTCGTTAATTTCTGAGCCAGCTTCAAAATATCCTTGATGTAGAAGTTTCACCAGTCTATGAAAACCTTTTCATATCTGAAGTTGTCAAGGACAATACTGCTACAAATAGTAATAGAATTCTGGGAGCAGAACTGGGGTCTTTTTTTCAGAAGACCATTTAAAAGTTACACCACCAAGATCAAGTGGGTGGTATAACTAAACAAATTACTTAACCAAGGTGGCAAGGATTCAACACAATTAACGATAGTAGGAATGTCACTTTACTTGTAATTGTTGAAAAAACAAGGATGATTTTAAAATCCAACCACTTTTGAGAGAATGTATGATGGAGTAGAAGTTCCATACAGATCTTTCCCCAAACCAGTGATCAGCACAACTGATACTTCAACAAAGAAGCTACACTGAGAGACTTCCTGGGCATAGTCTGACTAGTGAAGCCACTCCAGTTAAAGTTAACACAACTTCAGCAGAACGCATTGAAATACCATCTTGTTGCCTAGTCACATAGAGAAGGGAGACTTGTTCTATCAGAATATAGAGATATTTTACGGAAGTAGATTTTTCTTTTATTTTCTGCAGACAGAAAATCTGATTCTTACATGCATTCCTTTGCCCTTTTAAAAAACGAACTGCTAAACCCTGACTATCTTCACAATGATAGTCAATACAGAATGATGCTGTAGTGGATGGCACTTAATATGTACTTTACTTTATGGTAAAGCATAAGATTATCTGCTTTGGAACAAAGGAATTTACTGTTTTATGAAATTGCTCTTGTGTCCTTGGAATTCAGAACTGATTATGAGAAAGTATAAACAGATAAACTGTAAAAATTCAGATGAGTAACATGTTCTATTTTTTTCTTACTGTAGCTCAGTAGTTTAATAGAGGAGTTCTTTTATAAATCTGAAACTTCAGTAAAATGGACCATCAGTTCAGAGAGTGACATACCTCAACAATTCACACAAAATTCACTGACTCATAATACTACAGCAAAACATGTAGTCATCATATAAATTGTATAGGATGTTAAATATTTCTGCACTGACTTCCCTAAATATACCTTATAGCTAGTGCTGTTTTTCCTTCTTGAAAAATCCATGCTATCATTAAACATTTGCATTTATATAACTTGTATTTTGATTATACGTAATTTGTTGGAATCAAGAGTAAATGAGATGTGATGGAACTATTAACTCTACAGTTAAAGTAACAAGAATCCCCAGTAATCTGACCTGGTTAGAGTGGTAAAAGAACTTACTACTGAAGTATATTCTCTCACTGCTCAGAATACAAACAAGCATTAAGCCTATGATCTGGAGCCTAGCAAGCACAGGAAGAACTTGAAATTACATAAAAAATGCAAATTGTTCAATTCCCATTGCAAAAACCATAAGATTAGGCACGTTGCATGAAATGTTCAGAAGTTGAAGCCATATCAGTTCGTGTCTTTTGAATTGTTTCAGCTGCCTGGGTATCAAGGTGAGGGGAAAATACTTATAATGTTTTATTTGATTAAGGTAAAGAAATTATTGGGCGTTACTATAATACAGTTTTATTCCCTGCAAGTACCATTTTCCTGCTCTTTCATTTTAAAGGTTCAAAGATTCTGAATGGAGGGTCTGAAGCCCAAGACGCCAACCAGTCACAACACAATGGAGAAAATGCTGAAGAAAAGAAAGATAGGCATGAAGTTGGCAGTAAGAAAAAGTGAGTTAATAACATTACTGAGCTGAGGATCTGTTCTGCTCTAGCTTAATCACATAATATAGAACAGCATTAGATTGAAGTTACTTAACCATGTTGAGGTACTGTTTTCTTCAGAGTTTGCTCTTAAGAGAGCAACAGCGTGCAAATACTCTGTTAAAGTTTTGAATGAATAAACATTAGTTTGCTTGCTGCTGTGGAGACTTAAAAAACATTGCCGGGTGTCCTGCTATTGGAGAGAATCAGCATTTGGTGGACCAGGGCAAAGTAAAAGCTTTTTCCTGTATTTTAGGCTATTAACTTGGAAGCAAAGGAAGCCTGAACCAAGTCTTATAGAAACTAATGAGATCTGTTAATTTTTTTGTGAATTCATATATTGTCATAAATAGACAAGCCACTTCAAATAATTTTCTACGGTTGGCTCATCACTCAAATGCAGGTAAACTGCAGGCTAGGACTTGAACCTGTGAAATTCCAGAAGTCTGACTGCTTTATAGAGGTGGATGTACTTACCATTTAAAAAATGAAGCCATAAGAATGCTTGAATTTGTCTGGCATTAAGTATTTAAACCTTGGTTTCAATGAAGAATATGTTTTGTAAACAGAAACAACAAGCAATTAATTTCTTAGAGAAATACTTTATAGAATTTAGTAAGAAATGTGGAAAAGGCCCAGAATTATCCTAGAGTCATTTTGTTGAAGTACACTTTGTTTTCTCCAGGCACTCTGCACCTTGCACTCAGAGATTCTTTTTGCTCAGCAGTATTGGAGCAAGTTCCTGTCATCGTGTCCTGGTTTCTGGCAAATTTGGGAGGAAATTTGTTGGATTAGATTGTAGATTATCTTCATGCACATATAGGAGAAACTGCAGCTCCCTGGCATTCTTTCTGCTATCTGCCAAGTTAAACTTCTACAAAAATATTGACTGTTATTTACAGTAAAGTAAACTTAACAAAACAAAAACCCTTAAGATAAAAATTTATCTGGTATTTACTGTGAGGTAGCCTCAGAAGTACTGAAGTGGATTTGGGAGTTTTCAACCAGTTATGCCAAATACTTGGTCTCAACAAGCAGCATGTTACAGGAACATAGTGGAGTTACAAGTTCTCAGTAGGTTCTCTTAGTAGGTTCTCAGCTTATATTCTAGCCCTCTGCTTAAACAAATTAAACAAACATTTCTGTCTAGTGTGTGTGGGTGTTTGCTGTGCCTTTGAACTCTACACTCCAATGATCTTAGATTTTGATAAAGAGGCCCACTTTCCAAAAAAAAAATACTGTATGGCTGCTTGGACACAGGGTCTGTGAACATACTGTTAGCTTACAGCAACAAACCAGATTTTTAAATAAACTCCTTGCAAATACAGTGCATGTTGAGAAATGTATCCACATGTCTGAATTCAAGCTCCAGACTCCCCAGCAAACAAGCTTCCTTTCATTCAGTATTTTTTGTACATTTTTATTTGTAATATTGGTTTCCTAGAAGTGAGAAACAAGTATACAAAATAAATAATGTCCAAAACACCTGTGTGGCTCGCTCCAAGCAAAGAGCTGGTAAACCTTTTAAATCACAGGACTATATTTAGTTCTGAACATTTCTCCCTCTGCTAGAGGGAATACATGTCTGTGCCTTTCTGAAGATGTAATTCAGAAATTTAGGAAAAAATTCTCTAACTTAAAATTTCTGATCTGATCAGCACTTAAGAACATTTTTCAGGCTGTTTTTGGTAAAAATACATACTGCTCCATGAGGTTACTTCAGTTCAGGGACACAGTGGATTTCAGTGGCAGGAGGTGAGGCATGTTAAGTTGGAGCACTTTTCCAACTAAACTGACATAGAGCACAGATACAAACAGAGCTCTGAATGACTGCTCTTCACAGCCCATCGTGTACTTCAATGGTGATGCCTCTCACTGCCAGCTTAGCTTCAGATTTGAGAGCACTGGGGTAATATACAGCTGGCATCACTTAACAGCCTCAGTTCTGCAGACTTCATGTACTGCAGAGTGTTCATCAGCATTGCTTGCTCTAGTCTGTACAATCACCTAGAACAAATCTTGCTTGCTGTCTTTGTGGTCAAAAACATTGTTTTATTTTTTTTCTAGGACATGCGGTGAAGAGAGAGAGCTTGAAAAGCCAGCAGATGATTCTGCCTTTGAAAACAAATGACATCACTGAAGTTTTGTTGGTTTTTTTTTTTTTTAATTACAAATTAAAGAGGATTGTTAAGTTTGCATTTGAAATCTATAGACTGCTGAAATTCTAAATAATTTTATAAGCATAGTATTTTGAAGTTAAATTTTGTGGAATAAAAGCCCCTTTAATCTTGGTTTAAAAGTATTTAAACACTTTTGCCAATAGTTATATCCAGTATTAACAGGTAACACATTTCAAAAGATTAAAGTCCCAGTTAGAAAATGCTTACATGTTACAGGAGTTAGAGTTGTAGTATATTTTTAACTTACTACTGTATGTTTGTCTAGTTAATAGCAGGAAAAAGTGTAAATACTTCTAACTCTCTAGTTGCTTTATTTGTATAAAACCTCCTCTCTTCCTATGATACTGACCTCTGTGCAGTTTTTCAACTCTTGTTGGGGATGTCTTTTCACTGTGTTTTGTAGGAGTTGAAAGCGGCATTTTTATAGCTGTTACAATGTTTAATGTATGAGTATACTTCATTGTTTGGTTTTTTTAAAGTAAGTTTAGTTCTGTTCTTGCAAAATGCATTGTGCCAATTTACTGCAATGTGACTTTTATAGTTTGCTTTTGGTATAGTAAGTATACTGAAAAGAAGTGTGGTGTTCTCACAGAACCTGTTGATGCAAATGGCTGGAAAACACTGTCTTGAATGATTTATGGAATTAAAGAATTTTAAACTGATTAAGGCATCCTTGTATAGACAGAACCATTCATAGGAAAAACATGAGTCTGGTTTTAGTACTATTTTGATTTTAATGCTTTTGCATTAACTTGGGGACCTATAACTAGAATTTTAATAGAAACACTGGTAAAGCGTTTTAATTCCTGGAGGTGTGAAAGGGAATAGAACAGGTACAAACCTCTCAAAAGAGTGTTTCTTGGAACACAGACTTTGCCCAATTCTATAACAACTTTTATGTAGTATTTGACAGAGGACAGCCTGGTTAGAAATTAGAGTTTGCAAAACCTGAGAATACACGTAGAACATGCTGAGTTGAAGATGACCCACAAGGATCATCAGTCCCAACTCCTAGCCCTGCACAGGACACCCCAAGAGTCACCAAGTTACTGAGAGCACTGTCCAAATGCTTCTTGAACTCTTGTCAAGTTGTTGCTGAGACTAGTTCCCTGGGGAGCTGTCCCAGTGTCCAACCACTCTCTTGAGGGAAGAACCTTTTCTGAATATCCAACCTAAACCTCCCCTGACACAACTTCAGGCCATTCCCCTGGGTTCTGTCTGATCACAGAGAAAAGATCGGTGCTTGCCCCCTCCTATTCCCCTCACGAGTAAGTTGTGGACTGTGATGAGATCTCCCCTCAGTCTCCTCCAGGCTGGAACTCAGCTGCTCCTCACACAGCTTCCCCTCAAGGTCCCTCACCATCCTTGTTGCCCTCCTTTGGACACTAACAGCTTTTCTTACGTTGTGTCACCCACACCAGCTCAGAGCAGAGCAGGACAATCCCCTCCCTTGCCCAGCTGTGATGCTGTCCTGATGCCCCCCAGGACAGGGTTGCCCCTCCTGGCTCCAGGGCACTGCTGACTC